>CM023451.1:61455649-61910546 GCA_013339765.2 Haemaphysalis longicornis
TGCTTGTCAAAGAATACTGAGGAGGTTAAAGTCGGGGGGGGGGGGGAGGGGTACTGGGAATTATCACTTCATCGTATTTCTTCAAAATTTGGCTGACGTGTTGCCTCAGAAAATGCAGATGCAATGACGGCATAAGATTTTTCTGTTATTTCTTTGAGGTGGAGCTTGACACCGTGCGGTGCTATCAATACCACTGCTTCTTGCTTTCACTTCAGAGAAATATTCCTGTTGGTAGGGTACCGTGTATGCAGGCGCCTAAAGTACACATCTAGGAAGTCTAACAGCATGGGGGTGAAGTGATCTACAAGCCTTCTGTGAGATTCCATCCAACGTTTTTTTTGCTTCAGCAGAACACAATCTACAACAAAATATTTTTATATAAATCCAGCGTTTCTGCTAAGTTTAAGCTAGTTATCGGTGTTTTACTTTAGAAATAAGGAAACCTTTCACAGTTACCTTTTTGTATTGGGACGATAGAAATTTGCTGATCGTCGGCCAAGCAATGGTTAACAGGATTCAATTTTTAAGGTCCAGTCATTTGGTTTTTATCGCTTATAGCGCTATTCTACCCGTTCTGGTTCAATCGGCCGGCCTGCAGGTGATCCCTCTGATAATTGAAACTCAGCACATGCTTTCTACAATTTTGAGAACATTCGCAGGTGATTCCAGATTCAGCTATTTCTGCATCTTCTCTGCGCACACAGGCAACAGTACACAACGGTGACGTAAAAGCATTCTTTTACTGCAAAAGTGTACAGGGAGACCTTTAAAACTTGGAATAGGCATCTCCTAGAAGCAGCAACCTTAGTGCACTAGCTTTATTAAACATTGTTTTTAAAATCTCAACTTCAATAAACACCTGAAGAAGCATTCTATTTCCATACAAAGGGTTACATTTCTGCAAGTAGTAAACGCAAAACACAGAAGACACAAGGAAAGCAACCAGCCTAGTTGGGAACGAAGGAGAATAAATACAACTGCAAGCCTCCCTTTATCTTTCCTGGCACTATAAAATCAATAACCCCTGTACGAGCTTCCGAAGCAAGCCGCAGTGACACCCGGTGAACTGGAAAATGCAAGCGCAACACAGCGGGAAACTGAACGTGGTTCGTGCACGCTGTAAATATATGCTCGGAAGAATGGTGGGGCAATCTGTAGGCGGATGTCCTCAGGCACCGACGAATTTGTATAGGCAAGTACAATTCCGTAGAACCTTTTGTGTGACCTGAATGCCACCAAAACTCGCGGTAACTATTTTTATGGCGCGAAATTGTGTTACGAATGTATTTGAATGCACGGTTCGGAGGCCTCCCTCCTATAAGGCACCGCGCAACTTACATAAGCGAAAAACGTAGAGAGATCAGTCTTCTTTGCAGAATTGAGAAAAACGCTACTGCTAGGGGTGCAGAACGTGTTAGTGGCAAAAGAAATTGCTTCTATCATTGATATTTTTACACCGGACGTCGAAGGCTCCTGCACGCGGAATGATTATGCTGTTGGCATGCGCCAGAAAACAGCCACAATTCCCGAGGGGTAGAATGCCGGACGGATGAATTTACTGTCTTGGAACTGAGCCATTAAAACAGCCGTGGACAAAGCATTTTCACTGGAAAAGGGGCGTGAATCTTTAAAAATGAGGCGGCATTGAGAGGTTTTGATAGTTTACTTACCGGCATCACCATTAAGAGTTCTTCTATGAACAAGCGAATTCCAAAAAAATCCAAAAAGGAGAGCCCTTCTGTACGAGCGCGTTCTGTAGGTAAAAATTGTCTTAGCACTACTGTCGGAACATACCTGGTCGTGTTAGCGACCGTGAATCAATAGAAAGTTTCCTAAATTTGGTGGCGAACCCCCAGAACCTGTATCCAGAGCATCTACTAAACAGATATTTCTTAGCAGCTACAACTAAGTAGTGCTTCACTCAGAATCTGAGACTCGCTTTTCAGGTACAAAAAACTGGAAAGGTAAAACAGAAATTTCTGGTTTGAGTATCACGTTGTGTTTGGGTTCTGGATGCCGTGACGTGTATTGATGTGATGGGAAAACGCTCACAATAGAGGTGTAACAACGGTAGCAAAGTATTTTCGACTAAACGCAACTACTTCGTTTCAAGTGCAGGTGTCTTTTTGTGGTGGCATGGAATATTCCTTGTCGCAAGAAATTCATCACAGTTTGGTGTGGCCTGTCATTAAAACCTCTTCAACTTGGCTATTTGTGTTAGTGTATAAAAGCTGCCTTAAAGCGCTTCTTGTTGTTCGACAACATTTGCGCGGCTGGTAGTTGTTGGCGTCTACAAACACTAAAATGCGCATCGGCTTCTGCGGTAAAATATACAGCTACCACCTAATACTAATGGCACTTGCCAGTGGCTGGTGATGTCAACAACCTTCTATCTTCCTTCATCAATGTTTGTTCGCGCATAAAACGAGGGATAGAAATAACGTTCCTAGCAAAGCGGCCTCTCACAAGGACATCCTCGGTGGGAATGTCCAACGCCAGTGTCGTGATATGATCTGCACAAAGGAATGATTTTGCGAACAATATACCAAAATTGCGACCACGTGGATCAATTTCCTTGAAGCATCGTCAGTAGAGGTACTATGCCGTGCACGCTCGCTGTTGGAGCTTTTTGTCGTACCCATTGTTTCCTCCTTATGTCCACGTGGCTCCCGTGATGCACTTATACTAATGCGCTCTGCACTTCCGTTCAGGAAAGCAGGGTCAATGGCAGTCGTTCAGTAAAAGTATCCTGTAGGGATTATACTTCGAAGCTTGGTATCTTTGAAAGTGTTTAAGCAGCAGCGATTCTAAGCATTCGATGAGACTTATTCTATCTACAAAATAGTCAGGTGAGAGGAGTATGGTAAAACGTATACCTTTATAGTATAGTAATGGGAGATGATAAACAAAGAAACTATCCTCTAGAGAGGTAATAAATACGATATATTCTGGTCTGTTTTCTGCAGTTCATTGAATGAGAAAACCTCAAAAATCTATCTACGATAGGCGCGTTTTTAAATTATATATATATATATATTGTATCAGTAAACCACTGAATACACAGCAAGGACAATAACAATAAAGTTTTACTCACGTAGCGGCGATGGGCCTTGCCTTCATTGCTGGCAAAAGCATTTGGAAAACATTTCTTATATACATCTGCGGATAATGGTGAGAAGGGAATAAGATTTTTCAGAATGGGCGAGTATATACACAGTCGAGTTACGCACGTGGCACAAGAATAGAGCAAGCAGAGAGCGAAGCAAAAAAATTTACTTGAAAATGCAGGTGTCATTATTGCACAATGAGGCGCCCACTGACATGATGTAGGGACCAATGCATGTCGGCTGCACGTGCTGTCACCCCCCAAAAGCGCGTCCAGCTGGGAATAATGTGGTTTCAAAAAGAAGAGAAATGCACACAAAAGCTAATCAGTAGAACGGGAGACCGGTGGGGACGGGTACGTAGAGTCAATAAAGGAAGATTTCAATTTGTGTGTGCCTGTCCTTGACGGATAGGAAAAATAGATACGGTGCTAAAAATAGCAGAATAGGAAAGGCAAGTGTCAGCGGTGATATTAGTGGAAGGAGGAGGCGATATACAGTTCAACAGAAGGGAAACAGCAGAACACCTGTCTGTACATGTGTCTATGCCGCGAAAATTTAAATAAAAGGAGCGAAGGGACGGAAGATAATCCCACAAACACGTAGTCAACCAATGGGTAAAAATAGCAAAGTAGTAGTGGGACCGCAGCTTCCTTCTCAAGGAGAATTGTGTTGTCCAGCCGAATTAGGCTAATAAAGCCTCGTATGCGGAGCTACCGCATTTGAACAGGTGTAATGCCGGGCACCCACCGTTTTCTTTAATGTGTACGGGCATCCCAGGTCCAGTGGGGACAGTTGAAAAGGGAATCTCCGCCTGGGAAGCTGCTGTTACCCTTGCGAGGTGCCCCTGACCCTTTCCCAAGTTGGGGCGCTGCCGGCCTTCTTGCCGCGTTGCCCCATTGCAAGAGGTGAAAAAGTCTGGCGGCACGTCCTGCCACAGGTGGTTACCAAGGTGAGCATCAACCATGGCAGAGAAGGTCACCATGTGCAGTAGTGTCTGTCTTGGTGGTGCCTGGCCCCTACCGGTCAAATACACGCGACTGCCTGGCCATGGCCCTCCACCCTTTTGTGGGACTACAACGCTTGGGGAGTGGGCCCGGATCGTACAGTAAATCATTCCTGAGGAATGTGGGGGCCGGAAATAGTTGCTATTTTGAATAATAGTATGAAGATATTAGATAGTAAAATTAAATCATTATTTATGATAATGAAATATTAGATACCAGTTTGAAGGCAAACGTAACGAAGATAAACAAAGGTATAACCAAAAAACGCTGCTTTTGTTTCGAAGATGAAAAAGAAAGCATCACATCAAGGTTGTGGTAACTGCAGTAAACAGGCGTATAGTGCAAGATACCTCTTACTAAAAAATTTGTTCACATAGAATTTGTGCATAGTACATACCATGCACGTACCCAGAAGCGCAAGTGTAATCGTGCGTAGCCTCATAACAATAAGGGTGATAGTAGAGCTGCAATGTTTAAAAGTTCTTTTGAATTCCGTCGTGATGTAGTCCCAGAAAGATGTGTGCCAGCACTGCTTCACGCCGAAGACTGTCGTAACTGTGGTGACTTACGTCATGTTTACAGGGTTATAAGCCCGTTTCCAGCACTTTCAAAGTGATGCGCCGTCATCACTTTGAAAGTGATGATGGTGCATGCGAAGTATCTCGAAAATTCTCCGGATGGGCTGAGGCTATGTACGATGCATTTTAGTGTAAGACGAGCCAAATAAAAGACACGGGTGGAAATTATTCTTTTTTAACGGTGAGACCGAATACACCTTTCGCATCAATTCCGCAGCCATCGGGAGAGATGTGGATTTTGCCTTATTCTCTTCTTTCACCCCAACTGTATTCTATGAGCGATTCCTCAATAACGTGTGATCTGTATTGTGGATTTTCTCATTACTAGGTTTTTTCAGTGTCACCTTCTGGAACGAATTAGACTTGATTGCAGGCGCGTGTAAAAAAACTAGTATTTTGACATAACGCAAAAGTATTTTCTGGGTAATCAGGTGGAGTTTTTGCCTCTAGAGTGAACAAAAAGAACATAGGCTGAGTAGAGAGATTGATGGAGATAAACGAACTTAAAAAATATCAATCGGATTTGAGTACTCGGGCTCCAGGCAATCTGAAAAATGTACTAATAATGTGACAGTGCCAAAAAAAACCCTAAAGCCTTGCCTAACTTCCCTTCCAATTCGGAGTTTTCCAATTGGGTAAGGGTGCTAAAAGAGCGCCCTCCGAAAGGCGGCAGGAGAATTTATTAGATCACTATTTTCCGCCCACAGGAAATCGCAGTGCATAGGCAGAAACTAAGCGAAGCTGTTTGAAGAATACATCCAATTTATCGGAAGTGAAGTGCTTCAGTTGCCGATGGCATTTTCTACATCGGCATTCTTGTTGTATTTTTTACCTTTTGCTCTTTACTGTCATTTGATCTCCTGCCTAATTCGCTGCTCACATGCGAATTAGAAAAATACCTTTCGTGCTATTTCAGTAGGGTTCGAATTCGTCTGTGTGGACTGCAAATAACACAAACATAACAAAAAAAAACAGGCATGCCAAAGAATAAAATAGCACCGAAGGGCGAACTGATTGAGGAACCTAAATGTGTATGTCCATATAATTTCAAAACGAGGCTCAGTACTGGGGAACCGTGGGGAGTGCACCAAATTTGTCATGAAGTCTCGCCTTTGCCGAGTAAGGTAGGAAGAAAAAAAATGAAATGTGTAAACCTTCATTCGGACAAACCCTTTTGAGCGAAAACGATAGAAATTGTGGAGGAATACGGAAAGCCGGCACGAATAGAAAGAAGCCACTGATCATCGGTTGGAATGCCGTTTTTAAGGAGAGGAGCTTTAACTAGATTTGTTTTAGCGGCCTTGGTATAATAGATTTGTCTTTTTTTTACAGATTCGTATGACAACCTCTTTAAGGGACACATACAGTTAACTGACCATTTCCGTATATGAGCCATTGCAGTTGTTAGAGTCTTAATCAAAGACGAATAGAACGACGGGCAGACAGACACCGGCAGACACACACACACACACACACACACACACAACACGGACGGACGGACGAATGCAAGGGCGAAAAAAGAGGACGCGCCAGAACAAAGGACTTCTAACATAACATTTGGTTAACGGCAGGGAAATCTAAACTGAACCAAAACTGCATGTAAAAATCACGGTTAGTTTTCTTCCACGATGAATAAACGGTTGCAAAATTTTCCGATGTTAATGTTTGCTCATTGCACTGTTTTTTGCTATAGGGCCAATAATTGTGTTCTCGTTAACAAATCACTACACAAACACGTTGTTGTTAACTTATTATAACAAAATAGGAGAAATCGCGAAAAGAACTGTTATAATAAAACTACTGAAAGAGAAAGGACCTCTGGCTACGGGATGGCAATTCTGCCTTTTCGCCCCAGTCATTCGCTCTGCACACGTCCACGCCCAAAACGTGCTCTCACTTTTGCCTTCCGTAATGGCAATCGGGTTTCCCGACTGTCATCTCGGAAGTTTAGAGGTGTCAAGGGATGCTCCGGCCGCAATCCTAACGACGTCATGTACCGGCGTCCATTTCGCCGACCTCCCAACGAGGCCGACCAATCTGATCCACCCGTCGTACGGACTCGTCATCGCCGTTCGTGACGTGAGCTCGTGTGCAATAGACTGCCTTCCGTCAAGGGTTGGTTGATCCTTCGGAAAAACGCACGCTGTATTCTACGGTAGTAAACTTTTCTCCACACTCAGACATTTCAAAACGAAGAAGTACCAAAGAAAAGAATAGTATGAGCTTCACGTCAAGGCATTTATGGTTTGCATGGTTTTGCTTAGTGATGGTAGCAGTTTTGAGCCGCACGTAATGCGCAATTGAGCGCCTGTCGACACGATTACTTTTAGAATCAGTACATACACAAAAAACTCGTTAACCGGTCGCAGGGTAATTTCCTCGAGATTTACATTGGCACTCTGCGCCAGGGAACTTCTAAATATACGCGTCCATTTCACACCCCTCTTCATTGTGAACAAGGGACCGGTGAGGGCCCCGAAACATCTTTATTTGTATAGTTGTTTTTGACAATGCGAGTGCCTTTTTGTATTTCATCTACGCCTAATGAAAGTTTGATGGTGGTATATCTGTCGCTACGTCCTGATGCGGCGGGGTTGTTTTGTTCTATTTTCACAAATAGGAGGGTTGTACTGGTTGCTTGCATCCCTCCGCGTTGTATTCAGTACCGAAACTTGAATTTCACTAATGAAACACATTAAACTGGGCCAGCCCACTGATGCGCGGTTGTTTGAGATTGCATTGCAAGTGTACATAAAGTACGCTAAAAATGTTGGTGAATCTCCTAACATGTACGCTGGGCACGCAATTGGCCCATTCGTACCTTGCCCCTGGAAATACTTGTTATTACAAATTAAGAAAGAGTGAACTCCGGATTTCTCTGCAAAAAGAAAAAAAAAAAATGTATCACACACACTTGACGCTGCTGAGGGCTACTGTTCACGTTGCCAACACCTACTGCTACCTCCTCTTTTGTTGCCTCTCGCCCGATCTTGGTGTTTCAAACGAAATGGTGAACCTTTTGTACATGTACCTATAAGGTAACTATAACGGTAGATAGTGTTCTCTTATTTACGCAAATACATGCATGTCGTGTTATTATACGTAAACTGCATACTTTTGTTACATTAAACCATTTTAGTAGCCTCTACACAATCTTGTTCCGCATTTGTACTTCTAGAAAGTACGGGCACACAATGGGAAAATGATAGTTTTTAAAAATTGTGCTTCGATTTTTTTTGTTTACTGCCAACTTTTCAGGCACAGTTACCATGGCGTCTTTCATGTAGGTTTGATATGTTTTAGCCTTCTTTCATTTTCTGAGAGCTTAGATTTATTAAAGGTGGGGTTTGTCTTCGCAGGGCCAAACACAACATCTGCCCTCTAGAGTGAAAGAAACCTTGAGGTAAGGGTGGACTAAAAGTACCCATCTAAACGTAACTACGGTGAGCACCCATCTAAATATGAGCACAGTGAGTGTGACTGATAAAAGACCACGCACACAGCTGCATTTTTTGCCGCCGTGATAGTGGAAGGCTTTAAATTTAAAGCTGACACGTAGGGAGTATTACAAGCCTCAAATACAGGCTCGACGAGGGAAGGTCAATTCCACTGTCGGGGTCAGCTTACCTCGAACCTCCCGTGTTTATAGAAAGTCCATCCAAAAAATAGGGTGACTGGAGAGCAGCTGCGAACCGGAGAGGTCGCGGTAGGAGGCCTATTCAGCTTCTCCCGCCCGGCCGGCTGAGTCTGACGAGCCAGCTAACCCGCCCCTTTCCTGCGCATAGAAAGACCTCGCCTCGACGGCTTTTAAATTCAATACTCCAAAAAAAAAACATGGGTTCCAGTGGTTGAATCACTCGCTCTCAAGCTACAAACGGGCACCCTCCTAATTAGCTTAGTTGGGCAAAACTGCGAAGGGTAGGCCGTGGTGCTGTTGTCAAATCCTGGACAAGGACGAATTGTCTTCAACTGCGGAGCTTCCAAGGTAGCTGTACAGCTTTCTTCATAGCCGCATGGCAGCATTTCCATTGATGTCAGTATTTCCTTTACATGGGTGGGTTGAGTAAGAAAAAAACTGTTTATTCTTGACATAGCCCTCTCTCGGAGAGTGCATGTGTACGACGTTTTACATTCATGGGGCAAATGTTCCCGGGAAAATAAGCTATCCGGGAGGGACAATGCATGGTTTGCCAGGACCCGACAATTCACGCTCATTGAGTAGTTGTAGCTAGCGACCCTTCATTTCACTGATCGCACTGGTAGAGCGCCGCGACTGAGGTGGCGGTGCTATTCCTGAAATAGGAGTTATTGTGGAACGTGGCGGAAAATGGGTTCATTGGTTCAAGGCACCCGCATAGCCGCAACCATTAGACAGGGGAAGAGAACTCAATGGAATTCTTCAGAGCTGTGCTTGTGGGACGCCTAGATGATACTTCGCAAGAAAGAAGCCTATGAGCACAGCTCATGTGCTGGGATTCTAGGCCCCTTACCATAACAGCATTCCCACCGAGCAGATACAGTGGCTGTGACTTTGATCCTCTATGCAGACAGCTTAGATCCCAAAGAGATACAGCATACAAAACATTCAACAAATTGGGTAGCCACACACGAACCTCAATAAAAGTAAAAAAAGATAAAGGGAACAACAATTTTAAACACGTTTTGATGCGGAAAGAAAAATAGTAAACCAGGAGTGTAACCGCCGCAAAATGTACATAAAAAAATTGTTAGCCACAGTACGTCATGATAAAATGAAATTTTAATTTATATAATTACGACTGATGGAGTGGAGGGGCGCTTAAGAGTGCAGCTGCGGCTGTGTGACAGCTGTGCGCTAAAGAATTCAAAGAACTGAATTAGCCCGCCTCTGTTTCCGCTCCTTCATCCTTTTTGGCATTTGGGACTCCTAAGCCCTTTCACCGAGGCTGTAAACCACTTACAGCCAAGGCGCTGGGGGTTTATTGCGAAATGACATTGCTTCTCCCAGCGCAGTAAAAGTAGAGAGCCGGTGGTCGCAAATGGCCGGTATGCGGTATTGCGTGCCCGGTACCCACCCTTTTTACGACGGCAGTCGGCTGCGAACAGCAGCCACTTATAGCTCAGTGCCGCTCATGAAGCTTTAAAGCATGCTGCCTTAAAATAATGCTAGAAGATGATAGCACACTCGCGGCGTCCGCTGTGGATTTCCAACTGCTGAATAAAAGCTATCAGATCCCTGAACTGGCCCGTCTAAACCTCATTGTTTTACGAGGTGTAACAAAGCCAATCAACATACCCAATGCGTAAAAAGTCCCGGCCACACGAATACTTATTTGCCGGCCTTTAGGGCTAACCTTTGTTCCGTACTCCAGCGGCCTTTTTCTTTCCGCGTTTCCGAGGCGTCACAACTTTTGTGAACGGGTCTCGTATTTTAAGCTTAATTTCTAGAGCGCCACTGTGGGACTTTGTATATCCGTAAGCTGGCGCTCACTGAAGTTGGTTGCCTACGGCAACGGGCAACGGCTTGGACTCGGACTAGCGACTCCACTGGTTCAATATCGAATGTTTTTCAGGCGTGAACAAGGGGGTTGTTCACTCCACAGAACGGGCTTTAAAAGAACTCGCTTACATTTCTGCGGGGTGGGTGCATTCTTGGGTTTCTGTGTTTGTGCGCACTCTGATTCTTTAGTGGGCTTATGAGTGAGCGACAATATGAGTTCGCGGCTAATTTCTTTTTGACCCCGCGCCTCAGTCTTACATCATTTTTGTTGATCGCAAGCATGTTAGAGTACCGAGCTGGTCAATTTACGTATCTCACTCGCCGAAGTGTCGTCCGCGTATGCAATGTGTTCTGCTATTATGTGGCTAGCGATGTTTCATGAGATCTTAAGGGAGGTGTTATACGACTAAACGCAAATTTAGACAAACTTAGAGTAAAGGCGTTAAAAAAGATTGTTTTTTAACACATACTAATATCCGGACATTAGGTGTTCTTTTTATAAGGCAGCCATTTATGCAGGCAATTAAAAGAGTATAGTTTTTTTTCTGCGTGTGGGATAACTGGGGTTAGCTCAAAGACACTACACTTAAATGTACTGCACGAGATGGTTTTGGTTTTATTATGGTAGGATTATCCAATGCTTGTGCTCTAAAGTATTTTGAAGGCACGATTGTCGAAGGAAAGCTGCTCTCTATTTTAGTGGACAGGGAACTGTGGTGCCCGATATGATTTGGTGACGTTCGGCAGCGTCCCTCCAATCAAGCGTGATTGGTGGCGCACCTTTACCCAATCAAGTGGACAGAAAATACGACGACATCCAAAAATCAGCAGAAATTCAGATATTTGTCTTGTAATGCGTAGCATTCTTATGCTTCCTGTGTAGAGTGTAAGTTCTTTAGAGCCAAATGTTCTAGTTTTTCTAAATTCTGACTGACCAGTCATCTCCACTCACGCTATTACAGCGATTACGCGTATAACTTCCGATAAACCTCCAATATTGTGAAAATTCTAGGCGTTACACGGTATTGCACGAGGGGGGAGGAGTATACGGCAAAGAATGTTACGCGTCAAAAACCAGTTTTAAAAACTGTTAATGTGAGAAGGAGTATGGCGCTACCGTGTATATCCGACCATGTGGACGTATGACGCATGGTTTCATTGAACTTTTTTCCAGTTTGGCGCAAGTAACGCCAGCAATTGCTAGCCATTTACAACTTTTGGAAACAAAAATTCGTACATCAAACCTGCGAAAGACAGTGATCTGTGTATTCCTTTTACACTTTATAGAAATGTGCAGAGGTTTTCTCGCCACGTGGAAATACTTCCGAGCAATCCCGAGATAGCCGTCCTGGCCGTGTATTAAAATGAAATTTAATTAGAGCGAGATCATTATCTCTTCCCCTTGGGCAGAAAGGAGTCGTTTTCAGGTGTGCATTTTAGCACGCGTTCATCCCTCGGCCACAAATCACGACTGCCGCACGGCCCGTTCTTATTCCCACAGCTGCCGTGTTGAGGTCGTTATCACTGGCCTAGTGAAGCTATGGGGCCCTCTGTTTATAACAACGCCTGTAATACGGCGCCCTTACTCACAGTTTTAGGAACGATACCGGTGCTTCAGGAAACTACGGCAATGTCGTTTATTAGGCCCAAGAGAACGTCACGCCGTTAAGACTGGGAAGGTTGCGCGGTGTAGATGGCAACGGAGCCATGCGCAGGGACTCATACTTGGGACGTTAGTCTTACATTACAAAAAAAAAGTATATTCTGATTACCCCTCTTCCCGCAACAAAGATGACGTTTTTTCGCGGTGAAAGTTCTGCATACGCTGCGGTCTACGCGATTTGCGAGGTTTGCAACAGAAAATCGGGTTTTCCCAGTTAGCGAAACAAAATAAAAGCGTTCGCCCTTTCCACTTTTTAAGCATAGACGTAACAATGCTAACGTGATCCAATATCCAGAATAAGTGCGTTCACCGTATCAGACCCCACGCAGCGAGAAACGGTCTCGAGGCTTTGTAGAGTAAAAGTGTGGATCGATCGGCGTTGTTGCGCACAGAACCAAGGAAACCCCAAAGGGCCTTCTTACCGGTCCAGCTTTTTCGCGCCATCTGCTCTGCCCAACACTGCACTGCCACCCCTCTTGCACTAATGGTTGTTCTTAAGGCTTATAAAAACAAACCAATTGTTCAAACATGGTGCCAACCAGTCATGCGGTTCGCTAGATGCCTTGTGCTTTTGGTCGATAGGCGCGTTGTAAACGGTCATTATCCATATGTGACCGGGAAACAAAAATTTTGCTTTGTGAGGCGCAGTAATATCTGGGTACGCAGTTCCTTTACAAGCTCCTTGTGGGGAGAACAAACGATTTGGAAGTCGTAGTAATGTACTGATGACCTATTTGTTGCTGTTTTCGTGTAACATGCGAGCTTCAAAATGCTTTGCGTCGCCCTTTTGTATATAGCTGAGTTTGTTCCTTGTAAGGTGATTACCGTTTTGCAAAAAAAAGCGAAGAGAAGAGAAGAACTCGGCCTATATTGAATTCAAAGAACCCTAAAAATGACGCAGGCATTTTTGGCAATTTATGAAAAACAGTCTGTGGCATAGACCAACGGTCACATTTCCTTTTACGCTTGGTGAGATTTGGCATTGTAGATTACATATAAAGATAACTAGGACATAGTAATTTGTGAAAGGAACGTCCGTTTAATAGGTCAGCACAATAGTTTTTCCCCGTTGTCGTTATATCTCTGCTGAGGGATCTTGCATGAATAAAAATATTTGGTATTAAGTGCCTTCTAATGTTTCGCTTTAGGGTATAACGTGCAAGATAATATTTGAGTGGTGAAGCAACAGTTATCAATATATAACATATCAGTACAAATGAAAAGGTCAGGTTCGATTCATGCCAAAAGCCCTCTCGTACCAGGCTTCTTTGCATTCGATTAAAAAAATGACCTTGCACTTCTTATATGTCTGCATTTTTCCCTTGTTCGAAATGTTGGTAAAGCACTAGCGGTTTTCTGACTAGGAGCCAATGTGGAGCAATAAAATTATTATTGAAACATAGCCCTTCAAAGTAAATAAAACACAGTGCAGAAACAACACTTGAAGGCGTACGAGTGATGCAAAGCCGCCAACATTTATGACGTCTTGAAGACAACGTCTAAATTTTCGGCAATCGGAAAACTGCCTCGTCGAAATAACACGGTAGTCAATGAATTACGACAGAATTACGAAAGGACTCCCTCTCTCGAAACATTGTCTACTCGCATTTAGAGGTGAAAAGTTTAAGTTACTAAAATATTGCCCAGGACGCCGACCCCCTAAATCCGGACTACAACGCTCTCCAAAGCCTTGGGAGCTCCCTCCGTGTAAACGTCCCGCGGCCGTGAACAACACCGATGCCTTCATAAAAAAAAATTTAAGCCGTTCCACAAAATGCGAAAGCTGTCGAAAATGCAGAGCAGTGATTCGCCATAACGGGCTGTTGCGCAGTTATCCGTTCACTGCTACCACCCAATGCAATTCAAATTTCCCGCCTTCGCAGTGCTCGCGCGCCCCTGCCTAAAACTGCCCGAGCGGGAGTTCCGTCCTTTTTGTGCCTGCTTTTCCTCCCGCAGGTGCCGTGACGGCGTTGCAGTGCCACTTTTTTCCGTTACTATCGTAAAAACCAACTCAACGAGTGCTCCTAACTAAATGGACGCAGGCGCTTTCCGGTCAATTACGTATATTTTGCCTGAAACATACCTACATTTTTCTTTTTGCACTAAACAACGGGGAGATGTTAGACACGCCCCAGCGGTTCACAAGTTCTAAACGCTCTAAGTTGATCAAAATTAAGACGGCAGGTTTTTTTTTTTTTAATTAGGCGCTGAGATTTACGGGATGACCTCCTCTAGAGTGAGGTTATGTGCCCTGGGGGACTCATAATTAGGTGGTAAATATTGATGTTGGCGGCTCATTAACCAAAATTGATTAATTAACTTTTTAGTGGCTGCAGTAAGCAGGCATGTTTGTATTGAAAAGTTAGACGCAATCGTGTTTCTACGCAGTTTCACTTGGCAGAATTCTTCTAGCCCATCCCTACTCCAAATATCGAACTGCGAAGTTTAATTCCCGTTCGCATGATTACGCATGCGAGACAGTGAATACCTTCCAAGGCTCCTCCCTCTTGTTCTGTGTTTCGATAACGTCAGCGATAACGATAACGCCAGCCAAGACAGAAAGGCTGCCAGTTATCACTTTTGTCTATGCCTCCACCCCGTCGTCAAACTAAACACCGTACACAGCAGGCACTTCACGCAGTGGAGAGCTTTGCGCTGGTCTTCGCTGTCTCGCCTGTGTAATCATGCGAACGGCTATTAAACTTTCGCAGTTCGATATGTCGGAGTAGGGATGCGCTAGAAGACTTCTGCCAAACGAAACTGCGTAGAAACACGATTGCGTCCAACTCTTCAATATCAACATGCCTGCTTACAGCAGCCACTAAAAAGCTAATTGTTTCATTTTAATAATTAGGCCACCAAAATCAATAATTACCACCTAATTATGTGTCCACAGGGCACATAACCTCACTGTAGAGGAGGTATTCCCGTAAATCTAATCTCCTAATTTAAAAAAAACACCTGTGGACCTAACTTTGAATCACCCTGTATAAACCGCTTTGGCTTTCAAAGCCTTTGGCTCACACCGGCACGGCGGAACGCTGTGTGGCTCTACTTGGGTCCAGCGAGCGAGCTACGACAAGGCGAGCCCCTAAAGTGCTCTGCACTTAAAAGAACGCAGCCTGTCTGGTTTGTTTGGTTTGTCTGGCAAGAGGAGGAGGAAAGGGTAGTAGATGGGAAGGATCTAATCGAGGAGATACCGTCTTGGCGTGCGTCATCTCAAAAAGCCTTCGAGGTTATATACAAGGCGAGTTGAACCAGCGCTTGGCCTCTGCGAGCACGGAACCGGCGAGGGAAGCAGAATCTCAGGAGAGCATGACGAACGAAGAGCTTCTGCTCGTGTTCGACTCCAACAGCGACGCATCCTTCGAAGCCTTCAGCGAGGATGAGTGAATCCAATTGATTGATTGTAGGGTTTAACGCCCCGACACAACGCAGGCGGTGAGGTGCGCCCTCAGTGGAGGACTACGGATTAATTTTGAGAGCTAACAGAACTAAGTCCAATTATCTCTTGATGCGTCGACGCGGTCACGTATTCGTCCTTTCCGCACTTGGCCCGAATGTTCGCCCATCTCGTCTTTTGTACTTGATATGTCCGCCGTTTTGGTTGGCGGTGCGGTCACCTATTCGCAGTTTTTCGCACCTGACCCGAAAGATTGCCCACGCGTATTTCTACTTGATATCTCTGTAGTTTGGAAGGGCGTTCTTTCGGAACGTTACGGTAAGGAATTTATCAGGAAACAAAGAATGTAGTATTATCCCCGGTTATTTTCCGGCACTACCTTTAACGCAATACGTTATGTGGGCTCATGCCCACCAGACTGGCTATTCTTGGGAAAAAGCTTGTGAGGTTCTCGCTGGGGTCGTGGTTCTGGCACTATTTTGTAGTGACCACGCTATTGACAAATAACTACCACAAGTTGACGCAAACAAAATGACATGACTCGGGGACGAACGCAGCCACTGTCTCCATAAACTACGGCGATTCTGCCCTTTGTCTTAAGTTGCCCTTGAAACGGAGTGTTAGCTCGTGAAGTCGTAAGAATTACAAACTAATTGCTTCTGTAGTTTTTTTTTACAAGACTCGGAGAGTTCACGTGAGATACTTCGTCCACATCTACTCACGTCTATTGTCTGGAACAACATCAAAGACTGGCTACACCGTTAGGTGGCACAGGGCTATTCTATGATACGTCTTGCTATGTTTACGAAATTTCACCACAGATTCAAAATGTGGGATTTCTATATGGCGGCCCATATTCAGTGTACTGACTGCATGTTTTATGTCGCTCCCCCAAATACGTCAACGGACGTCTTCCACGTTACATAATGGTGCCGTAAATAGGTTATTTAGAATCCTCCCCTTCAAATAACAATCCCAAGCTATGGCCGCAACATTTCCGTTGAACGAACTTGTACCAAATATGAGCTTCCTAATCTGTCGGATAGAACCCAAGCTTTATGTTCCTTTCGTCGTTCTTTTAGAGGTTCTGCGCAACTAAAGTTCACAATATCAATACTCAGCGTCTTGCGTCCAAACGCAAGAAAAAACCGGGTCAGAAAAGTCACGAATATAGCTTGCTGAATTAGGCTCGGTGTATCGTATGTGACAGTCAGCAAGGCTCCAGGAAATGGAAGAATTCTGCGTATTCTGACCTGGAAAATTTTACTACAGTTCTTTTTTCAATATTGCGTAATAGAATTCTTGGCTTGAGAGAATCTATACCCTCTTGTCACGCTTGTTCTACAGCTGCAATATCGCGTACTGCGGCTCCTGAAAAAACAGGCAGCGAAGAAATGAAGGAACTTTGAATATCTTAACGAATGTTTGCAATAGGCGAATGGAACGAAACATGTAAAATCCCACCACGATAATTAGGTTCAGAAAAGTATGAAAGGTACATCTGAGCAAAAACGAAAAATTGGTTACAGAAAAAGTGTCACACTGCTTCTTGCGAAACCCATTACCTCATTGCTCTGAGTCACCAGGCGGCAACAATTAGGAAGAAAGGGTGCATGGAAAAACGGAGCAACAAAATAACACCCCTTGAAACAAAAGAGGATCTCCTACTTAAGCACGAAGCAACCCGAAATGAGTAGTCGGCCTAGTGGAAGTAATCAGCGCGATTAGACGACGAGAAAAACTATAATGCCAGCCGGACAACGGAGCCGAAATTATACGGCGGCCAAAGTGTAAAAAAAAAGAAACCGAGAAGGAAAAGGGACGGCCCAAAATATGCGGTGCGTTTTTTTTTTTGTAATTCACTATGAATCCCAGCCCTCAGCTAGTACCGAAAAAGGGCTACAATGAGAAATATCGTAATTTAGAAATTCAAGGGTGAAATGAGGGTGTTACGGCAATGGGCAGTAAGAAGACTGATGAGTGGAAGAACTCGAGCGATACCAGTCTAATGGAGCGACTAATGAGAAAGGAAATGACGGAAGGAGTACACACAGCCCCGAGGAAAGTCGGACTGATTGAGAAGACGTTAATGTTTCTTCGTTGAACAATGCAGCAAGGCCGTAAACAATCGTTTACAGGCCATGCTGCGCCCTAATGGTGTGCGGGGGTATTGTTATCTACACTACCGGTTTGCACCCTGGCATTTGCAGCCAGAACGTTGTTTTTGATTGATGATTGATGATTGATTGATTGATTGATTGATTGATTGATTGATTGATTGATTGATTGATTGATTGATTGATTGATTGATTGATTGATTGATTGATTCAACGCGTCGACGCTACACAGGTGATGTGGCGCGGTACAGGGGGGGAAGAGGCGGCGGGGGCTGCAGGATTAATTTTGTATACCTGGTGATATTAATATTGAACGCACGGGCGTTTTCGCTTTTCGCATACATTAGAAAAGCGGCCTCTGCGGCCGGGAATTCATCCCGCGTCCTTGCGCTCAACAGCACAGCGCCTTAGCCATTGAGCCCCCTCTACGGGTCGTTGCTTTTTTGAGCATGGCTTTACACATTCGGAAGGAGGTTCGATGTTTTTCTTTTTGGAAACCTTGAAACTTAGAAACAAGGTTTGCCTTAAAGAAACGAGAAAAGGGACGTTTTGAGGGGCTAGAAAAGCTGTAGTTTTAGCTTGGGGGATATAGCGGAGGGGGCGTGGGTCATATTATGTCTCTTCCTATTCAGTTTTATCTTGAATAGTGCAATAGGATATATAAATAGAATTTTTACAGTGTTGTGTCGGCACCCCCCCCCCCCAACCCGTGCCTTTTAAGACCTAACATCTAAGTAAGACCTAAATAAGACCTAACATATAACTATTAATACGGCACGTTTTGCTGTGATCTTGTCAAATTTTTAGGCGAAGCAAAACTTAAAGAATCGACAGACCATCTTTTTGGGACAATGCGATAGACAGCATCAGCCTTTAAGCTGCAGCTGTGTGATGGGAATGATTCTCGAAGGATGGGTGAAGCTGCAATTTCTGAAGCTGTAGCTTTAAAACAATTTAAATAGGGCATGCGCATAGGCCTGGTGACGTGGTATCTGCATAGAGCAGATGAATCTCTAGCTGTACTAGTTGTACAAAGCATTGGGGTGCTGCTCACCAAGCCAGCCTCCCGGGAAGTGGTGCCTTTTCACGCTGCAAGGACTATCCTAGGCCTGGGTGGTGGAGGCCCTGCATTCAGATGCCCGAATGGTCAGTGGTCGAACCCCACGGGTCCTGCCCGGACGCATCAGCAGAGACGCCCGGTCGCTCCTTCTTCGCCTGCGGCTTAATTTCGGCAACGTGGGAGCCCGCCTGCACCACCAGGCCCGCCGGGCATCGCCCACCTGCACCGACTGCCCAGAGCCCGAGATGCTCGAGCACTTACTGGGCTATTGCCACCAGCATGACATCGCGAGGGAGGAACTCCGGGCCGCTCTCCAGCGATTCGGTGCACCAAGCCAAAAGCTGGAAGTCTTCCTGTTTCCAACGGGTCCGGACAACTTCCGACGGGAGGTCTCCCAGCAGCTTCTCAACTTGCTGGTTGTTTCAGGACTATTGCATCGTTTGTAACCGTCCAGCCTTGGCCGAGAGGAACGCTACGTAGACTCAACCCACTCACCTCCTTCTTCCCTCTCTTTCTGTCTTCCTATCCTTTGAAACCCCCTTTCCCTTCCCTGGACGGGTTTGTATGAGGGTGAACTCCCCGTTGAGTTCAACAATATCCCCTGTTCTTTTCTCTTCCCTGCTTTCTTAATAAATTACCACCACCTCACCATTGGAGTTCCCAGCTTTAGTCAATCCTTCATCAGAATATGTGTAATGTGTGCCCAGGCATGGTTCTCGTGTAGCTGACGCATTTGTTTTCGGCGCTGGTATTTCCAGTCGCGTCAATATCTGCAAGCCAGGGTGGATCTAGACAAGATAGATAAGATGAGATGAAACTTTAGTTCCGGCAAGCGGGGGGCCAGGAAAAAGTGAAATAATTCAGTTGACAAAGTCCGAGCCCCGGTTACAGACAGCAACGGGCATCACAAAAGTACATCTTTCCAGAGAAAATCGCTTTTGTGGCATCATTATATAAAGTTCTTCATTGTTTCCCAGGAACTTAGAGAAGGTCATTTATCTTTAAAATTAGTCCACAAGTACATGGAGAAAAAAAGACATCTGGCAAGCTCCGCTATCTCTTCTGCGATTGCGAGAAGTGTGGCGAAAGTTACGCGGCTATTTCACGCTCTCGATACGTTACGAGACATGGCGTTTTAGGAACGCCCGGCAAAGGCGGCGTCACAATTGTTCTACTTCACGGAGCACACGGACCGGTATCCCAAGGTTCCCAGGTGCAGACGGAGTGAAAGACAGGCGAGACGACTAAAGCCGGAAGAGCTGACGAGTGGGCCCAACGTACAGAAGAGGAGCACCTACAATGATCTTCTTGGATAAGTATGAGGGATGTCGGGGCGTCTTCAAAGCTTTAACTTGCCAAGAACAAGGACTAGCTGCCTCGCGTTAATTTCTCCTGCCTCATAAACAGCAGGCCCGTGGTCTCGATTAACCGAGTTATAAAATTATCAATAGAAAATACACCCATTCCACCCAGTGTAAAATATGCTAAAAAAGTGGAGCTGGGGTTTTCTTGCGTCGGCTGGAACGTTATCGGGCGCTCACCCGAAAACGATAGCACCGTCACCCAGTAAATTTTACGGGTCGCGGGAAAGAAAAGCGTCTATACTTAGGCGGAGGAGGGGTCTCCTCCTCTCTTTACCGTAGTGGGAAGGGAAGAAGACATCTCTGCCAGACCACTGTACCATCTTGTGATAAAAACAGCGCGCAAACGGACGAGACCCCAAGAAAAAAATTGGCTCCAATCCACGCTGTTAAGGTGGTTGGAAGGCAACGTTTTAAAGACACCCACAACAATTGCCCATGAGACGTCACTTGAACTCACACACGTGCCTCAACAAAGAGTGAAACCATAGATTCGCCAGACGTTACGTAGAATTCCCGTGGCACGCATCCGGAACGCTGCAGCGGCGTCGGCCACGGACGGGCTAAAGCGGCGGACGCCGCCGCTGTAGCCCGGCCGTGAGTCGGGAGAGGAAAAACGGCGAGGAGCGTCTTTCGAAGGATGAGAAAGCGGAACCTTGCAATCCTAACGTGCTAGCTTGGGGCTAACACCACCGCGCGACACAAGCGTAGACAGCGAAACAATGCGGCATGTGAGCTCAGTGATTCCAGTTTATACCCATTTAAACTAGTTAGCTCACTAAGTTTGAGAATTGCGAGAAAGCAGAGGAAATTTTATAATCGTTATCTATCAGAACATGTTGCTACGTTCGCCGTTTGTAATACCTCTTAATACACAACCGAATTGGTAATCAACAATTTATAAAACGTGGTCCCATTCGGGGCAAGCAGTGCGCAAAAGGCTGGGTTTCTGTAGCGGCCAGACGTCTGTATGCGGTTTGTACATTTTGTTTTCCCGCCCTGCAAATCAATCCTTAACGTATGTTTGCCGTACAATCACTTAATTCCCTCAGGCGCGGGTTATCCTGGAGGTGCTGTGGAACGAGTTAATCAAGCCGTGCGAAGGCACCGCGCAATGGACGCAAAGCTGCGCCGAAACAGGGCCAAAACAACCGCCGCCCAAGCAGACGACGCAGTCGTACCGCGGACGACGCCGCAGGCGAGCAGGCACTCTCTCACGGGGAACGGTGGGTAAATTCGCGGCGCCATCTCTAGTGTTCTCCGTGACTAAAACCCTCCGCCCCCCCTCCCTCCCCCCGCCGCAGCCTCCGACGCTTTAACACTTTCTTGTACCGTACGCCACTAAAGAACCGTTGGTTGGTAGAGCTAGAAAGGTTTGCTTTAAAATGCACAAGACAAACGCTGACTCGAAGTTTTCTGTTTATTAGGAACCTCAATGAATGTATGCACCCAAGAAATCACGATAACCTCTTTCAGTACAGGGTACAGTAGTCCACAGGGTGCTATGAATGCGTAGTAGCGAGGGAAAAAATGTTGATATTTCGTAGTCGCGTCCTCTGTCCTAACGTAGGGTATTGTCCACTAATGTGTGCATTCTTATACCGGCTTGCCAAGAGTATGAGTTGTTTTAATGTAACATTTGCCTATAAGTTACCAAACACATTGAAATATTTGATTGTGTTTAAGTTTTCTTTTGTTTCTTTTCGCCATGACGTGAATTTACACCATTATGTCGACGGAGAACCTTTACTTCTATCATTATATTTTTTGTCGAAGGTGCAAAGCGTAGTGCAGGGCTGGTCCGTTTTCGCTATTTCTATTAATATTTGCAACCTTCTTTACGGACTTCTGTTGTTTCGTCTACAGTCTAGGGGAGAGATGTATAAGATGAATATTTCTAATTTTGTCAGATGATTTCGTAAAATTTTGTATTTATTTCTTGGTTTTTCAAAATCTTCTACTACCAATTATCGCCACTTACGCTATTTTAACGAATAAATTAGTTACTTCCGCAGTTATGCATTTCCTTGGAGATGCAGGCCGTTAAACGGTCTGCTAATTTTCAATATTTTTTACCCTAGTTTTCGAATGTTCTTTGCGGGCTTGTTTTGATAACCTCCAGTTTTGGAGTGAGAAGTATAAAGCGCCTACGTTTGATTTCATCGGATCATTTTTTAAAAGTTTTGACTTGTTCTGTCCCTCTTATTTTTGGTCTTTCAAAATTCTGTTAGACAAATTATCTCTATTTACACTCTATATAATTACTGCTAAATGGAAAAATTTCGCCAGTTTAGAATTGTGCGAATTCAGGGATTACAGTGGTCCAGGCTGTAGGGGTTCTCGACAACGAATTACGCCTATGATTAAAGTCGTTAGCGAGAAAGAAGATAAATAGCAAATATAGCTGACAGATCCTGCTGGAAAGTGCTGATGGGAATGCAAGAAAAGTGTCCTAATCGAATGGGTTTGGAATTTTACATTCGTCAGATTCATTCAATAAAGACAAGGCGTCTTACTTCCATCAATTGTACTCCACCCCAAGTGTGCGGGTGGACCCTTTCCGTACGTATAAAGTGTTGGAGGAGCCCTACGATGAGCTACATTGGTCCATAATAGAATGTCACTCAATTTGCCCTTGCAGCTAAAGACGCTCGCATACCGATTTAGTGACCGCCTTTTGTGTCTGACGTTTATGCTATTGCGTGCATCGGTCTTGCAGGTAAAAGACACGTGCGTCTGGCTTCTTTGAATAGCTGTCATGTAGTGCAAAAGGCCAACGTTAGAGCATGAGCTACGCGGAAAAATAACAAAAAAATTCATGAAATTAAGCCAACGTTTGGTTGTATCTCCAGCATGGTTTGGCAAAAAATGAGAAAAGGAGGGGGCAGGAGGGCGGAAGGGGGGGGGGGGTTAGTCCGAGGCGTCTTTGCTGACCCCTGAAATGCCCTTGCAGACACTCTGGGGCCAACGAATCCCCGTTTGACAACCGTTGACCGACAGGAATGGTTATAGCGCGCGCCCATTATCCCGTCCTTTGAAAGTGAACAAACCTGTTCCCCGATCAGCGCCCAATGTAAACAGTTGTTACGGATAGCATTTAGATTACAGTGAGGATTCGCTTTCCCTATTTTTAGTCCTGCCTCCATTATTCGTGTCTAATATAACTTAAAAACCCTCTCTACAGTCGACTGCAATAAGCCGCGTTGACACCTGAATAAACTCTTTACTTCCGCCCATCCTCTTCCGTCTAATACGGTAAGATAAGAACATACAATAGGGGGAAAAGAGGGACCACCATGCTTTCAGTTGGCGGTTTTTGATCCACGTCGATAGAATTTTATTTCTCTTTGGCGTACTTTGAAGTGCGATTATTTATCGAGTAGCGTAACCAGACACATTCTTTCATGGATAAAGCCGTGAGTAAGAGCAAAATATCTTGGGATGTCGGGTTCCAGAAGCAAATAAAAAAATCGCAGGTGTTTTATCTGTCTTGTCGGTCCACTGTCGGACTTCCGAACCCAACTTCAGCTCAATAAGTGGCATACTCTAACTCCAGCCTTGGCCTGGGAACGAATCGTTATCTCCTATACTTTCTGTGAATCGCCTCCGTCACTATCCTTGCGGCCACTTTGTTACCTCGTTTTTTCATTTATGACCGCCGGTCTCTAACAGCGGTGCTTCCAAAGAAGACCATTGTCGTGGCGGCCGGAAGGGTGTATGGCCGAAAGAACAGTGCGCGGGAAGCGCACATCCAGGCCGGATTGGCGGGAGAGCGAGGTCACGTGACCAGCAAGAGGTGATGCCGCCGCATCTGGTGCTCACTCGCGGATCTTTAACTGAACGAAAGGAGAAAAGAAAAGCCGGAAGAAAACGTGGGAGAGGTATCCGTGCCTCTATTCCGCGCTATCCAGAAAAATACCTTTCGCCTAGTTGGCAACAGTCGCACAGTCCGCACTGCTCGGCGGCTGCGATGGCTGACGCGTATCTGGGTCGGAGCGCGCTACTGTACTTTTTCTCCTTCGTGCGAAGTTTCCGGGAGGAGGAATGCCTTTATTATCAGACGGGCATGAATGCCCCTGTTGGGGAAGGTGAGGGACATGAAGGAAGGGAGGAAATAATCGAAAAAAGAACACTGTTCAAGGTTCAATTACATGAAATGGTGAATAGCATTTTAAAGTCCACGAACACATAGTTCGCAAAAACTGTGAAGAGATAGGTGCGACGATTTTATAGGTGTCGATCCAAGTTATTACACCAGCTTGTCGAGACCACTGGTTAGTGCGTAGTTAATAACTTTCTCAAGCACTGAGGGGCCCTCTCGAATGCTTTGCAGGTGCGCTTCTTCATCTCCGGGTGGGGAACCGAGGTCCAATAATGGCTCTCGATCGGTCTAGAAGTTCGCACAGTGCCATATCAAATGGTACAGGTTAGTAAGGCACTTCTCGGCACAATACGGGCAGCGTTGGATGTGCGAGCTAGCTTCGAAGAAATGCTTGCCTGTGCCTTCACACTCAGCTGAGCAGTGCGTGCGGAAACGTCACTCATGAAGGCGGGACGTACTTTTGTTATTTATTGCCTCTTTGATTTTTTTTTTATTTCACGTGAAATAAACTGAAGCGCCCTGCACCACAGCAGCTGGTTTCGCCTGGTATAGGCGTGGCTGCTTGTCGTGCAGACGGCCTGATGTCCCAATGTTTGGAACCCTCGACCTTTCGATAAAGCATGGTTGTGTGAAGATGGGGTTTAATGTGTGTGTTTTCCCGGGAATACCGCGGGTTTCCGATCAAACAGATGCAGTGCTTCTAATTGACTTTTAATTATGCTAAAACTAGCCGCCTATTTATTTGGGTACGGAAAATGTTCCCTGTCAACTTATGGTGCGTGGTATTTGTTTTATGTGGATGATGAGAAAATTCAAGGGGTTGTAGTTTTCTAGCAATATTAGTATCATTGATTGATATGGAATTTGATTGATTGTAGGGTTTAACGCGCCGACGTAACAGAGGCGATGAGGTGCGTCATAGCAGAGGGCTCCTGATTAATTTTCACCACGTGGGGATCTTTAAAGTGTGCCGAAATCTCGTACACACGGGCGTTTTTGCTTTTCGCTTTGCATCAGAAAAGCGGGAGTGTCACCGTTTCCCTAATTGGGTGCGCTGTTAGAAGATATGGGGAGTCGACTGAAGCGAGCAAACAAACCCCACTTAATCTACAGAGCACAGGCGACGAAGGGGGTGGCCGTCTGATGTGCGGATTTCGCCGACCAGAGCGGTAAGAATGAGTCAGAGCCTTGAACGAAAAACAGAAAGACTTATATTTGAATAGGCAAAACACTGTACAAGCACGAGGACATGTAACATTAACGAGAGGTTACTTAAAACAAATACAATTGCGGCAAACAGCACAAATAGAAAATGTACAACAAGGATCTTACCGATGAATATTACGAGGTAGAAAAGTTAACTAAAAGAAAGACAGTTCGATGCATATGAGAGACAGAGTCCCACAATATTCACCGACCGGGCCGGACGATGCACCGCTGTCGGAGGCGATTCGGCTACCTGGGAAGCGTGGCTTCGTCGTAGGCCAGGCCATTCAGGACGATGAGGGTGATTCGAGGCCCGGGAGTACGTTGGAGTCCTCCAGGACGCGGTTTGCCGATTGTGGTGCACACACGGGCAGAAGCCGTAGTTACATCATGACGTTTACACATAACTGATTTGCTTAGGCGCGGCTTCCCTTTTTTATAACTGTGCCGGCGTTGAGAGAGAGGGTCCTACTTCTGGAATCATCGGCGCGCCTTAACACTGGCAAAGCTACGCTCTCCCCTCGAAAGTTCTCGAAGCCTCGACGAAACCGGAGCGGTGGAGGTTTTATTTTTGTTATTTTTTTCCCTTCGTGCGGGCGGGTAAGCGGAGCCATAGACGCCTCATGCGAGAAAGTTCCAGGGTTTTCGCGGGGCGAATAGAATTGCAATTACCCGAATCGAACGACTGGGTAACCAGAATTAACTGCTGTTCAATATTATGAATACGATGTACGATACTTCTAGACGCCGTACTCCCTAGTTTGTGACAGGCCGCCGCGGCCGGGAATGGAACCCGCGACCTCGTGTTCAGCAGCACAACACCTTAGCCACTGAGCCACCGCGGCGAGTGATTTATATAGGATTTTAACGGGCCGACGCATCGCCAGCGATGAGGCGCGCCGTAGTGGAGGGCTCCTGAATTAATTTTGACCACCTGGGGATCTTTAGCGTGTGCCGAAATCTGGTACACACGGGCGTTTTTGCTGTTCGCCTCCATAAGATTGTAAACGTATGAAGAACTCGCCCCTTTCTATGCCACCTGTACGCATGGAAACCTTCTCAACTACGGGCTGTATTGGCCCTATTCTCTTACCATATCGGTCTGCTTAAAGCTACGGTAAAAACATACTATTAACCAAGCTGGTAAAATGAACGCATAAGACTGAGATACTCTAGATTATTTGTACTTCAACAGTGAAAATGTACATAGAAAGTAACGCAACAGCTTTTAAGAAACTAAAGTGCCGACAAGGTGCTAAAACATGCCTGAAGAAGGGCCACTACGATAATGCATGCCGGTGGTATGGTACGTCACTGAGATGCTGATAATCGACTCACCATTTCAGTCTGTCTTTACTGATCTTTTTTTTCTCGTTGATTTTTTATACCACACTTTTTTACTCCCCGAATATTGAACTCGACAAACCAGGACGTACAGACGAAAGCGGAAAAATGCGTAGCTATATACCCAATATTATCATTTGAATTATTCATGCACGCTTCGTTGCACGAAGGTGCCTATTGCACCGTTTCGCTGGTTTTTGTTTGTGTCGAAAGGGCGAAGTCAGATTTTGGAGAGCTAAAGCGAGTTGATTGTTGTAGTGGGAGACACGGAACTTCTATGCTGCTTGATAAAACATGTCTTCCTGCTCAAACAGCCAAATCATCATGAAGTGCCCTCCGATGCCGCATTGTGTTTCTTCTTGTTTTTATTCTTTCAGGGGACTACAACACTTCCCTTAGTCGGGGACGGGAATACGTGTTTCCTAAATTTTTAAAACAAAACACACTTTGGACAGTATAAGGTTCAGAACCACGCCCGAGGTTTCAAAAGCATCAATGATAACGGCTTGGTCACGCATTGGTGGATGCAAGCAGAAATTAGAAAGTTTAAGTGCAAATTTATTTGCTATGCCGGCATGCTAACCTTTACAGCTGTTCAGCAGTACAAGCTGGTCCACGGTAACACATGCATGTACCCCTTCCCTTTAAGAAAGAGTCGTTTTGTGCAAATTCACCTCAGTGCTGGCCAACTGTTAACGATGGGTCTAGCAAGTACATCACATAGCCTTTTATGTGAGGACTATTCCAATCTATTGACCAGTTTCCCAAATACGCTTTCACAAGTGAGCGTCTTTAAACGGTCCTGCACTTACAATGTGAATTGTATAGCTGGTGAAAACAAGGGCTACGTTAGCTGTATGTGGTTTCAGTAAATGCTAGTGGTGCAGCTGGTTGAATCAATTCCAAAGCGGGCGTGAGGGGTACCATATCATGAGGGGTAACATAACGTGAGGGGTAACATAAAACGCTGGCCACGACAAAAACCAGCCGTTCAGATGTAGGTTGGACCCCGGACCAACCCATTTATAAACGGAAGCGCAACCACTTCAACCAAGGACTACAACAGTCGTCCAGACTAATGAAGGCAATGCTATGACGAATTGTAAATCAAGGAAGGGCTCTGGCAGTAGTGTTTGGCAGTTTTTATTCCGGCTCTCGAAACCTTACTGATTGCTAGCACTAGCAGCCGTTTCGTGAGGCCGAAATGCTAGATATAATAAAAACTACAGCAACATGGTTGTTTGCACTATACAACTAAAAAAACCGCGAATATGAAATTTCCGTTCCAACGTTTGAGAGTAATCAAGTCAGGATCCGAAACAATATAATTCACCACAGAAGTAAGGACGCGTTCAAATTAAAGTTGGCAAAAAGATACTTTGTCGCCTAAAGTTTCTTGCATTAGAAAGGTTGACTTCACAACTTTTACAGCGGCGGCCGAACACAGAGAGAACGGTGGATCGAAGCCCGAGAAATAGCCGTTAAAATCTAGGCGGCGATTTGCGAACGCTCGAAGCACTTCGGAACCTACAGCGGCGGGCATACTCCGAGAATCCGAAATTCAATACAGGCAAGGATGAAAGTTCTTTAAACTTCCTTAAAATGTAAAAGATTTGGCGTGTTTTCAATCAGAGCGCTGCCGTGACAGAAAGAGAAATCGAACGCGCCGATTTAAAAACTAGCTTCACTCTTCACGTACTTGCTTGAGTAGAGGCTATGGTCGCGCAAATATTTTGGTTTTCAACGCCGGTATATCCCAGAGCCCAGAGAGTGTGTACAGCGGCAGAAGAGCCATGCAACCCTTCGCCTGTTCCCTTCGAACTTGTACTTTTCTTCCTTTCGCGGGTGGCTTATCGCTGAAAAAGAAACATGTGGGCGGGTCCTTTGGTGCTATAGCGGCACCCGCCTCAGCATTCAGGTGCCGCCGTGGGGTCCAATCCGCACTCGGGCCCCATCTCCGACCCTCTAGGCCCTGACCAGAAGACAGGTCGGCCCAAATCGGGGTCGACCGAGCCCTGTGGCCGACCCTGTGGGAATTTTTCGGGCCACTCAATAAAGGTCCCTCTGGGGTCCAATCCAGCACCGGCACCCCACTCCACCCCACCCACCCAACACACACCACACAACACGCACCACACACTGCCACACACGACACGGGCACACCACACAACACGTATTTCACCCCAGCACACACCACCCACACCCCACCACACCACACCACACCACACCACACACACACGCACACCACACACAACACCACACACACCACACACACACCACACACACGCACACACGCACGCACACGCACACACACACGCCACGCTGCACACACACGCACACACAAACACGCACTAGAGCTCCTTTAAGCATTACTGTGGTAGTGTCACAATGTATCTAAAGCACAACCTTTATTATTAATGTTATAGAATATATCACATGCACCTTGAGATAAGGCACACAACAATGCGGAAATATATTACCTGTTGCCAAACCCGTGGAAAGAAAACGGTATTTTAATTTCAATTTTGCTCTGGTCGCCCACACTAGTCTACAGTAGCTTAGTTTCGTATGAACAAGTGTACAGTAAACCTACCGCTTAGTTATCATGATCATCATCATCATCATCCGCCTATATACGCCAACAGGAGAGCAAAACCCTCTCGAAAAGATCTAGAATTCTCCCGGTCCTGTGCTAACTGCGACCAATGTATCCCTCCAAACTTCGTCATCTCATCTGCTCACCTAATTTATCCCACCCCTTTCCACACTTGCCTTCTCTAGAGATCCTCGCTGTTACCCTTATTGACCAACGATTATCTTGCCTTCGCATTATACGCCCTGCCAGCACGCCAAATATTCTTTTTAATTTCTAATAATAAGGTGCGAAGCTGGGGCCAGGACGGGGATGTACCAAGCACGCTCCATCAAGTGTAACGTGGTGGCAGACGTGATGAGGCGAACAATGGCTAAGGGGGTTGAACGATCGATTTACACACCATCTATGTACAAGGGGGCCATGGGTGAGACCAAGCCAGGCGACATACCCCACCCAACTTCGTCTTCATCGCAGATGCTCGTGCGTGACGCTACACGCCGCTGTCGTCTTCCTCGTCTGTGGTGGCATAACATTGTCCTTGATAAGCGTTTGTTCTCTGAACCGCTCGGCTCTGTTTTTGCCCCTGAATTTTACACCTATCATCTTACTTTCCATTGCTTGCTGAGTCGTCCTCAATTTATGTTGAACTTTTTTAGTGAGCCTCCAAGTTTCTTTTAGGGAGCCACCAAGTTCCGGCAAGATGCAGCTGTCATACACTTTCTTTTTCAGGAACAATGGTAGGCTGCCATTTATTCTCTGAGAATGCCTGCCGAATGCACTCCATCGCATTCTTATCCTTCTAATTATTTCTGCCTCATGGTTGGGATTCGGAGTCAATACTTGGCCTAAGTGGATATATTCGCTTACCACTCTGTTACAAACTCGAGCGTGCGACGTTTAAAAGTACCTTATAGCTTTTTCACAATATTGTACAGCGCCTAATCCTTCTTACAGTCGTCCGATTCATTCAGTTTCGGTTCTATTCAGCCTTGAAAAACCCTGGAACCCTCTCAACGAGGCGGCGGTACTGCGACCACTCGCCGGCTCTCCGGCAAGAAAATACAAAAATAAAACCTCCGCTGCTTAGCTTTCGCCCAAGCTTCGAGTGCTTTCGAGGGGGCGAGCGTAGCTTTGCCAGTGCTAAGGCGCACCGATGATTCCAGAAGTGAGAAAGAGGGAAGTTGTGCGCTCGACAGCGACGGGCGCGTTGTGTGTTGTGCCCTTGCTCTCCGCGCCGGCGCAGTTATAAAAAGAGAATACGCGCAGAAGCAAATTAGCCACATTTGGACGTCGGGATGTGACAACGGCTTCTGCTAGTTTGTGCACCACACCATCGGCGACCCGCGCCCTGGAGGACTCCAACGTACTCCCGGGCCTAGAATCACCGTGATCGTCTCGGACGGCCTGGCCTACGACTATGTCATGCTTCCCAGGTAGCCGAATCGCCTCCGAAAGCGGTGCATCGTCCAGCCCGGTCGATGAATATTGTGGGACTCTGTCTCCCATAAGTTACTTCTTTCACCTCGTCATATTCCTGGTAAAAGCATTTTGTTGTACCTTTTGTATTTGAACTGTTTCTCCCAATTTTATTCGTTTTCAGTTATTTCTCGATAACACTACTTGTCTTCGTGCTTGTGCCGTGTTTCGCCTGTCCAAATATAAGTCTCTGTTGTTGTTCGTTCAAGACTGACTCATTCTTACCGCTCTGGTCGGAGAAAACCGCACATTAGACGGCCACCCCCTTCGTCACCTGTGCCCTGTAGATTCGGTGGGGTTGTTTGCTCACTTGAGTCGACTCCCCACATCTTCTATCAGCGCACCCAATTAAGGAAACGGTGACACACTTCCGCTGCTTCGCCACCTATATCAAACCACTGTGCTGTCCCGAGGTTATAGATCATTACTTTAGCTTTCTGCATAATAATTTTCAGGCCATGGTTCCATTCTGTTGGTCCGGTGTGGTAGGCATGCATTGCAATTCGTGCCCCAGTTACTTATCAAGGCAACGTCATCAGCGCATCTGAGGGTACCAAAGTATTCTCAATAGCCTTTGATCCCACTTGTTCTTACTACAATGTTCCTGTAAGCATGGTGTGAATTACATTGGAGAGATTGTGTTCCCTTCTCGGACGCCTTTCATTACAGGTGTTTTACTGCTTTGCTCGCGGAGGACTACGGTAGGTGTGGAATCATTGTAGATATCCCTCTAGTATTCTTAATTATGAGAGGGAAATAATGGCGCAGTTATATGGGACCCATACGGCTCGAGAGAGGCCTTGCCCCGAAGAGGCTGCATGAAGCGTCTACGACATGGTTGCATTGAAAACAACACAAAGCCACAAAAACACAAACTACCTGCCATTGGACCGTGGTGTAGAGATTTTTTTTATACTGCGTACTTGAGGCACAAGTATAAAGAGATTTTAACTACAGTTGGCACTGATAGCTTTTCCTGCAGTTTGTGAAACTAGACAGGTTGTTTAACTGTGACGTAGTCGCGGTAGTTAGCCGCCTATTCAAGTCTGGCTCAGAAATGATGGCGCAGGGGAAAATGCTCGTGGACGACAACAGCTGAAAAAACACAGTTAGTATCGCCCGTCTGTAACATTTAACTTGGCGTCCACCTCGTACATTCACGTTATTTTTATGTATACTGAAACAATATTGGCTTTATTATGATGCTCTAGTAACTCAATGTTAAATGGCTGTAATGTTAATCCTGCGACTGTTTATTGCAAAATATTGTGTTCTAACTATTGCTGAATACTGTGCCCTGGAAAAAAAATTCAGTAGGTTCCTCCTTAGTTACATGATCACTCAACCAGGAAACGCGTCCCTGTCTGTAACGCTTGATGTGCCCCACTATATCTTCGTCGCAAAATGCTGTAAATAACACTTATTTAAGCCCAACCTGCCTGCTTGCTCGTGTACATGACCATTTACATTGCCTTCGAAAAATGTCTCATACCAGTACAATTTTGTGAAGTGGTGAAGCCAGTTTTAATGGCGTCGGTGTAGCGCTTCCTAGGGATACATGCTGTGTTATGCACGTACCAAACAGAAGGCACTACGGCCTTCTTACTCCGAAATCAGCCTCCGTATATTTCCAGCAGAAAACTGATTTCTCCGCAATTCATTGGTGACTGGCAGTGCACCCGAGTTTATAGGACATCGGTGTATAGAGACTACCTCGTAGATATACTTAGGGTCTTGAGGAGGTATTTAACAAAGTCACCCAAGCCTTCATGTTTCCTGCGTATGTCTCTAATATATTACATGTACCTCGTGCCGCTCAACCGAAAAGGATGCGCTAGCGTGAACGTTTTGAAGTCAGAAGAAAAGCTTCCTGGTTACCCCAACTCGTCCAGTTCTTGGTCCTTCTGCAATTCGGCGCAGGTGCCAGCCACCATTATATACACAGGTCTCTAGTGCTACCGGGTAGAGAAAAATATCATCATCGGATATACCGTGTAAAGCTAATCCAGGAAGGGGCAACAACCCTAGGAATGCTCCATGGGTTCTAAACAGGGGTCTCTGACCAAAATCGTCTTTGGCCTCCCGGTTGTAGTGCGCGGCTATTGTAGTAGCCACTGTACCCGTGGTTTGCACTACAAGTTCGAAGATGATGATAGAGATGATAGGTACGACTCTTCGGTAAGATCCAGTGTGGCATCAGGAGGAAAAGTTGATCATGGATGCTGAGAGATTAGCTCAGCAAAAAGGAGTTCTGTTGATGTTGGCCTGTTGTGCGGTGCGGTACAGACTGCACCCGCTTGCGGCTCGCGTAGCGGTACCTGGTGCGCCGGCGAAGGTACAAAGCTACGGTTGGTGTAAGTCATGGTTGGTACACCATATCGGACTAAACGGCAAAAATCTCACTTCAGCAAGGTGGAGCAGCACCGTATCGGACGACCGTGTATTACAGATGGCGAGCCTGTGGCCGAAGGAGGGCCCCATCGATGGCAAGGAGAGCGGGGCAGTCCTATGAGGCAGTTGGGTGGGTGGTTCCAGAAAAAGGACTGACTGAAGGTGAGAGCGGAAAGTTGGAATGAGTTAGGGGTTGACATGCTTCAGATGGGTCAGGTAAGTGAGTGCAGATGTCAGCTGTCTGTGGCCGATACGAACGCAGGTACTGTAAAATTGAGCAGAAGGGCGAGGTGCAAATGATAATCTCGAATTGGTATGTGAGTAGGGTTATTGTCATGTTGCCTATCGTGGCAGGATTGATGATGCTGAGAAAACGTGAGCAGAATGTTGCAGGTTCGGGTTTAAAGTCTCGGGACACTGTGTGGGCGTCAACGACACACATGACAGGAATTCAAGGGCGAGTGTGGCTTGGTATCTGGACCGACTGTCAAGGTTCGTGATGCGTAAGGTTTGCTAGGAAGCCGATGGGCGAACTCAGGATGACGGCCAGATTGCGTGACGGCTGGATATGTTCCCACGTCCTGAAAATCATTTACATGGATATTACAGCAGAGTCTTGAAAGGGCGCGATGAAGTGCGCAGGCCTAGAGGTTGCTATTAATACCTCTTTCGGGGGCGGAGGATAGGTATGCCGCCTTAGGACGACGTCAGGTGGCTGGTGTTAAGGGAACGGTCGGCGCTGGCAATAGCTGTGATGGGGGAGCATGCGCATAAAGGCTTCTGAGCCTGAGGTGTGACACCCACGGTACATGTAACGCATGAGTACGCAGGAAGGTAATCAGTCGAGCAGAGACGCGACATGGCCGTAGACGCGACCTTTTTCCCGCACGTCCTCCCGGTTCACTAGCAGGGCCCTTCCGTGTGGCAAGAACCACGCCAATGAAGGCGTTGTCGCTTCGTCTGGCTCCGGCGGGCCGTGGATGCCCGCGATCGGTCGAGCAACGTGGCAAACACAGGAAGGGACACAAACACCACTTCGAGAAAGTAAACACTGAGGCAGGGATAGCGACAAGATATTGAAATTACGCGTAATAACCGGCTATGATAAAAATACAACGAAACAAAAATAGAAGCAATGCGTGTGGACAATTTCACGGCTGCTTTCTGGCTATATACGTCGTCCCCGCTTTCACACGCCCACGTAGCTCGCTGCCTGAGCACGCCGTTATCATTTTCCAGCGGCCTTGTTTCGGCCGACGTAGGCGACCTAAAGCGCTTCTTTGTCTTTCGGTGGGCACTTCTCTCTTCGTTTTGTATCTTTTCTTACCTAATTTTTTTTTCAGGGCCCTTAGGCAAGAACGCGCGTGCGCTTTCGGAAGGTCACTTCATCACGGCCACAACCGTGATGCAGCTGCAACGCCTGCGGTGCAACGAGGCGACGCGTTTGATCGTGCTGTCGCAGTCGCCTGGCTCCAGCAAAGGGAGTAAAGGTGGAGTGAAACGACAGCAGTCGAAGGAGGGTTTGGTTGACCGGCCAAGCAAACATCTTTTGGGCGGCAAGCTGCCTCGGTAAAGAAACGATTCCCTCTCTTCGCCTGCAACGTACGCCAACCACGTGAAGCGTCTCTCGAAGCGGTAGTGCGCAGCTTCTTTTGGGGATGAACACTTATAAAATGCTTGTCTGACTGAGGTGCTCGCGCAAACAGCAGCAGCAGCAGCAACAACAACGACGACAAACAACGATGACAAGAACAACGGTAACAACAACGATGACGACGACAATGACAAAAGACTCTTCATACGTGCGTAATAGGAGAGACGCTGTGGAAAAGGTGAGGGTTGGTCCGACAGCCACACCAGACTATCGGTCGTGTATCACCTGGCGTGTTGGCTGCTGCCGAGGTAAGGGCTTTGTTCCGTCTGCATTTCGACGCGGTTGAAAATGATGTAGTATTATTTCTGTGGTGCATGGTTAACTATAAGAAAAAATCGTTTACGGAACATTCTCCAATCTTTTCTTCTTTCAGCTTGGCTGAGTCCACGTACTGCGGTTTCATACGCGCATCACGTCGTCGATACTCAATTTGCGTTGCCGCTGCAGTGAAGATTTTTCATTGGCTACTGTTTTTAAAATATGACAAACCGTTTCAGATGTTCACTCAGGCCATAATAAAGAAAAATAGCGGGCGCGTCTGCGTGCCGATTATTGCGATTTTCAGTTCCTGAACATTGAAGCCCTGATCGAGCACAGAATACACAACCCGCATACAAATTTTGAGTCCAGAGTTTCGCATTTCAAGTTAGGATTCTTTTTTAAACTCTCACTTTAATCTATAGAGGCAATCGGTTACGTGCTTACTAAACTGTGCAAAACGCCAGTTTTGAATCTCTATCATCGCAATGCCGCTCATGGCATCCTGAAATCGCGAATGAGGGATATGATTGGTCAGGTTTAGCTACAACCCTCCGCGTTTATCTGTTATAATATTTCCCTCCCTCCTACACACCGCCCCCCCTATGAGTGCACACACACTCAGCTCTGTCAGCCTTCTAAACTTCTATCTCGTTCGTTTTGGCAACCACGTTTCTCAGAATAGTGCAATCACATGTTTGAATCTACGCAAATGCCGTTTAGGACTATTCTTCCAGCGGAAGCAATGAGTATCGCACTGGTGCACACTCTTACTTTCTTCTCTTGAGTCTCGGCGAGAAATCAGCACGATCGTTTATTGCCCTCCGACGATGAAATTCCACAATTCGCATGCGTGCGGCAAGAGCAGGGAATGTTGCTGTCAGGGTCACGCGCACCATGGTGGCTGTCGTCGTCCAAGTCCCTCGGCATGGGTTGACGCCCAACGGGGCGAAGGTGATGTCAGGGTCTCGCATGGTCGTGTCGGCTTTCATCGAACACGTCAGGAAAGGCGACATGAGCCTGATGCCGGTGAAAGCAGCGTGCTCGTCTGGTATCTCTCTCTCTCTCTCTCTCTCTCTCTCTCTCTCTCTCTTTTACGGTTCTACGGTTCCCTACGGCTAACGGCGTACCGAACACATTTCCTCTCCGCGCCACCCTTCGTCGCCTCCAGGGCCACTCGAGCCTTCCAGTCATTGTTCTGCACGCCGGCGCTCGCCTTCACCGTACCGTCGTTCTTTGTCCCCCCTCCGTGCTGCCACCACGCTTCTAACACCCACCAGGAAAACTGGCTCCTGCAGTTTTTGGAGGCAAAACTGCACTAGTGGGAAAATCGACAATTCCTCCAGACAAACCCTTGAACACTGTAAGAGCCGATGTAGAAGGTGTTATTGTTGATGCGCTATTCGACACAGGAGCCAGTATTTCAGTGGTTGATGAAAAGTTATGTTTGGAACTACGAAAGTGAAAACTCCGTACACTGGGCCCTCTTTATGTAACGCGAACCAATGTGTCATCGAACCTACCGGATATTGTACAGTGCGTGTTTTCATCGATGGAATTCCGGCACCACATACAGTGCGCGGTTACTGCCGCATTGCGCCCATCAGCTCATTTTAGGGTGAGGGCTTCCTCTCGTCGGCATCCGCTATATATCCTGTGACCGCCCAAGACATGGAACTCACAGAAACGGATGATTCAACTATTGATGACGCGCCGCAGCAGCACCTAGTAGCCAAGCGCATTACGTCCTTGATCCTGGCATTGAGGAAATCATCCCGGTTAGTTCCAATCAGTTTTGCGATGGTGACGTTCTCATCACTCCCTCTCCTCGCTTCCTTCCTAAAGGGCTGGTGATCGCTTCGAGTCCTCGTGCGCTTTTTTAAAGGGAACTGCTGCTCTTATCGTAGTTAACACGAATCATGAGCCAATGATCCCAGCTCGGCGCACCACAATTGCTACTGTTGCTGCCTCTACTCCCGCCTGTATTTTGCCTCTTTGTGCGGTCTCATCTACTACTAATCTCAATTCCGACTCTCATGATCCGCTCTAACCGCCACAATGAGCTCTGACCTTTACCCGGCTGAAATTGAGTCGTTACTGAAGCTTCTGAAAAAAACGTAAGATCTATATTCGACTCAGATTGTACCGTAACTGGGTAAGACATCGGTGGCAGCGCATCGTATCAAACCGACGGGTCTCGCATTATTCACCGCCAGTCCTTACCGCGTGTCTTCATCAGAAAGGAAAGTTATCAGTGACAATGTCCACCGAAATGCTTCAGCGGAGCATTATTCGGGCCTTCTAACTAGTCCGTGGTCTCTCCGGTAGTGCTAGTGCAGAAAAGGAGGATCGGTGGCGATTTTTGCGTCGATATATCGCGCATTGAACAAAATTACCCGAAAGGACGTTTACACGATGCCACTGATTGATGACGCCCTGGATTGTTTACAAGGCGCCGAATATTTCTGACGCCTTGATCTGCGCTCGGGTGTACTGGCAGATCGCCATGCTATGAGGACGATAAAGAGAAGACCGCGTTCGCCACCCCGACGGGCTCTATGAATTTAACGTCCTGCCATTTGGGCTTTGAAATGCCCCCTGCAACATTTGAACGAATGATCGACACTGTCCTCCGCTGGTCTCAAGTGGAAACGTGCTTTTGGTTATCTCGACGACATCGTTATCTTTTCCTTCAAGTTTCGCCTGAGCACCTAAAGCGACTGGATGAAGCTCTCACCTGTCTTTCCAATGCGGGGCTTCAGCTCCAACACTAAGAAGTGCCGCTTCGCTAGTCGAAGCATTAAAGTTTTGGGGCACGTAGTAAGCAAGGATGGCATTCGGCCTGATCCTGAAACAATTGCTGCTGTAATCAACTTTCCGCGCCACGTTACAACAACAAAATCTTTCGCAGCTTCTTAGGTCTGGCCCTCGTACTTCCGTCGCTTCGTCCGGAACTTTTGCTGCTATTGCTTCTCCCCTCAACAAGCTGATTGCACTCCGGAACACCCCTTTGAGTGGTCTGATGCATGTGAACAGGCCTTCCTAGAGTTTGAACAAGCACTTACTTCCGGTCCAGTACTCTGTTCATTTTGACGAATCCCGACTGGTTATTCTGCATACTGACGCCAGTGGATATGCCATTGGTGCTGTGCTTTTGCAGGCTGATGACGAACACATGGAAAGGGTTGTTTCTTACGCCAGCCACTCTCTCAGTCCCACTGAGAAGAGAATTGCACAATTACCGAGCAGGAGTGCCTCGCTGTTGTTTGGGAGGTCAGAAATTCCGCCCATACCTATACCGCGTTCCTTTACAGTGGTGACAGACCACCATGCTCTCTGCTGGTTGCAGTCGCAGAAAAACCTAACTGCACCACCTCGGACGCTGGATTATTCGACTGCAAGGAATACGACTTTACAGTCGTTTACAAGTCCGGAAAGAAGCACCTTGATGCAGATGCCCTCTCACGATGTCCGCTGGAGTCATCCGAAGCTCCAGATGCGACCACGTCGCGTGGCACGACAGTTACCATCGCCCCTGTCAGCCACATAGCGCCTGACAACGTGTCTGACTTGGCAGCACTTCAACAATCAGATCCCTACTGCCGTGGAATAATTGACTACCTTACCGGAACCAAACATCCTGTGAACAGCCGCTGCCGTCGCCAACTTCAACAATTTTGGCTTTTAGATGGAGTCCTTCACCATTCCAACCACCACCCCTCAGGCTACAGATGGGTTCCCGTTGCACCGCGCTCCCTCCGCTCTACGATACTGCAAGCCCTACATCACGAGGATTTCCGCCACAGATGGACATCTAGCTTTATAAGACGTTGATCGCGTCTGGAGCCGCTTTTTTTGGCCTGGCCTTGCCACCTGTGTTGCCCCTACATTGCGTCGTGCGGCTCATGCCAGCAGCGCAAATGCTCGACTTCCGCGCCTTCAGGACTCCTACAGCCCCTTCCTTGCGCGTCGGTACCGTTCGACACCGTAGGAATTGACCTCTACGGTCCACTACCTCCAACTACTGCCGGATATCGCTGGGTCGTAAACAGCCCGTAGACCACCTCACAAGGTACGCGGAGACAGCTTCAGTTCGTTCTGGTTGTGCTACTGAGGTCGCCGATTTCTTTTTACGCTCGATCCTCTTGCGTCATGACGCCGCTCGAGTACTCTTGAGCGATGCGCGGCAGGACTTTTTGGTCCAACCTTCTCGAGGAAGTTCTCCGAGCCTCTCATACAGTCCACAAAACCACGTCAACATACCACCCGCAGACAAATGGGCTAGCTGAGCGCTTCCACCGTACCTTGTCTGACCTGATTTTCATGTACATTCGACCCGACCATTCAAATTGGGACACGATTCTCCCATATGTTACATTCGCATACAATAGCGCTGTTCAAAAGGCCACTGGTTATTCCCCATTATTCCTCGTTTTTGGCCGCCACCCGTCTTTTATTCTGGATACCACCTTCTTTTACTGCTCCCGTGTCTACATCAAGCCCCTTATCCGAGCAGTTTGTCTCACGCCTTGCCCATTGCCGTCGCCTTGCTCGCCTGCACACAGAAGCCTGCCAAAACGACCGGAAACTAGATCTGACGCCACCACGCATTGTGCTGTCCAGTTCCGCCCTGGTGACAGGTACTCCCTTGGACGCCAATTCACAAGGCCAGGATTAAGTGAGAAATTCCTTCATCGATTTCTTGGTCCCTACACCATCCTGGAAGAAACCTCCCCCGTCAATTATCGCGTCGCGCCTTGTTCTCCTCCTCCGGACCGCCGCTACAGGGGCACAGAGATCGTGCATGTGTCCCGGCTGAAACCGTTCACGCCTCGCACTCCATAAACTGCTCCAGGCGGTCGCTTCCGCGAAGAGGGGGAAAGTGTGAGAATCAATCTGTCCGATGCGCTAGTGCCCACTTTCAACGAGGCATGCATAAGGGCCCTTGTACTGTCGTGGCCAATTCATCGTATACTTCGTCTGCTTCCCAGGACAATTATCATCATCATGCCGTACCTAATCTATTCTTCATACCCACCCTCATCATCATTCCTGGGGCTGGAGTTCCTTGGTTTACCGCTCAGAATAAACGCGCTCTTTCCACTCCTCTGCAAGTGTCTTCTGGGTGACGGCTTGCCTTGACGTCTCCCTCAATATATATATACATCTATAGGAAATGAGGGCTCGGTAATTGAGAAAGAATAATGGTGGCCGTCAAGAAAACCTCGGAAGGCAAAGGGGAGTAATGCAGTAGGTCACAGAAACAGATAAAGAATTTTTTTTAGTTCAGAAAGAAAGTGGTGAAAAATGCCCGCCGGGTGGGATCCTAACCCATGACCTCCAGGATACCGGTCTGGTGCGATAACCACTACGCTACGGCGGGGCTTGTAGTACGAGTCTAAAGCCACGACATCATCTACGGACATTACAGCATTCCGTTTAAAGTCACCGCAAGAAGGGCACTTCAGGTGTGATGCACAACTTTATTTAAGCGTGGTAATGGGCCGCCCCGCCACCGCTAAACAGACTCTAAAGGACACTTAACTATACTTATGTATTGAAAATATGGATACTCCTCCACGGGAGAATTTTTCAGATACGAATATGCCAAAAATAATAAAGAAAGGGAGAATTTGGTGGAGCTGAAACCGAAGATATGAGCGTTAGAAGCGCGAGCGCTACCCGCTAAGCTGCAGATGAATTTCTTTTTTTTATCCCTTTCTACATTTTACGTGTCAAGGACGTAAAAAAGCGCTGAACCGTGAGCTCCTTTTATCACGTCAAAATAGATTGCGGTAGTGTTCTAGCGTACCCACAAACGGCGATAGGTGTAACGAAGTACCCGGCCAGCACTGACATAGAAACGAAATGTCGCGCGGCCATAACCTCGGCCACAGTGAAAACGGTGGCCCTACACGCCATTACAGAGCAGTATCCGCAGAACAACTCCAAAACTGTTATTTCGCAGCGCAAAACTCGGAGGGATCATTCAGCGGCGTTCAAAGGGACGCATGTTTCGCAGGTGTCCGTCGGAAGTTTTGACACACTGAGGTGTTTTACAAGCCATAAGTCTCGTCACAGAAAAAAATATCAAGAAAATGCCAAGCGCTCCGTGAGCCGCGTGCCTTGCGGCTGACCGCCGACCATCCTCGAAACGAACAGTGGGTTAACAAAAAAAAAATCTGGCAAAAAACACCGAGGAGCGAGATAACGGCCAGCGTTCGTGATGCTCGTTCGTCCCGCCGACCGACGAGTCTCCAGATCGGTAGTGGCTTTAGCAAAAAACAAAGGACTGCAAGAGCTTCCCGTGCTGTCGTCACGCGCGTCCGCGCGTGTTTAAAAAATATTGGAGTAATGATAAAGAATAAAAGATACCCTTACTGGGGACAGGTCACTGCGGCCCGCCCTATTCTCTAAAAGCCATTGTGATAATTGGAAATTGTGTATGAGTGTACCACTCGTTGCCGCGACCGGACTTGCAGATCCCGCGTTGCTAACTCAAGCGATGACGAAAAGCTCGTGGAAGCTGGAATGTTGAGGATGGCTTGCATCCACCCCCTAGCAGCGAGAAGACGACCACCTCTTCGATGCATTATGACGACGATTACTACTATGATAGTGAAACTTAACTATCTGTCCGGCTTCGCCTTTTAACAGCTTCGCCATTAAAGTCTTCGCGTGTGAGTGCAAGCTTCCCTGCATTCATCAAGACAGGCACCTGTGAGTTTGGATTGAGAGCTGTCTTTCCTTCCAGGAGATGTGATAACGCTCTGCAGCATGTGAAGCTCGCCAGCCCCCAACTCTCACTCCGCCTTAGCCAAAAGTTTTCGTCCTAAAATTGCGAAGAAGATATAGCATGCAGCACGCATTTAATTCGTGGTGATTAAAAATAAATACAATGGCGTAGTTCGAAAGTACTTGTAAGGCAGCTGTGCCCGCTGTTTTGTCGGCCATAACAGAACGATAAAAGAGACGGTTTAAGCAAGGTTACGCCAGAAGACAGCATGTTGCGCGATTTTGCAAAATATAAGAATTTCGGGTTTGAACAGAAAATTTGAGAAGGGCAGACAGAAACTGCGTTTATAAGTGCTTCTTTCACTTCCTAGATGGACGTTAAATAGAAACGGCCCAACCACCATCTTCGATTTATTTCTGCAAAACTAGGGGTGTGCGAATGTCACCTTTTCGAATACATATCGAATAGGAGTATCTAGCTTCGAATATCCAATCAAATACCAAATAATTAAGGGGGCTGTGGCTTTCAAAGTCAACTCTGATTTCTTTGTGAAGTTTGATAAAAATTAGCACTGGAACTGTAAATGCTTCTGTGACAACACCATAAACATGTCAAAGTAATATTTTGAAAACTTTTTATTAAAATTTTTTTTCTGCTCGCCTTGTGCCATGCATGATGTGGTCTATAAAGTATGATAGAAACTTGCTGAAACGGCTTTACATTCCCAAATGAATTGACGATGTCGTGGCAGCCTTAGATATTTTTATTGGAACAGTTTCTTTTAGTTTCAGTTTTTTTAGAGGTGAATGTGATACCAGAATATATGCAATGAAATGACTATTAATTAAAAAAATTCCCCAAAAGCAAATCTGAAAAACTAAGGGTGTCACAACCCGAACTTTTTATGAAAAAGTGTAACGCACAACAATGGAATTAAAAATAGACCTTCAGGTCACGAATAATTTCACTGGAACAAGAGGCGTAGGTGGCAAAGAAACTGTTTGAGAAAAACGGCTTCCGAAGTAGCAACTAAGATTTCATTCATCAAAAGTCGCTAGGGTTGTAGCCTTTTTTGTGCCGTGATAACGCGGGACTTCTGTAAAGCCTTGCCTTGAAATTGTAGTAAAACTGTTTGAGAAAACGGCTCCCGAAGTAGGAACAAAGATTTTATTCATGAAAAGTTCCTAGGGTTGTAGCCGGTTTTTGTTCCGTTTGAACGCGGGGCTTCTGTAATGCCTTGCCTTTAACTGGAGTGCCTTTTGAAGCCTTTTCTTTCCATTAAACATCATTTTCAAGCATCCTCTGTGGAGAAGTACATAGCCCAGTTTGCGGAACAAACGGGGGGGAGGTGGCTGTCAATGCAAACTAGGGTAGCTTGTTGCTTGTATTGCACTGGACAACTTTCCTGTGCAGTGTTGCGACATGGCAACAAGTGAAGCACTACTTTTTTTTACTTAAATTAAAAACTGAGTTTTTACATCTTTTATACTTTATAACCTTGCCTGGAGCCACAGCTTACGTGTAGGCGTTCATTGCCAAAGACAAGGATGCAATGAGATACTTTGAAGCTTGGGACATTATTCTGATAACTCCAACTCATACATGCACCATTTTTTGGTACTCTTAAAATTCAGTGAATCCAATATTCCTCGCAGCACAGCCAATATGCAATAAACTATGAATGCATAGATTGGTATTATATTTCCATAAAAAATCAATTTGTTAGGTACATTTTTAACGCCCGTCTACACGTTTTTACTTCCGAAATCAGACCTGTTTGCATGATTACTCGAAGCGCACGGGAAACGTTGCGCAAGGAAAGCGATATGGCTACCCGCATCGCGGCGCTCGTATGCCGCAACATGCATACTTTTTTTATCCCTGCCATGGCCCGTCAGGTCGCCTCTTAAGATTAAGTCGAAAAGTCACAGGCATCTTAATTACAACTACTGGCTTTTCAATCGCACCAGGGTGCGCAGTTAGGCGATGCTCCAACGCGCAGCGGCTTCGCGTGCGCCCCGAAGCTTTCAGACGCGTCGCCCGTTCTTTCCCAAGGCTAGCGCGCCTACTGTAAAGCCCTTAGCCAATAACTAAGCGTTGTAAGCATCACAAATAGGACAAAAGTTCACTGCGCGGCGGCTGTCACAAGCGCACACACGTGATTTACCCTCCAGTGTAAGGCACGTCGCAGCACGACGCGTTAGATCATCTCCGCCTTTCGAGCCACTGAAACTTCCCCAATCTGGCTCGCTGATCTCAGGCATTCTCCATTGCGATAATGTCCGTGTTGACACCACAGCAATTGAAATGATTGAACAGAACTTGGCCGAGCGAAGCAGTGCAAATGACATTCAGAACGCGCGACTATGTAGTTCACGGCGACCAGCACGTCTTGGTTTGCCAGCACGCCGGACGGCCCAATCAGGAGGGCCGTTCAACGAGCGCCCGACCGGTAAGGCCAACTGGCGCTTGAGGCATCTGTTTCTGGCTTCGTTTGTGCGCCTTTCTTTTTCTGCCATGTGCTGCGTTTGTGAACTGAACCGAAGATAAAAGAGACGGTAAGGACACGCAAAGACTGGATCGCTCGGCCGTCCAATGGTACCAAATTGATTTGTATTTATTGTAGGGTTTAATGCGCCGACTCAGCAAAGGGCGATGAGGCGCGCCCGTAGTGGAGCCTCCGGATTAATTTTGACCACATCGGATCTAAACGTGCGCCGAAATCTGTAACACCGGACGTTTTTGCTTTTCGCCTCCACCAGAAAAGGGCCGCACTCGGCCGGGAATCTAACCCACGAACTCGTGCTCAGAGGGAAACGCCTTAGCCACTGAGCCACCGCGGCGGGTTGCGCTGACATATTGTCACCGCAGCTGGCAAAAGTATTCTTTATACCACTTTGCGACGGTTTTCGGCGGAAAAATTTCGCAAACGCACAGGACAGAAAATATAGAAGCCAAATATGTAGCTTTCAAAAAAAAAACGATGTTATGGTCATTTTTACGAAGTTAATGACGCGTCCCCCTTTAACTAATCAATCAAAATATTCCATATTAGCCGGTTATTCGAAGCGGTTCGAATATTCTGGATGTTTCGAATACATAGTTTTCGAAGCGAATACGAATATAGCCTTTTTACTATTCAAAGAATATTCGAAATTTTCGAATATTCCACACCCTTACTAGAAACTAATGCGCCGGGAATGAACACGTGTGAATTTGTCGGCGCCTGTCCTTAAAGGGACCTTGGCACACTTACCATCGACTGCTCGGAAAGTATTTTGGGGTAAAGTCTATTGTCCCAGCAATCTCCTCCCGCAAGAAATGTGAAAATTCATTCACTATGACCGTAACTACGCGCGATGAGAAATCGCGCATACTTGTTCCCTCTCAACTCGTCCTCGGACAACGCACTGAAGCTGTGCACTGTCCCTGAGAGGGGTCATCTGGCGGCATGCTCTTCGCGGCCTTCGATATATGACATGGCGGGGAGTTTTCTCATTTTCACCGCAACGTGGAAGGGTTTATTTCCGCTGTTGGGCCACAGAAAAGCAGGCATGGGCTGCCTGCTCGCCAGCCGCGCTCAGGCTAGTAGGGCGTTTTTGAAGCAGTAAGCGTGTGTTGTCGGTAGTGTCGTTGAAAGGCGATTATTGAGTCCGCCACTCAAACTCCGCGCGCACTCAAAGCACAAAAGAAGCATTAAAACCTATGCGTACACGCTTCAAAATAGGAATAGGTTGTACACCGCCGGACGACGGCGGATCCTCACAGGAAATTCGAGAAATAATCCGCGATGTTGACCAGCGACCACCAATAGGACAGCCATGGCCGAAATAACTTAGTCTAGGCCATGCCAGGGGTGCATAATGAGGAGCGTTAAAGAAAGGGCGGTTGGTTTTTTCCGTGCCTTTTATAGCGATTTGCGTGCTTACCGGTTCACGTGCAAGTGTAATATTTCGCTCAGCTATTTCTGGCAGTGTAATCTAAACGTCGCGAAGGCTTACTTGCACTGCATAAAGATGTTTGCAGGGTCCCTTTACAGGTTTTCGCTGTTTGTCATTCATTTTTTTTCCTTTACCATTAAGACTACAAAATAAATAGGTCGCACAGAAGGGTAAGCGAAGCTCAAGTAATTTCGAGATTTTTGTTCGGAGGATAAGTACATGTAAAAATGCTTTCCAGCACCGATTGCGCTGCCCTTCTGGTGAGACCACGAAAAGCCGTCTTGGATAGGTGCTTCCACAAAGAGCTAGCTACCGCCAGCAGTCAGCTTTCCTCGAAGTTGCTGGACGGGAGGACAAAAGGAGAAAGCAAAACCTCTAGATAGGAGACGTGAAGACACACGTGTCGTCAAAAGAAAAGGCTCACTGGTGCCGACAACGTCCATTGTTCCCTGGATTTTGCTTTCGACTAAGAGAAAGAAACGCTTGATCGCCTTTGGGCTTTTACGTGACTTTAAAGGTGCTGTCATCTCCAGCTGAGCTGCCGGCGGCAGATACCGCTGTTGACATTACTATTGTGGACGACGAACGCCCAGGGATACCTGGACGTACCTGGTTTCTGGCGGCCTGTTTTTTCAGCGGCGCGGAAGACATGCTACTTGAAAAGCGACAACAGCGAGTGGGCCGCAAGCTTTCATTAACCATCGTAGTTCATGGCACATTACATGCGTTTACCTTTTTCGGAAGCAAAATATACCATATTAGGTACTTCGGGTAATGGGTGCAACAGTATAGGCTGCTTAAAACCTTCAAGTGGACGCAATGTTTCTACATATTTAAGGCGTTTCACCACGTTTCCCACAGTATTCTCCCGCTAAAGGTTTCACCTTTTGGAATTTGCATTGTGTACTACCCTGGACTGAGCACTTTTTACAGCGCCCCTTGCAATATACCATTGCTAATAGCCAACGCTCATCTTTCACCAGTGTAACTTTGGGAGTCGCGCAGACCGCAAAATTATATTGTTATTCCTCATTTACATTGCCACGAGACAACGACGAACAGGGCTGTGGCTCATAGCTGTGGAGTCACATCCTTCCACGATGAAGAAGCTCTGTGGGACATGTATTGATTGACTATGGGGTTTAACGCGCCGACGCTACACAGTCGATGAGGCGCGCAGTAGTGGATGGCTCCGGAATAATTTTGAGCAACTGGGGATGGTTAACGTACGTCGAAATCTCGACACATGGGAGTTTTAGCTCTTCGCCTTCATCGGAAAAGCGGCAGCTGTGGCCGGGATTTGAACCCTCGTCCTTGGCCGCAGCGGTACGAAGACTTAGCCATTGAGCCACAGCGGCGGGTCTCTGTGGGACAAGTGCAGCCTTGTAAATATTTGTAAGTATACGTCTGCGTGCCACGTAACCATATAAAGGTTTGCCGACCAATCCCAAAACAAATTATGACAATTCAATGATGACTTCGTCATATATTACCCTAGACACTCTCAATCCGTTCACAACTCCTCTTTGCAACACGATCATAACACAATTTCTTTATGGTGCGATAAATTTCTAACGCCATTAAACATTTACAAATGCAAAGCCACGTCGTTTTCCCGAAATCACACTATTGTTGAGAACATGTAAACCATTATTTCAGTTGCAGTAAGCGTGTTCGAGATTTCGGCGCACTTTAGCAATGCCAAGGTGCCCGAATTAATACGGAGCGCTTGACTACGGCGGGCCTGAATGACAGTGAAGCTTCGGTGCGTTAAAGCAACCCAGCAACAGTTTCCTCAGCTTGTTTGAACATCTTAAATGCTTGCAGACCGCAGTCACCCAACACACCCAGTACTTAAATTACGGAGTCGCAAAGTACCTCAGCCAAAAATTACGGCTCTATTACCATCAGTTAACTTGGAAACTCGCTCAAAAGATTTTTTTGCTTCGCGGTCTTCACGTTCTTCGACGGCTAGAAGTACGTCACTACAGCCATGTAGCGGATGTTGGTCGGTTTTTCTTCAGTTGCAGCAATCAACGTTTTTTGACAGCAACTTTAAAAAAACCACAAAAACAAAGCAGAACTGTAAGGCGTATCTGGTGTGACGAGCAAATCACGCAGTGCCGCTCCATGCTGGCGATAACAATAGCTTTCGCAGTGGCTCCAGACGCGGACGAAAGAGCAAAAGTGCTTATCGAAAGTGTTACAGGGTCTTCTAAAACCTCATAATCAATTAAATGAGTTCCACTAACCCCTGGCACCACAACCAAACGGGTAGGTGTTCATACGGCGTCATCCGTATTCGGGTGTCTCATATGGAATCTATCTGCTTTTCCGCTTCACGTCCACTTGGCTTTCTCCGCCGGAACCTCCAAACCTGAATCCGCCGATATTAAAAGATAACGGGACTAACCTTCGTTTAATCAAAGCTAGAATATGCATCGTCTATGTGGAAACCCTCACAATCATGTCATACCCACAATCGGGGAGCGATAAAAAACTGTGACACGCGTTTTTTAACATCACACTACTCACAGAACGTCTTACCGCGCTGAAGCAGTCCAACAACCTCCTAAGCTTCGCTACGCTCCGTATTATTGCTACTTTGTGGTTTCTGCACACGTGTTACAACCGGTCGCAATCAAGACATCCTTTATTAACGCCACAACCAAGAGCCTCTGCCCATCTGGCCGACTGAGTCACCCAGTTGCTTGAATAAAGGTCCCAACATTATCAATGAATAGCTTCTCGTCAACTTAAGCAATATCCATTTGGAATAAACCACCAAATGGCATAGCTCCGTGCACAAATCGGGAAATATTTCGCGTACAGCTTAACAGGAAAATGAATCACCTATCAGCCTTCCCGTGATGTGTCTTCCGAGTTGATTGTTCAAATTCCGTGCTTATTTTTAAGTGCGAATGCACTTCTTAAGCGACCCTGAATCACGCGTCCACCGCCGTCCGTCCGTCCGCACCACATACCCACTTAGGGCGATTGGCCAAGAAGAGTTCCTAATTTCTTTAGCAGATACCCACTTAGGGCGATTGGCCAAAAGAATTCTTTCGCATCACCCGTGCATTCCAACGGCGCCAATGACGTAGTACGCCACGTGACTGCGGCGTCTACCTCGTCAGTCACGTCTACGCGAACCTCGTGTCGCACGCCGTGTCCACCTCGCCGGTCAGGGATGAGGGTGACGCCCACGATTCCGTCGCCCGAGTACGCATCGGTGTAGACGGCACTGTACGGCGACTCGTCCCTGACCGGCGAGGTGGACACGGCGTGCGACACGAGGTTCGCGTAGACGTGACCGACGATGGTAGACGCCGCAGTACTCGCCCCGACTTCCGCTCCAGGCGAAAGCAGCAAGTCGTCGATGCGTCGGTGGCCTTGGGGCAGGCTCGGGGCGGGGCGGCGGGCGCGGTGGCGCGCTGGAGGACTAGGAACGGGTCATAATGACCGTCAACTACAACGACAACACCAACAAGTGCTGAATAAAGAATACTGTCGTTTCACTTTACTTGCGTGTGTGTGTGATCTCCTCGACGATACACTTTATTTCACCAAGATTTCCGGAGAACGACTAACGGGGTGTGTGAATCCCCACTTGATCACGCGGGGGTGTTAAATGCAACTAACGGGCGAATGCCAACACAGTTCAACATAACTCCCCCTCATAGCATCACCCGTGCATTCGCACTTCCCCATGCTCCCCTTCGGGAAATGCGGGTCTTTTTTGCTTGTTTTTCTCAGGTTATTATGATTAAAATTATTTTTGCTATTGCTAGCTGGTGTTGATTGATATTGTGTTTTCTTATACTATGTCGTTTTTCTTCTCTATATATTTTTATACCCTGGCGCACGCCCTCTTATGTAATGCTTGCAGGCCCTTAAGGAGCAAATAACTGAAATAAATAAATTAAATAAAGAAATAATGCAGCTGCAATAGTGGTACAAGGCTGAAGAAACAGCATAGCTGGGATTCGGCTTAGCTTCTTCCCACATTGACAGCGGATCCCAGGGGAGAGAAAACAGCCGTTTTGGACGGCACTCTAAAGCAAATACCATTAAAGTATGTACGATATCTTATTCTGAAGAACCCGTCATCATCCCTTTCGTTGTCGACTTTTGACGGTACAGCCAAGTAGGGCAAATCCTCTTGTACCGCGTCTTTGCCTCTGTCGACCTATACTTCTTCATCAGCTGGTCCGGTGGCCGTCCGCTCGTGTCGATTGCGAAAAGATGGCTTTAGAGAGTCGTCGTCACCCTATTCGGTGCGGCGGCCCTCAGCCGCGCCAGTCGCTACACGACGGCGACGCCGGAGGCATAACCTCCTCATGTGGCGTAAGCCCACGCGCAATCCTATACGACGCGGGGTGGTTGCCGCGTAGCACAAGATTACGTGCGCTCGGTATTGTTTTTAACTGCGAAGCTGCTAGCAAATCGTTAGAATTTGGTGTCCCAGTTAAAAACTAGCAAGAAAATGCCGAGCTCATGTGAGCTCGTGCCTAATGCGTACTGCCGGGTAGTTAAAAACCAAGAAAATTGCCTCGCGGCGACCGCCTGGCGTCCCCTGCGCACGTTCGTCAAGGCAAACATACCCACTTAGGGAGATTGGCCAATATTGGCCGAAAAAATCCCAGCGTTCACCGTAATCGTGGCAACACTTCCTCGGAATGAGAAATAAAATTCCAAATCACCTCCCGAAAAAAAAGCAAGCTTACACAGATTACCTATGAAGGACTTCAGGTCGCTGCGGCAGCGAAGAAGAAGTAAACCGGCTGCAATTGTGGACTTACACTGCCTTGATGGTTGTGAATGTTGTGCACAGCTTCGCTACCTTCAAGTATTACGCGTTATTTTGAGCTTCCTTTATTTTTTTGCTAAAGCCACTTCGCAATGGCTGTGCCGGGGGACTCGGGCTGGGGACGCCCGGCGGTCGAGGCGAGGCACGGGCTTACGTGCGCTCGGGGTTCTCTGTCTACGCCGCTCGGACTTGTTCTGGCGTAAACAGCTCTTGTAGTAATATAGCACTCGAGGCCTAACAAGTTGCTAATGGCGCAAAACAAAAAAAAATTCAAACACTTGAAAAACGGGTATTGATGCCCCATAAATAACGACGCTTTCCGATTTATGATGTTACGAAGTGTGAACGGGGAAACAGCATTGGCAAGACTTTTGTTTATAAGTTTTTTTTAACACTGGAAGACTCCTTAGTATTGTTTACGAATACGTGAGCGTCTTCCCGTTCCCTAAAGAACTTGAGGCTCGGCCGGCTGCGCACGTCTTGCTCCAGCTTTCGAATCCTGCAACACGGTGTTTCATGCACGCACCTCGCACAACGTACCAAACGTGCTTCGGATTCTAACGGTGCCAGTGGTAACGTATTCCGGCTTCAACAGTGGCATTTGCAGCCCATCGCTCTTATTGGTGTTCACCAGTATCGGCATTTTGACGCCGTGAATCAATTCTATGTTATTCTGTCGCCTACTCGGCCCCAGATTCACTGCGCACTCAATTGTACAGCACGTGCGAGCACTGATGAGACATGTTGAGAATCCGGAAGAAGGGTGCGCTGGGAAGAGGGAGATGGAAGACGACATGGAAGACGTCATGTCTTATAAAGAACATGAAATAAAATTTTATTCTGTTCTATTCTAAAACAAGCTTGTACATTCCACCTTTTATTTTAGCCAGTGGTAGTTGTACGGCAAAGTATAGCTGGAACAAAAGTTGTCTGTTTTAAATAATAGCGCAATATTGCGTATCACACATCACCCACACTTTGTTCGCTCGTGCACCACGCGTCCTACTTGAATAAAATGAAACCGTAAAAAATGAGCGGCGGCTTTGTGGTTCCAACCACGTAATGTGGTGCGAACGCTTGTTTTCTTGGAACGCGCTGGCCATTCTTTTGCACAAAGCTAGGAATTGCTAGCTTTTTGCTTGACCAGTAAATGATTAAATGCTTTGCAATCACCATGTTCCTTTGAGTGTGGGCATGTACCTTGCGTGCAAATGTGGGTATGTGCACCCAAGCGGAAATGCCCTTCCGGATATCGGGTACGCTCCTTTCGGTCAGCCTCCCTTGTGGATATAAGTCATACAGGCTGTCACGTGTCCGGCACGATAAATCTTTGTGTAGACATTTCGGACGATATTCCCGATTCATTTTTTATGTTTATTTTACACCAAAGCAAGCAGATGTCCTAGCACACAAGGGGACGTGGCGTCTTCTGCAGCAGCGCGAGCTGCGCAGGCACCGCGTCCAAAGCTCTGTTTGTTGGAGAACAACCAGCCCGCGTTGCATGGATGGCAAGGGATCGGCTTCGCAACCGCCGGGATTCTGCTTGGACCTCGGCCCCGGTAACGTTTCGGAGCGAAAACTCTTCTACTGAATGTTTCGCAGGGTGCTTCATCGTGTAGCAATGACCTTGGGCAGCGGGATCGCAAGTGAGGCGGCAGTGACGTAACGCTACCTGATCCGCTTCGGAGTAGCCTCGAAGCTTGTCTCGGTGGTAGTACCACCACTACGGTACCACATGACTGGGGAGGGTTTTGCGGCTGCTTCGCCTGCGCTTTTACGCTGAGTATCGCCGTGGCTGGCGCGCCGGCTGGGCTGTCCGGGCGTGTTAAAAGCCACGCTGAATCGAGTTATCCAGTAGTTATAATACGACACACCATCAGGTTTGCAATGAAACCTAAATTATTAAAGCACTCTGGCATAGTCTTTTCCAAACCAAGCCAAAGAAACCTTTAGCTCGTGATGATTAGGTTTACAAGTGTTCAACCTGACCCTAGCAAGCACCGAGATTTCATACAAGCGAAGGCGAAATACATACAGAGGCTATAGTACTGCTTTCGCACTAAAGAAAATGCCTTCAAAGATTGACAAATCAATTGTGTGGTTTGCAGTAGCTTAAAATTCAAAATCCAAAACATTCGCTAATATTAAGGTGGAGGCATAACTATGTAGACACTTTTATAATACTTCCATTTCCTCCTTCGGACTTTTAAAGGAATTTAATGAAAAAATTCCTGCATTTGATATTTGTCCTAATGTTCAAAATTTTCTGCGACTATTTCAAACTTCCGATCACATTTTATTTAACCTACTAATTTTTCCTCTACCATATCTCCAAATTTTTGCAATAATTTCATTCGGCCCTTTTTATCTATATAACGCATTTAATTAGCAACCAGGCAATCGAAACTTGGGTATTTTTCGGGGCAGCAACACACTTATGACCTTTTTCTCTCTTTCTAGCCTGGTGGAAATCATTATGCAATACACTGTTACATGAATGGGAATTCTATATAGAGCGCCGTAGCATTATTCCTTGTGTTCTGAATTCTGCAATACGCTGCCTGAGTTGCGTCGCGCAGCAATATGCGGGCTGCGACAGCCTTAAAAGAACTTTCGAGAAATTCCTGGAAACCAGAATGGTTGACGTCAGAGATCCAAAACGAGGCATCCTTTTCCTTGTTACCTTCATTTCCTGCTGGCTGCTCCCTTGACATTGAAGGACGAAGTGTTCAGGGGCTACAAATAGTCTTATCGAGGAAGAAGGACAGACTGAAGGCGATGCCTGAAACAGCAAGGCGGTGCCTTTGAAGCAGCATCTTACTTTGCCATTTTTAGGGCAGCAATCGATGTCCTTCTTTTTGCGCCGGCTGCCGCGCCGGCTGACGTTCCGGTGGGCCACTGACTCACTGGTTGGCCACCACCGGGTAATCAGACACTTCTGATTGCCAGTGAGTGAGTGATTGACTCAAAATCACCACAAATTCCTAGACCTGTCCACTAGTGCGCACCGTTGTTGTGCCACTTGGTTAGAGTGGTCTTCCCAGCCGGATAAGACTGAGTAGCCTGAGGCACAGAACTATTTTATTTGTTCTCTGTTTTCTCACGTTTCTTTTCGCCAAATGATGTAAATATATGCCATAATAGCGAAAAGTGCTTCTATTTAGAAAATGGTTATTTTAATATGCAAGGTGTACTCTAGAGTTGGTTCATTTAAGGTATTCTATATACGTATTTCCCACGTTTTTTTTTCATTAAGTTTTTCGCTTATCCTCCTGTTTTTCAAAGGGAGGTGTATATAATGCATATTTTTTATTTTTCAGAATTTTTTGGTGATTTTTTATATATTTCTGTTTTTCGAAATTCTGTAAGACCAATTACCTCCATTTGCGCTATTATAACGTATGAAGGTGTTACTTCCGCCAAATCCTTCATTTTTGAGGAAATGCAGGTTGTTAAACACTTCGCCATTTACACCATTTCTTTATTCGTGTTTTAACGTACTTTGGAGATGTTTTTTGTTTATTCTTCTTTTATGGGGGAGATTAGTAAGGTTGAAATTTTTAATATTTTAAGATAATTTCTTGAACATTTTATTGTTACATTTTACATATTTCATTATATTTCAAATTTCTGTCATAACAATTATCTTCGATTACCATATTATAACGATTAAAGCTGTTACCTTCACCACATCTGTATTTTTATGAAAATGCCGGCGTCTTATGGTTGTTCATTTTTTTGTATTTTATTGGTATTTTGAACGTACTTTAGCGGATTTTTTCGTTTATTCCTTGGTTTAAGGGGAGACGTATGCGACGCAGATTTTTCATTTTGTCAGATCCTCTGTGTGAAATTTGATTTTTTTTAATTTTTCTTCCTTCTTTGGATTCTTCAAATTCTTTCCGACCAATTAGCTCCATTTACGCGATTATAACACAAAAAGGTCTCACCGTAAAATCCGCATTTTTTGGAAATAAAGTACGTTACGTCCTGGCTGTGGGTATATTTGACAGAGTAGTACACAAAAAAATTCAATTTTTTGTTTTGGGGGGTTTCCACGCCGAAGCTACATGCCAGCCTATGAAGCGCGCCGTAGCTCAGTGCTCCGTATTAATTTTGGCCACCGTTAGATATTTTAACGTGCGTAGAAATCTGTACACAGTGCCGCTTTCGTTCTTCGCCTCGATCAGAAAACGGGCCGCCGAGGTTGGGATCGAACCGATGACATTGGAATTGGGAGCAAAACAATGACTCACTAGCCAGCAGCCTTAACCACAAACATTACTGGTTGATTCGGTGGACAGACAGAGAGACTGACCGACAGACCGACTGACAGAGATTATCCAGCTTACCTGGCGCAAGAAGTAACACAAGGGGATTGAATACTCACAGCTTAATTGGGTTTGGCACGGCAGCTTTGATGCCTGTAATTAGATTTGTGATGGGATGTGAACTATATGCTATGGGGGCTAAAGTGCATGCACCGAGAGTAGGGATTGTAGTACCCAGATTGAAAGAACACCAGCGGGAGCATGTGTGCAGTACCATTTCCCATGATTTGTTGTCCATAGGCGGCCAAAAGGAGCAGGCGTTTGCTCGATGCGAGCAGGCAAACGAACAGACCTGTGCTCGTCGAGCCGTTTTTATTAACGCGGAGCTTTGATGCTCTCACTCATCGCGTCTGTAACGCGAAAACGCCACGTGACGTAAAAGAAACAAATGCTTCCCGTGGCCCTATCCGAACTTGGTCCCTCATGTTATGAAGCCGGCGTCTACTCGATTGCACTATTTCGACATGGTCGAAGCACAATCCAAACTCATAGGACAACCAATTATTCTGTCTCTTGAAAGCTTCGCGTTCAAGCATCGTCGTCGTCAGACGGAAGGGAGCACAATTTTTTTTCTCATTCCTGTCCGCACTTCCCTGTTACGATGAGTCTATGCGAACTTACCCAATTCTCAAAGCTACCACATTTCGCGGACGCATGTACATGTTGACGTCGAATAACGTACGGTAATCAAATTTGAAGGAGCATGTGGCGGAAAATTAGCTTTGTGCGATTCGTATGATGAAATTACCCATTGCAATCACTAGTTATGCCATTTCCTAGTGGACTGCACGATTCTTATAAAACGAGTGCTACATAATTTTCTCACATTCTTTGAGAAACCGTGCAAAAGTCAGGAGACCATGAACACCAGGACGTCTCAAAATGGGGCTTGAACACAAAATGCAAGTTTGGTTCATTAAAAAATAAGTTTTGTTCCAATACCAATGATACGAGTTATACTGCAAACTTGGATGTAGATAATATAGATATCAAAGAAAACAGATAAGGAAGTGGCGACGCCACCGCCACTTTCTGACTATTTCTCTATCACTTCGCAGAGCCTTGTTTGTGCGCTTGGCGGGATCTGACACACGCCACCGCCAAGAAGTACGACTGGGCGATTGTGGTGTGGGCTTTACTTACGTTTGGCCGTATTTCTTGAGTGCTAACACGCAGTTAACCCTGACACATTTAAACCTGGATGTAACGAAGTTGACAGAAATTCCCGATTTTTTGTTGCATGCAGGTTTTCGATACACGCAGGTTTCGAGTTAGGGCCCGCCTGAATGAAGCAGAATCAAAACCAAACGTTGGTTATCAGTAAAGGTGAACTCGTCATACAGGGATTTATTTCCCAGTAAAAAACTGCAGGATTTCTACCTGCTTCCATCGCACGGGCATTATATAGCGCTCTAAACAAGCGAGGTCACTAACTCCCGTTATTCACAAACGTAACCTAAAGATTACTCTGGCCCTTCGCCACTTTTTGATGTCTTAACGAGTTTCAAGGACCAAACGTTTGCTTGCTTTCGCCTTTTCACGTACTTGGTGGTTTTTTTCCTCACTCGAAATTGGTGACTCTACCGGGCCTCGAAGTTCTTTCTCGGAGGCCGGAACCACAGGTACCAGTGTATACGCGCGCCTACACGCCGACAGGCAGGACTAGCACCTCAAAGACTCGAACTGACACCGCGCTCACATAAATAGCACGGTATTCGTGGTGTGGGCGAAATTCACAAAACTAGTGCATTTCTTTAGCCGATATTTAAGAAATTGTGCAAAAAAAGAACGGCTCATCAGCGTAGCCAATTTGTTACATCAAGGTTAACCGTCACAACGCCACCGTTACATAAAGGCCGCAAACACATGGTCTTCAAGGGGGCTTGAAATGGAGAATTCAGGGGCGCCGTTAAATCCAGGAATTCGTTACATAGAGGTTCGTTACATCCGGGTTTAACTATAACAGTTTCTAGTGCTCGCCCATATTAGACAGTTTTAGTTGAGCGTACGCAGAGAGTTGCGCGCGCACGTCGGGGCAGCACAGCGCGCGCAGCAAAGTTCTCGCGAAGAACCAATTTTAGTTGACCGCACGCATAAGTTGGTGCGTGGATAAACCAGTAGCGCCGAAATGTGCGCTTCGTGTGTCATGCAGTGCCACTGAACTCCATATTGGCGAACGACACCGTGGTTGTCGGCCACCACCCGGCGTAAACCTAGCCAGAAGAAGCCGTAAACCAGTTTGTGGGGAGACGCCGTTCCTTTGTTCCTTCAACGCCGCCTGTATTCCTTTCGTTAACGGGCGAGAGAGACCGGAAAGCGGACGGGAGGGTCCTCGCGCACGGCCCGCAAAGCCCGCAAAACCCGCAACGCAAGAATCCAAGACTTGCGGTCGCACGCTAAGCGCACGCTACTGCGCATGTGCTCTCGCGCTCTCCGCAAGTTCCTTGCGCGCGCACAGCTGCTGCGTGCGCTCAACTAAAACTGTCTATTACGCCACTGTTGCGCAAACTTTGAACGTTTTTCTGTATTTCTCGCGTTTTTTATTTGTTTACAGAGACGGCTTTGGTGGCTGGAATGATGTTGGGTGAGTTACCGAAGGCTAGTTCTTATTACATTGAACAAAGTTGCATTTGGTATTCATCGCACCTTTAAAACAGCACAGCGGAAACACCACCGCTGTTCTGAAACGACGTCTATTGGCGGATGTCAATACGCAAAAAAGGAAGAGTGCACATATTTCCCAGTGAAAGACCTTAAACCGCCGTCTGTTGGGTCGTCGTGACAGTGTACAAAAAAACCGCCACGTGTCGACGTCTATAGATGAGGATAGGGAGAAGATGATTTTTCCTGTTTACACTGTTCCTGTAGGGATAGGAAATTTCGGCGCGTGGGAAGGTTAGTTTGTGTGAAAGGTTTCAGCTCCTTTCCATTTAAAACGATATGAACCTCTCCGCAAAGCTTTGCATGATATGTCAAGACCAGTAATACCCTGGCGCTTAAATGCGTCACCGTCAAAACATCGTGTCACCCGTAAAGCCTTCAAAGCGAAAGCGATAATAAATGGTCACAGGCGCAGTTTTCCTGCTTTTCTTGCAAGATTTCCCATTTGAGCGCATTTGATGAGAAGTGGCCTGTTTCGTTCTCGTTTAGGAAACAACCAGTAGCCGATTGTCTCGACATTTGGGACAAGAATCAAAATGCCCCGAAGAGGCCCCCAGGGTTTTTCACGATACAAAGAGAAACCTCTTAGTATTCAGAGAGGCTTCTCTCTGATCGGGAGAATGGTCGGTACGTTCTTTTTGTTTGTTTGATTTTTGTCACACGCAACAAGCCGGCTTGTTTTGTTTTTTGTCACACGCAACAAACCGGCCATAGCATGGTTCCGTGGTGCACTACAAAAGAAAACTAAGAAATAATTTCAAGCAATGAGAGCACTGAGTTCCGCCAAATTCTGGGTAAGAACATCGTTAAAAATGGAGATCTCTTGTTTTTTCGGGAGAAAATACCCTGTTCGGAGTGGTTAGAGCAGAACAGTATTAGAGCTCAGCAGTTTTCAGAACTGTCAGGGAATAATGATAGTGTAGGAAGCAGACTCGGTTGGCGTGATGGTAATAGCTTCTACATTTATTCAGGGTGCGTAAGGCTCGTCCGGAACTGGGAGATCGGCGTACACAAGTGGCCGCCCAGGCGCTCGGTCATGTTTTATCTTCTCTCATGTAGCACTGCTGATGCGCCAGTAGCAGGACAGCTGATGATGATGGTATGCAACCGTTCATGATAAGTATAGTGGCGCCGCAAGCAGATGACGATGATGCACCACTACAATAATGCCAATATAGCACTATACCTTGTGCATTTCTTGTAACAATATCTTGCAATGCGGCCGCTTTATACCGCTGCAGCCATTTGATTGCCAATGCAAAAGGACTGGGTGCAAAGGTTAGCACAAACAAAGTGGCAGGTGCATTGGCTGAAGTTCTGGAGAACACTTTTGTAAATTCACTTCTTGCTCTTATCCTCGGCGCCACATCAAAGCCTTATATATATGCAGCTACGTTTGGCGTCGATGCTTTTAGAGTGAGCCAAGTTGAACACCACTCAGGGTAAGGGAAATAAAGTGAGATAGTAGAATTGTAGCGCAGGCTAGCCCCCCGTGTTCCACCTTTCTGCACGTCGAACATCTCGTTGGAGAATATTCTGAAACTTGTTTGTGGGCGTTTGCTTTAGGCGGTTTGCATGATTGAAATAAGGACAATCACTTTTGCTCATCGATACACAGAGGAAGAAGGTACAACTGTCGGGAACCGATCAGAGCAGTAAATTGAAAATGAGTAATGCATTGGTTATGGCGGAAGCGTGGAACAGCTGCATGGCATTACCGTTTTCTGATCTAGCACGTCGTTTTTTTTTAAAAACTTCTCACATATGTTCGATCACATTACAGTCCCAGGTGATAGTTGCATTTGGTGTTCTCATTTTTATAACACAACGCTCAAGGATATCTTTGGCTGGAACGCGCGACGCAAATTGAAATAAACCGACACGTAATAAAATTAACAGAAACTACTCCGGGCCTGCGGTGGGGCCGACTGCAAATATCTGCTGGCCGTTTTCAGATAAATAAGGACGCCTCTCTTTTTATACGTGGTTAAAAGTGAGCTAGCTCTTAGGCAATATTCTGCAACAGCAAGAAATCCTACCATAAAGAAAGACCATAGTTCGTAGGGCGGAGTTGCCCTTGTTTTAAAGTAGGCTGTGTACAGGCATCCGTTTAGCTTTATGACAAAATTAGAGATACGAGTGACTGCGTAAACAAAAATCAGTCTCCACGTGCGAACGTTTCCATGACACGTACGCTGCTACCGTGCGCCTGAAGAATTGGGTTAAAGGAGTGCGAAAAAGTCTCTTCACAGTTTTAGCTCCAAGAAACAAATAGTGTCGTGTCACTCGTAGCCCACGTTGCCGCCTCAAGATGATGCACTCGACGTATCACCGGCGCAGAATGTTTGTAGAGCACATGAGCATGCTCACCTATTTGCGCCACTGCACCTCGAGGGCTTAATCATATACCCATGCGGCTCTTTCGCACAGCTATTTGTCCTAATTACCTTTGCGTGACAGTAACTCCTTTACTACAGCCATTGCGCGAGGGTGGTGGTGGTGGTAATTTATTAAGAAATCAGAGACGAGAAAATAACTGGAGATATGGCTGAACTCAACGGGGAGTTGACCCTCATACAACCCATTCAATGGAAGAGAATTGGGGTGTTGAAAGGACACGAAGAGACAAAAAGAGGGAAGTAGGGGGTGAGTGGGGGACAGTCTCTGTCGCGTTCGTCTTGTCAAAGCCTCGACTGCTACAAACGCTGCACTAGCCCTATCCCAACCAGGATGTTGAGGAGGTGCTGGAAGACCTGCCATCGAAAGACGCCCGGTACCGTGTGGAGCAGGAAGTCTTCCAGCTTGTGTCTCGGTGCACCAAGTCGCTGAAGTGCGGCCCGGAGGTCCTCCCTCGCGGTGTCATGCTGGCGGCAAGAGCACAGTAAGTGCTCGAGCGTCTGGGGCTCTGGGCTGTCGGCGTATTTGGGTGATGCTGGGCGGCCCTAATGGTGAGGGAGGGCTTCCACGTTTCAGAAATTAAGCTGTAGGCGAAGCAGGATCGACCGGGCGTCTCTGCTGATGCGTCCGGTCAAGACCAAATGGAAGAAAAACCCCCAGGGGTACCTGTGGTGAAAGGCTCGAAAAGTACCTGGAAGAAGAAAGCAGAGTTCTTGTCGTGGTCCATCCATGTCACATTGGTACCGAAATTTCAGTACCCACAGAAAGTCTGTACGGGACGCATAATTGTGCTTCCTTTGTTCTTTTTTTAACGTGGTTGTGGGAGAGTACTACTCGAAGCATTCGTTGTGAAAGAGGGGCGAGAAATAAAGTTGAGCCAAAGTGCTCCTCTCGTCCTCGACCTTCAACAAATTTCAGCTTTTCTACTTACTTTAAATGTTCGGCAAAGCACGAACCTATTTTGTTGCGGGATTATTTATGATGTTCCTGTAGAGCCTAATATGTTTTAGGGGCAGTGCTCCTTAAAGTTTTTGGCTGTCGGAGTCTCCTACCGCCATCGTCCCATGTAGTCTTGGTACTAAAACAACGGGGCTTTATTTTTCAACGCCTCACGTAAGACCATGTCGTCTCCGCGGGCAAATCGCATACTAAAAGAAGACACCGGGACATTTGTTCTCCTACGCCTCGCTCTAGAACGCTTCGTGCTTCAAAGACACAAGGGTTTTACTGCAAATTTGTATACCTCTACCCCCAATGGCTTTATCTCCGTGGGAAGCAAAGCCAAAAAGCCAAGAATACAATTACGCACGGGATGCCTCGCCCTCCTCAGATTTCAGGCTGTGGAGATGGCCGGGGATTTTTTTACCTACAGGGCTCAGGAAGAGCCAAGGTTTGTACTTCAAGACAGGTTGCTCTACTTCTTGACGTTTCCAAAGCCACAGCTGCGGTACACTGCCCGCGATCCTTTTAGTTCTCATTCCCTTGAACCATGATTTTTTTCGCACAGAAAACCTTTTTCCCTCCAGCCGTCCATGCACAAAAACTGCGAATATTTCCAAACCTATTACATCTTTGTCGAGTCAAACGCTAAGACTTCGGTTTCGTTGCAACCTAACTTTACCATTGGGCACTGACGTTGCTTCATGAATTCCTATGTCATTCTACTGCGCCCGCAATGGTAGCGTCCACGACTCGTACCTCAATGCTAGCTTTGTTTTTGTCGAGCAGCCAGGCTTCCAGTTTGTCATCGTGGGCGCCTACCCCGTATACGTGAACCAGTGCTCCATATTCATGAATTATAGAGGATGAACGCAAGAGAAGAGCTGCACGCAGGAATCGTGTGCACTGTTCTGCTTACTCGCGGCCATACGCAGACCATTACCCACCTTGTTCGCCACGTAAAAGAAAAGGACATCCCCGATGCATCTTTAAAGCGCCGATGCGGAATTCCTTGGGCTTCCGTTCGTTTCTTCCGCCTTATGCATTACGTATCAGCTCATTTCCCTATGCTAAGAGACGCATGCACTCAGATCAGTGCATAATCTAGTATGGAAGGTGGAGCACGATAGATTCATTGCGAGGAACACAACAGAAGCCGGCGAAGTAAGAGCACTGGGCTCATAGGTATACAGCACGAGATTCTAACGGCGGTGCTTCCTTCACGCCTCCTTTTCTATTGCCTGTAGACCTTCTGATAGTTAAACTTTTTTTGTATAGAAGGTCTATTCAGCTGAACATTTCGCATTTACAAGCCTATTTTAACAAACTAACCCTTTTCGCATCCTTAAATATGCGCGCACGCCGCACGTCATGTTCAATTATCCTACGATTTTATTGCTAAAAGTATCCATCAAGGCATTACCGTGACGGGCAGTGTAGAGGACCCTACAACACGCAGATTTGTTGCGGTGACCTGACAAGTACCCGACGCCGACCGGCGGTGCTTGCCAGGGGGTGTCTGTTAGACAGTGTATAGAAGTCTAATTTCAGTACACTCAATGAAGGAGGAGGCGGGAAAGGTATGCTAGAACGGTCATCTGGTCCCCTGTGGCAGCCAATGCTTGCCTCCTGGTTTATCCGGGGCTCCAGGGGAACTATTTTATCTTGACGTGGACTTGTTCAACAGATGCCATCATCGCTTTAAAAATTGAATATTTTAAGCAATGCAAAATCTCCGGAAATCCACAGCTTGTACAAGAGAAACCTAGCTACGCACTCATTTGAACAGTGTGATCCTGAGCCATTGTCTTGTTCTTTGCAGTCTCCTGCTTTCGGCGGCATTGAAATATGCTGCAACACCTTTCCAACACATAACAACAACCACCCTCGGCTGAGCCGTCCACAAATCGCAAACACCTGTTACACAACCTCTGGAAATGTGCGCGCCAGAGACACTCAAACTCACAATAAACATGCATAACATGATTGTGGATGATGCTTTGCACCAGGCTACATATCTGCGAGTACTCTCCCACGCTGAACTCTATTACGAAAGAATGTCGACGTCACTTTGTCGTGTAAAGACACCTTTTCGTCACGAAGGCGAGCTCCCATGTTTCATATGAACCAAGAGTAGCTCTGAAATATAAACGAATACTCTGAGTAATTAGGACTATGGGTTCAGCTACAACCCCCATGCCTTTGGCCGACACTGAGCCTGTGACATAAATACCCAACAACCTAACTGTGATAGGAGAGAAATCGTTCAAACTTGGTTTGTAGTCCGTGCCGTCTATCGTACTAACGGCACCTAGGAGGGGCGTTACCACGACTACTACGAGGGCCACCCCAACCTCGTGCTCTGGAACCTCCTTCACCGATACTAACCAGAGAAACGGCTACAAGGCTCCTATAGAGGACACTTGACGACAAGAGCAATTGCTTTTGGTGCTGTTATGCGGTAGTGTCAGAGGCATTGTAAGAAATTACCCCACCTGAACGAAGGACCTTTCCGCTTTGCATCTCGACTCCAGCCGCCACGGTTAACTGCTGGCACTTCCTTCTAGCGGTTCCGCCACCCGGACATTACATGCGCAAAACAGTACGGAAAGTATCGTGAACCATCCTTGCGCCGATATATATTTTAGCCCCCACCCCGTGCCTCTTGTTTCTAAACCATCGGTCATTACAAAAGTACAAGAAGGCTGTCTGCACAAATTTAATTTCTGAAGTTTTGCGCGCATTTTTAAGCTACGCGGCTGCATAAAATTATTGTCCCCATTTCGAAATCTAGTGTCTCGGACGGGGCTTGGCAATCTTTTTGTAACAAACAAACCATTCAGCGGTAAGTTTCAGTGTACAGATTCTTGTTCTACTGCCGCATATGTGCGCAGATATTTTTTGTGTTTGATGCGAGCAGGTTACAGATAAAAACTATTTCTTTTACGCTTATGTGCAAGGCTATTTGGCAAGACAGCTAAGTTCCTACCGTCTGTAGACGAAGTGATCATTGATATGCTTGCAAGACCATACGCTTTGCATAGGCTTAACTAGGCTTCAAAAGGTCTGCTCAAAAAATTGGCACAAACCACAGAGAAAAATGGAAGTGTGGGTGAAAATGTAGTCGTGTCGTCCAAATACGAACTTCATCAACGTTCTGAGCGAATCAATATATCCTATCCATTTTACAGAACCTATATCTTGTGAACCAGTACGCGCTTTTGTCGAACATTTAATTTCCCAACCAACGGCATCATTTAGGTACGACGCCACTAGCACCGGGACTATTTATATAAGGAAAAGAACATCGGGCTTGACACCTTGCTATTCTACCAGCTCTATTCGTAATACCTAAAGATATCATCTTCCTCGCACACACAACACATGGTAGGAAAGATATGCGGTAGTTTCACTTCTCTAATGCCAGTCAGTGAATGTCTTTTGGAACAGCTGCAATCTACTTGCGCCTGCGTGTCAAGTTTCTCATTAGCAAATTTTGTTCAGAAAAAGGCGTGGGCATTATTTCTAACGGATTCAATTCAGCGAAAGCGGAGATCTTAAGAGAATACGACTCGGACGCCACTGAACTCGCAGTAATGTGAAATGTGGGCGTACGCGTGAAAGCAAGTTTATTATCGTTCGTCGTCTCTTCCGATGGGATCTTGTTTCTCGACAGCAAATATTCTTCGTGCCGATAAAGCTACCTGGAAGATGAGAATTGAGCAACCAGAGGTAAATAAAGCCTTTTCGATCCCCCTCCCCCCTTTTTTCGTCTCTATCGCTATCTTGTTAAAAGCAAGCACAGGAATCTGAGTAAAATGAGATCCCACTGCATGCAACTCACAAACATTTATGCAAGTCACGTACCGCTCCGAGGTTGCTGTTGGGTGAGTAGCACATTGGCTCGGATCATTTTAAAGAACGGCTCCCAGATTCGCAAAAGTTGTTGCCTTAAGAGAACGGCTGGCGTAGGCTGAAAACCTTTCTGACGTCATGTTCTCATGGCGCCGTTCTTTGGCTACTATCGAGACAAGATTATGAGGACTACTAAGTGCTCCGATGGGCCAGCTGTTTAGAGAGTTCGACCCTTGGTTGTCTACTCCCCGCCTTTTTTTTTCTGAAACGTACCTTTTTGGGCATTTTCGCCGTTCATTAATATCTAACTTGGTGTAAACCTGCTATAGCTTTGCTGGTGCGGATTTGGAGGGAACGGGGAAATTAATTGGATTTTGTTCCGCACTGTTTTCTGCTGTGCTATAGGTCCATCTGGTTACTGTTATTGTTGAGCACGTTTTAATTTAGGCGCACTTGATAAAGAGCTATTTGATTGTTAAAGCGCTACTTAATTTATATGCTGTGCTTACTAAAACTTGCCTTTAAACATCCATTTAACTTCTCACAATTCATTAGGTATGTCTACTTGAAGACATCCCCGTTCTCGTTTGGCATCCATGCCGTGCAACTCTAAGCTCTACAAGCGCAACATCACGCAGCAGTCCAGTGGATTCCTGCCCGTTGTGGACTAACTGGTAATGTGAAGGCGGACATTGCTGGATTCATTGCGCATGACCATGGAGCACCAGAAATATCGCTACTTATTATCCAGAAGAGACGCTTATGTTCTCGCATCAATCGGGGAATGTAACATGCAGCGTTGCACGGGGTCTAACGAAACACGTCATAACGCGGGCTATATTCTATTCATCTACACAGGAAATTCGAGATGCCACCTATATAAGAAGCAACTGTATATCACACGCTGCTGAATCTCGCATACACGCGACACTTCCTATTTGAGTTGAAACGGACTACGTCGCCACTCTGCCCACATTGCAATTTGGCAAAAAACCCGCAGCCCCTGCTCTGTGCATGGTCACCGTTTGGCACGAAAATTGTTCATCGCAGAGTTCGGAACTGCCGCTTTCTGTGGACACTCAACTGAAGGACTATTTAGGTCATTGGGTATGTCCCAAACGGACTAAACGCGCCACAAAAGCTCTGATCGCGTACGGGCAACACACACGCTTAGACCATTGTCTGTGAATAACGGAACGCATTCCTGCGCCTCAACTTCGTCAACACCATCCTCATCATGTTACTGTCACCACATACATCCGGCGTCGCAATCTAGGCGTATCAGCTAGCCTAACGCCGCCAGACCTCATTTAAGATCGTCCTCTCTTTGTTTCTCCGTTATTTCAGGGGTGCAATTTTAGGCAGCGCTGCGTAACAAATCGCGAACCCGTGTGGTCAGGGTGCCGTACTTTGCAAAGGATACATGTTGTAATTGATTGATTATGAGATTTAACGCGCCGACGACAAACAGGCGATGAGACGCGCCATAGTGGAGGGCTCCCGGATAAATTTTGGCCACCTGGAGATCTCCAACGTGCACCGAAATCTCGTGGACAAGGGCGTTTTCGCTTTTTGCCTCCACCGGAAAAGCGCCGCTGCGTCTGGAAGTTGAGCCCGCGTCCTTGATAAGGATACATATTGTAAGGCACCACCTTAGAAGTTCCGGTACTTTTACAGCTAAACTGTTAACATCTCGTTGGCCGGAACATTTAGAGTCGTCGTCAGCACTAAACCAGGCAAACGCATTTGTTTCTTGGCAATCAGGCATAGGGCGTATAACTCAGTATACATTTTATAAAACACAAAACATGCATAAAAACCTCATAAAAAATGATAAGGTGCCTGTGAACAATGTGAACCCCCCTTAACGTCTTTCTGATAAAGGGTAGGTTTCAAGCTGCTCTGGAAAAGGGGGATGACGTCATTAGAGGGCAAGCGCATGACTAAAGCTGGGCAGGAAACGCCATTTGCCGCCAGAGAAGTTGAGCCCAGGCGGCAAAGCCCGCCGATACAACGAGGAACATTTCATGCCCTCCCATGTCAGCATGAGTGGTAGTTTACAGCAGCTTCGCTCGACATTCTCATTCGCAGAGCACGATGGTGGCAATTTTTTCAAAGCTGACCTTGGAGCCTCTCACACACATCGTCTCTAGTCAACCGAGGTTTCGCTACAGAAAAAGAAACCTTCGCTTTCTACGATGATGAACGTGGGTGAAAAAAGGCCCTTCTCGTGGCTGTAATCGAACCTGGGTCTCTCGCGTTATGAAGCCGAAGTCTATACGATAGTGCCGTTTCAGCAGTGTTGAAGCATTTCAGATTTGCTGAAGGTGCATCGACGTGCAAAATTAGACAGAAAATACACCCCTCCGTTTCACGACGACGATGGTTGAACACTAGACAAAGCAGTGGAATGCCCGTTACCATTCACATATGGTAGAAATATGGTTACCACCGTACTAATCCTCATAAATAAATAGGGCCCACTCACATCTGGGTTGGTTCGTTTGGTGTTTGCACTTAATTTTGGAAAGCTTCGCGCTCCCGCATTGTCATCGTTTCGACAAATGGGTAGTTGATTTTTCTTTTCCTACGCATGCACTACCGTACCAACGTTCTGGTCTCAAGGGATATGTGACCAAGTGGTTTCGGTGCTGCTTTGAACGACACCCGTCGTTGGGTATCCGGGGGACCACGATACACCACTACGCATAACGGTACAATTCAGGTTTATAACCGATCTAAATGACGCTCGTCGCAGTTAATTTGAAAAAAAAAAACCGGATGACGTCACTCGCCAAGTGGATGGCCTTCGCGCCCCTCTGAGGGCGTACGTATTCCGGAGTATATGGGGAGTCACTGGATGACACCACGCAATACACGCCACCATACGGCCTCGCCACCACACTATACAGCATCCCTCCCTGAATATTCGCGTATCTCTATTAAGGTAGAGCTCTATACGGTACAAGACAAATAAAATCAAATAAGCGTATCACATGCGCGCCATGGATTAATGAAATAACTCATATAACGAAGAAGCGGGTGTATAAAGGGATTTTATTCATTCATTAAGGGTTACTCCAGGAAAAGTTATTTCGACTCCGAAGAGTGGTCATTAAAATCTTCTTTCAGTCTGCTTCACAGCAGCGTCACAACAATAAAGAATATCAGGCTGTGAGGCCAACTAGACAGAGAAAAACATAACAGGGCGTACTGCGTAATCTATTGCGCAAGTAACATCAAAGTGCCGCAATAAAATCGCCGAAAGCTTCAGATCAAAATTTCAACCCTGTGAAAGTAAGGTTATCACTTCGAGAGCATTCGTAAAAACCGCTATAAGCAATGAGGCGAGCAAATAAAAAAGTCTTCGTAGTCGTCTTCGCCCCGCCGAAGACGACGACGGCAAATACGGGAGCTTCTCACCGGACGCAAGCCGACGCGCAAGCAAGACGACGTGAGGCGCTCCGTACAAGGCGCGTGCTCACGTGCGCTCAGTATTCTTTTTTTTTTTTTCAAAAGCCACGGTTCAAATGTCTTGCCCGCGTCGTCACACCGGCGGAGTTTTCTTGTTGGTGTTTGTTTGCTAACGCCAACGGAAAATTCAATCTTAAACAGATCTGCTCTCAAAAACTGAAGTTACCCTCGCTACAGCGACAACGATGGTTGAAATGCGAATCTTTCTTGCGTGCTATTTAAATGGGGAAGTGCGAAACTCCAAGCCGCTGCTATCAAAAATATAAACTGCCTGCGATCGAAGACAAAGCTTAAAGAGGCAACGTCGAAACTTAAACGATCAAAGTGCAAGCTGCCTGCGATTTACACTTCCAACTCAGGCAGTAGCCAACAAATTCCTCACAAGAAATCTGAACACTCCTCACTTCTCCAAGACACCTAATAAAGCACACGATACATGGCTAAACATATACACAATACGCCATGGGAATCACCGGCAATACATAACATACCGACAAATTACACTAAAGGAATTACTCAACGTGCAAAACATCGCTAAACGAATCACCCATAACGCTTACAAAACCCTCGGGGCGGCGCTCTCCCATGTAACCGGAGTCGAAGTGAAACTCCACAACAAAAACTGGTTCGACCATTTGCGATTGGCACACGTGTATATAGAGCGTATTCACATACATACAGGCAACCATGCGTGCGCCGCCATATCTGTGGCCAAGCGTCTGTTGCAAGGCGACGTTGTGCGCACGGCCCGCAGATCAGGCACTCCTCTTCTCCTCCGTGCCTTCATGGCGGCCAGGCAGGTCGCGGTCCGCGATATGAGCTTGTGTTTTCGTGCAAGGCGTGTGCGAGTGGCTTGATAGTCTGTTGCACCGCGATAGCGTTGGTTACGCGAAAATTCATGGTACCGCTCATGAGTGTGACAACCTTATCTGCAATTCAACCCCAGCCTCAAGCGCACACCTACGAGCGAGTGCGAGTCGGTCGGGGCGCAAAGGTTGCATCGTTAGCGCATTGGTCGTTGGTCAGCATGAACTGCATCATTTCCAAAACTGATGCCCACTGAACGCAAAGTAATAACTCGACGCTAAGTACTGTTGAGTACAGTGCGATCTACCTATCGCCAGACGCGTATCAAGTCGCCGCCGCAGATCAGCTGATGGCCAGCCGCCGCGCTCTAATGTCACAGGGGAGTTGTTTTGCTGAGTGTGAAATATTTAGCGCACGAGAAACCCAGTGCCAATGTGTCGCCCGTGCCATCTTGAGGGAAGCCGTTTTTAGGGCTGCTTTTTTTATAATAACTCGAACATAAGCAGCAACGTGTTTTCTTCTTTTTTCTCGTGCGGTGATTGGATCGCATCCAGCGATCAATTTACTTCTGTCAATCTCAGCGCAGGGCATGAAGCCCTGTGTTTCGATTGTCCTTGGGTGGAGTGAGGAAAACGGCGAGCATCAGTTAAAGGTCAAAACCTCGGGTACGTCTATCCTGCGCACTTTTGAGGCCGATATATCTTTTAAAGAAATTGCTGTTCGATCACGCCGTCCGGAAACGAACGTCGTCTCAAGCTGTTGTTTTGCGCCAGCAGCGCTTAGCGAAACTTACTATTATGTGTTTTTAGGGGCAGCAGAACTGCCATTTCAGTCTCCGTACAAAACGTGTAGCTCCTGCTTGGTTTAGAAAAACTAATTGTGCACATAATGGAAGTAATTGTGCCTTTCTGCTTCACCCCGAACTTTAGCCCGTTTTTTTCTTTTCTCTTTTATTGCAGGCCTATGCAGCTGCTAGAAAAGAAATACGGCGCCCTCACAGAGCTGGTGTGCGTCCTGCGGGGCAAGCCTCAAGAGTGCCGTTTTTTGCGGCATCCGTGAGCAGCAGCAGGTTATACAGTGATGGTGTTTAGCACACTTAGAAACTGATCTACAGAAATATTCAGAAATAAATAGCGGGGTCGACTGGTGCCCTTTTATGTGCATTTAGGTGCCTTTCCAGCTACTGCTATTTCACTTTACAATGACTGTGGAAAATGAAAAAAAAGAAACACATTTTGGTCATGCTCTTCATGTGCTAGAATATATAAAAAAAACATTTTAGTCATACTCTTCATGTGCTAGAATATTTTTTGGAAGACGTGGTTTCTGGCCAAGAAATGATAACTCATGGCTATCGCCTTCATTTTGGCTAATTCAACTGTTATGAAATGGTTATCTGTACAGTGAGCACAAGGACTTCATTGAATTATTGGGCCACATTTTGTCACACTGCGAAAAGTTACGCTTGTGTTCCACTTTTTGGGAAGTGCGTTCATTGCTTAGAAAACGAAAAGTTCACACATGAATTGATAGGCGTACTTAAAATTGAATGTTTAATAATGTGTGCATTAGAGACCCTTCAGTTGCACTCCCAAAAAAAGAAATCGTGTATCAAAACCTTGCTATGTAGCAGGGAAGGGGCGAGATGACGTGTTGGTTTCGATGTGCTTTTAGCCTTTTCATTGGTTGTAATCGCATTGGTATGTTTATTCCTTGAATAAACGATCAGTCACAGTTCAGTGCTTTGTCCTGCCTTTGTTAATATTGCTTTGTAAGACCCACTTTTCATTATGCAATACCAACTACCTTACCAACCCATGTTCTTTGTGCACCACCGAAGCTTAACATTGGTGTTTCCGGGCATCAGCAGCAAGGCTTGTTAAGTTAACTTGTCTTACTTACACCTAGGGTAACTGCTAACAGCAGCTTGGGACACTTAAAATGGCATGATGAGAACATGTCTATCAAGAAACATTTTATTACACATCAATAAAACACCACCCAACCAACAGTTCACAATGTAATTACCCATCCGTTAAATATTAGTGATAGTTTGCAGTAGGTCACAGGAGCACCGATGCAGTCTGCCGATTCTCTTTTGTTGTCACTCCTGCACTACTACTTGGAGCTAAACAGAGACAAGGAGCCTTGCTGGGGTACAAAAAAAAATTACACCCATCTCCCCGAAGGGAACCATGAGTAGGATGCGGAGTGTCATGGGGGTTCCGTTTGCGTTTCCGTTATGTTTAATTGCGTCAGCGCACCCGCTGACGGGACTGTTGCTTCCATCCTACTTCATCTGAAGAAGCTCGGAGTCAAGCGAAGCAAGCGCAGCACTGAATGGGCGCTCTGCTAGTTCCCCTTTATATTCACAGCTGTAGGAGAGGAGACTACGAGAGAGAGAGCCGCGCATGCGCGCGAGAGAGCTGAAGCGAACGGAGGAGGAGCGCGCGTAGACGGTAGGAGAGGAGAGGAGACTACGCAGCTGTTTGGAAAGGAGGAGGGGAGCGCATGCACAGGTGGTGTGCGGACGGTCGCCACCGGTCAACAAGTGACATACCCCCGAGCATAAGACACTCCGCATCTAGAACACGGAAACACCATTTTTTCCCATTCCATTCGATTTTTGTGTGTGGGTGCTTCCACTCGTAACCTTCCATTCTTTGTGTTACGATTGATACACATAGCCATGCCCTATTGTGCACAGTTATTCTAAAGCAAGGGTGTGAAACATCCGGGCCACATGTGGCCTGCAGACCTTTTGATTTTTTTTTACCTTTTGATGTATTAAAGGATCACCGTAAAACAAATATCAGTGCCTAGATTTTAGTCATCCTGGAGATCAGTACTGATATGTTTCTCGAATGGTGACACCAAATTCAATATAGAAATGACCAAGCATATTTACAATGTGTGGGAAAGGACTTGTTTCGTTTGAACGGCAGCATTAGGTGACAATTTGTTGCACCCCCTCCCCCCTGCCTTTCTTGCATTGCAACCTTCCCATGTGGGACTGAAGTTCTTGACTGTGGCTTGCTTGCTCACTGATGTTAGTTGAGACCCCTCATGTCACTAACTAAGATGCACAATTTTTTTTGCACAAAACATTAACAATTCTTAAAAACTTGCATACTACGACGACAATCATCAATGGCAGTTTGGACAAAAAAGGGAAAGAAATACTGACATTAGGCAGCATTACAAACACCCTGTATTTTTTGTGAAGACACAGAACTAAGCTGAAGAACGTTTACTAGAACAGCAGCAGCAGCATAAAATGGACAGTGGTGTAACAACTGACAAAAAATAACCTACCTAAACCATTGGAATCAAAATCACGAGCGTAACAGTTCAAAATTGGGCTTGATGTCGTCATCTAGACTCCCATTGCTTTAGGCTCGCAATGGGGTGCTGCCATTCACTGCGTGGAATAGCATTTCACATTATGGAAAATTCGGAGGGCTTATTTTACACATTCCGGCACATCAAAACTTTCACCGCTAAGAAATTAGGTAAATCGTCGGTCAACAGTCCAGGAAACAGCTTTTCATGTCTACAGGAGCAAAATCCTCATAATGTTCTGTTTGAACAGAAGAGTGCATTCATACAGATGACCAGGGCTAAAATCTTCATGACAGAACATAACTGCAAATCACGCAATGAAAACCAAAACATCTGTGCATTTAGATACTACAGCGAAACAAAAAATTGCATCAATAATTCAATCATCAGGAATTGCACTACCTGGTACAGTAGCCTGTGCATTGTGCTGTTATGCCCTTCGCTGGGTAGTCCCTAAATCATACTTCGAATAAATACACATGGTTTGCGGTGATTTTAGATGCCCACCACACAACATTTTTTGCACACCCGTTACACACCACACTAACCATGCGTTGCATCCTGGCTGTCTTAATGGTCATGTTCGCCTTCTAACCAGTGGCATTGGATGCCTGCTGCTCATTTCACTGTTGCCCAGTATTGGCATTTCACTGCGGCCATTCCCATTCCATCCTCTTCTGTGTGGCTAAGGTGTTGTGCTGCTGGGCCCAAGGACGTTGCAGGTTCAATTCCCAGCCACTTTTCTGACAGAGGCAAAAAGCAAAAACGCCCGTGTCTGCGAGATTTCGGCGCACGTTAAAGATCCCCCCACCCCCCCTTCTTGCCCCAGGTGGCCAAAATTAATCCGGAGCCTTCCACTACGGCGTGCCTCACCTACCTATTTCCCACACAATAAGGGAAACTGCTAGACATTGTTGTCTCAGCCAAACTGATGCACACGGCTTGCTGGAAAATGTCTATTCGAATGGCACAACTGACTGGCTCAGATTTGCTAGAGCTGCGCAGACAGCTACAATTTTGTCTAGCTGGGTGAGCCTCACGTTGTGCTCCACAGTCACAAGATCAATTGGAATAGTGCTTGACAGGATCAGTATCGTCCTCTAAGTAGCCCAATCAACCGTTCTACATGAATGCGGACATTAGCCAATTGTCGAGTTTTTTGGACGTCCCAAGCCGATAACTGCGATTTCCCCCTAGTGAAAGCCGGCATTTCTAGCTTGGCTGAGTGGATGCCAACAGCATCACCTATTGTGAATCCTCTGTCAGCCAACACTGTGTCACTTGGTACAAGGTTATTTAAGATGCCGCAAGACTCGGTAAGGCGCTTGTCGCTGGTCCGACCACCCCAACCCTCGGAAATGAAAGTGACTGCACCTCGTGCTTTGCAGCGCAACGCCTTAGCCACTGAGACACCGCGGCGGGTTATATTTGCAGCATTGGTAAAACCATTTTGGAATACTGCAACTTGCCAAGGAATTTAGTCCTGTCAGTTTTACCTTGCAATCTGATTATACTCACATTTTTTGCAGTTTGTTTTTAGTTGTAAATTGAGTGTATCAAGTCATTTTTTTTTGCGTGTTTGCCATTCAGCAGAAGACTGCACTTACTGGGCACGTCTGGTATTGATGGTCATTTGTACTCAACACATCCTGTATTTACAGATTTCTTTTGTGACTCCAACAACTGCACCAGTGAAGCAATTTTGTAAGCCTGCAGCTCGTCGTCTTGTTCAGTTGTTAATAACGTGCTCTGTTAGAGAAATGACATCAATCTCAATTATCTTTTTAGTTTAATAGTGTGGCATTACTTTGTGTATTTACCAGAAAACTATTACCTGTCTGTATAATGCCTTTAAATCCCTATTTCTTTGAACTGTTTCAACACTTTTCTGTGTATCATACTGTCCAGTTGCTGTGATTTTTTTAACACGAGGAAAATGCAAATATCATTTTAAGCAGTGACATCACAAATGACATACTGTGTGCTGAATAAATTTTTTTCTGTTGTTGCCCACTAACCTGTTGCCTACTAACAGCTCTGCAGGCTTTGCCTAAAGACCTACAAAAAAATAAGTAGTAGATAGTGAATTTTCAGTATTGTAAACGCGATACCCAGGACTCTGCTGGGAAAAACTCGTCATTGTGTACATAGAAGGGAACTTAGTATCTGGCACACAGCATCACTGAAAAGCAATTTACATGCCCATCATAGCTAAAACATGCTAAAATTCACACTCACTACTACATTGTAATTTTTTTTAATTCTAAGCATCCCCTTTTATTCATGCCCCTTGCACTTGCGATAGATGCACTTACGGTTGATGCACAAAGATTTGAAGTATTTAACATTCAATACACCTTTTATTAAAATGGGGTAGGAACTAAGAATTGAGCAAATGGGGCAGTAAAAATTGGAACAATTCATATGGTGAAAGGTGTTGGAGGGCCAGAGACAGATGTGATGATAGTTCCAGGGTAATGAAACTTTGAAAGACGCCAGATAGAGCGACACCACACCCTTGTGAGGAACAAACAACGACTAAATTTATTTCGATAGTGCTGCTGCCTACACAGCGAGCTCGAGGCGGATATACAGTGTTGCCAGATGGCTAGAAGAAAGAAGTCGAAGTTGGGGGTTTCTACATACTCCCCCCGGAATGAGCTTCAGATCATTCTAAGGTACATTCTATAGGATACAATAGCTGAATCGGTCTTCTGAGGATGGTTCCACTTGGTAGACGCACCATACACGCTCTAACACGTCCATCTCGTCCGACCAGCACATCATCTACCACTCCGGTTTTCCACAGCTGTCTTGGCAGATGATGCTCATGAACTAACACAAGAGTTCCTTTCCTCAATGCCCTGGATGCACTTGGTATGGCAAAATGCGCGGAGCGCAAAGAAGTCAGGTACTCCTGTCGCCATCTTCGCCAGAAGTGATCAGCCAACCTTTGCCGGTATCGCCAACGACGGGTCAACTGATCCTGCGTTGATGAGTGTGTTTCCTGACCAGACCCACTGGGAAGGCAAGTCAAACGTCTGCCAACGAGAAAATGTGAGGGGGTCAGTGGTTCTGGTTCGTTCGATTCTGCATACACGTAGGTTAGCGGTCTTGAGTTTATGACGGCTTCGATTTCGGTCAGAACCGTAGTGAGCTCCTCAAAATTGCAGTAGCAGTTGCCCAATACCTTCTTTAGAGATGTCTTTACAGACCGCACCATCCTTTCCCAGAATCCGCCCCACCAGGCGGCTCTTTCGACGATGAATTTCCACTGAATCTGATGACCCGTGAAATAGTTCTGGACTTCTTCTCCACGCAGTGTTTCCCACAGTCGCTTCAAATCCTTTGATGCTCGCTTGAACGTTTTTGCGTTGTCCGAAAAGATGGTTCGACAAACTCCTCGTCTTGCTATGAACCTTTTGAATGCCATGAGAAAGCTGGAAGTAGTCATGTTACCCACTAGCTCCAAGTGCACAGCGCGTGTAACCGCACACGTGAAAACCAGTATGTATGACGTTTTGCTCCTGCCCTGATCCTTTGTATTCAATGGTCCTGCGAAATCAAGGCCAGTCACCTCAAACGGTGGAGCCTGAGTCACCCTGTCACGTGGCAAAGGAGCTACTGGTTCGGTTGCAGCGCGGCTGTTGAAACGGTTGCACGTGAAGCATTTCTTCAAGGCCTTTTTGACCATCTGTCTTCCGCGAACCACCCAGTACTGTTCCCTGAGCTCCGTGAGCGTTTCAAGTGCGCCAGCATGTAAAAGTCGGCGATGGGTGGCGCATATCAGGAGCTCGGTGAAATGATGGCCCGCAGGGAGAACGATCGGGTGCTTCGTGCTGTAGGAGAGGGCGGAGTCGTCAAGACGTCCTCCGACCCTTAATATTCCGTCTTGGTCGCAGTAGACATCCAGGTCACGCAAAGGAGAGTTGCTTGCCAAGCGGGTTGACCTTTGAATACATTGCAGCTCTTCGGGGAAGGCCTCGCGCTGCACCTGCGATATCACAAGCGTCTGAGCTCGTGCGATCTCGTCTGCTGTCAGATGTCCCGTGTGCTTCTCGTTTCGGTTTCTTGAGTTATGCAAGAAACGTTGCACCCACGCGACAACTCGAACAAGCTTAAAAAGGGAGCTGTACTGCTTCATTGGCAAGACCGTTTCTTCGACTGTTACGTTGTGAACGCGAACTGGTCTTCTTTCTTCCTCTGCTTCAGTCAGTTCGACATCCTCATGTCTTGGCCAGGCCGCAGGTGGTTCAGCAAGCCAGCTTGGTCCATTCCACCAAACCATGTTTTCCTTGAGGGCCTTAGGGCTCACTCCTTTCGTCAGGAAATCAGCTGGGTTATCCGCTCCGGGGCAGTGATTCCACGTATCCGGATCAGTTCGTTGTTGTATCTCCAGCACTCGATTGGCCACAAAGGGTTTCCAGAGTCGCGCTGACCCTCGGACCCAGTGTAGTGCAACGTTAGAATCTGTCCACATGTACCACCTCGCAACTGGTAGGCTCAAAAATTCGGACAAATATTCCTTCATTCTGGCACCCACCAGCATTCCCATCAATTCCAGTCTTGGAAGAGAAAGCTTCTTGATTGGCGCCACACGTGACTTCGATAAAACCAAAGTCACGGTCGATTCGCTTGTTCCTGTTGCGCACAAGTACGCTACAGCTCCGTATGCCTTGGGGCTTGCATCCGTGAAAATGTGGACGTCAATTTGGCCGTCCTTGAGACCACTGTATCTTCTGGGTACTGTGACCTCCATTAAATGATGCAGCTGTGTGTGCCACTGCTTCCAAGCTGTCTGTACGTCTTCAGGTAGGGGGGCATCCCATTCGAGTCCCCGTTCCCAGAGTGTCTGAAACAGCAACTTCGCGGTCACTGTTACTGGGGAAATGAGTCCAAGCGGGTCATAAATGCGCGCCGATGCCCGGAGGATGAAGCGTTTTGTATTGCTATTCTGATCCAAGAAGTCCAGGAAGGCATTTAAAGAGAAGGCCAAGCAGTCTTGCTCCTTGTTCCACACGAGTCCCAAGACCCGTGAGCAGCTGGCCATGGGGCATTCAACTTGGCTCTCGCCACATCCTGTCCTGTCATTGTCCAGCAATCGTTGCAATGTCTTCGAATTCGTGCTCCACTTCCGTAGTGTCATGCTCGCAAGATTCATGACTTCGAGGGCTTGACGGTAGAAATCTTCCGCCTCTTGTTCAGACTCCGTTCCGGTGATTAGATCGTCCACGTAGAGGCTTTCCGCGATCTTTTTTGTCGTCTCGGGGTGGCCGTCCGCCTTCGACAAGTGATGACGCAAAGTGGCGGCGAGAATGAACGGGCTGCTTGTCGCTCCAAAAGGCACCCTTGTCATTCTCCAGACTTCCATCGGTGGGCTTGGGTCGCTCTTTGTTGGCATATGCTCATACCAAAGAAATCGCAGAGCATCGCGATCCTCAGGGCGCACCGAAATCTGCAGGAACGCCTTTTCAATGTCAGCAGTGAGGCCGATGCGATGAATCCTGAAGTTCAGTAGTACCTTCAGAAGGTCCGGGTTCAAATTTGGTCCTGCCTCCAGACTCTCATTTAGGGAAGCACACCCTGCATCACTGGACGATGCATCGAACACGACTCTAATTTTTGTCGTAAGACTGTCAGGTTTGAAGACTGCTCGATGTGGCATGTAGTAAATTCGTTGTTCGGGCTTGACGTCAGCCTCTGCAGGTACTCGTTCCGCAAATCCTTGCTGCAGGTACTGACGTATCGACTCATCGTACTCAGTCATCATCCGTTCATCATTCACCAGCTTCTTAGTGAGGTTGAACAAACGCTTCTTTGCTACAGCTTCGTTGTCAGCTAATTGGAAATTCACTTGCTTCCAAGGAAGTCCAACCTCGTAGCGTCCGTCAACGAGCTTGATGGAGGATGTAAATTGCTTGACAACATGGTCCTCTTCGTTTTGTTGGGCGACTGGTTCGGTAATGCCCATACTCTCAAGCTCCCAAAAGGACCTGAGTTCGGCGGACAGGCTCTGCGTTTCTCCACACACGTGGGTCCGGAGAACAGCAGCGGTCGAACAGCAGGCAGTTGAGCTGCTGCGGGGAATTGGTCCCTGAAGTGTCCACCCAAACTCAGTGTTGACCGCAACCAGAGCTCCCTGCAGTTTCTGCATGTCTCCAGACACGAGAGTCCAGTAGTAGTCAGCTCCAACGAGAATGGAGATGCCAGTTCTTGCCAAGTGGGCTGGGGGGACGGTGACATCCGCCAGTTCCCGTATCTTCGCCTTGGCTTCATGAACGACATGCTCAGGAAGAATGAGATGGTCAGTGCAGATCTCTGGTATTTCTAGAGCTTCGATGGAATGCTCCTTTCGGTTGTATTGGCTCCTGAGCCAAAGTCGCACTCGCTTGCGTTTTTCCTTGATGATGTTTCCGGCTCCTCCGAAGGCGTATATCGTGACGTCCTCTTCCCCAAGAACCTCCAGCTGCAGTTCGCGAGAAAGTTCTTCGGTCACAAAGGTACGCTGGCTACCTCCATCAAACAGGAGGCGGGCCAGTGCTCTTCGCTGACGTCCTTCTGCCCAGACTTGGGCCGTTTGGAGAAGCACGGAAGACGCCTTGTCGTTCTTCTTGCCCGTAGCGGAGTGCAGCTCTGTTGCTGTGTTCTCACTTTTCTTCCACCCAGGGTCGCACATCTGAGTCAGGTGCCTTTTGCCGCAATTCTTGCACCTGACGCTTTTGTTGTGACACTGTCTCGAAGTGTGGCCTTTGACAGCGCAGCGGAAGCATCTACCGGAATCCCGGAGGGTCTTCTTCTTTTCTTCCAGAGAAAGTGGTGCTTGACATTCCTTCGTTCCGTGGTTCTTCGCAGCACAGAATGCGCATGGATCCATATGCCGCGACCCACTTCCCGAATACAGTGAAGCCGTTGACGCTTTCCACTCTCTGGTCTTTTCATTTTCGAAACGAGGTTTCGTACTGGGGTTCTTTCGTTCTTGTCGGCCAACTTGCAATGCTTGTTCTCTACTTTCCACTTCGGTTTTTAAGAAATCAAGCAAGCCCTCTATGCGCAATCCGTTGTCTTCTTTGACTGCGGTACGACGCCTGTGATAATCGATGACAAGTTCGCTTGGGAGTGTTCGCAGCAGCGCGGAGCAAAGCATCGCTCCGTAGCTTTCGCTGTTCACACCCAGAGCCGTGAGCGCCGACATGTTGCGCTGCAAGTGATCGTAGAGGCGACGTAGGCTGTTAACCACATTTTCACTTCGTATGGTAGGCAAGTCCAGTAACTGGGTGAGATGTTCCTGGATAAGCACATCCGAGCGGCCAAAACGCTCCTTCAAAAGCTCGATGACGTTGGCGTAGTTCGCTCCTGTCACTTGTATCCCAGCTACCGCCGATGCAGCTTTCCCAGTGAGCGTTGTCTGTAGGTACAAGAACTTCTCCGCGTTAGAAAGAGCTTCGTTGTCGTGAATAGCCTGCCGAAACTGCTCCCAGAACGGCTGCCACTCCGTGGCAGCGCCGCTAAATCGTTGTAGGGCGAGCTTCGGCAACTTCACCTTCGAACGCGCAGAGCTCCGGTTACCGTCGGAAGGCGGCGGCGGCGTTGCTTCGCTCTCCGTTTTCTTTTTTGCTCTTTGTGCTTCTTGGGCCTCCTGGCCGAGCCTCGCTATGCACGTGACGATCGAGTCATCGTATTCTATGGTGCTGGCGTAGTTCTGCGCGGCTTCGTGTTCCAACACAAGTGGCTCAATGGCGGCATCCGCTTCGTTTAGTTTTATTTTCAGGGCGCTAAGCCTAGCCGTTAGAACGTTTAGGGCCTTTTCTTCTGCGTGGCTTTCAAGCGCTGAATTCGCTTCGGAAATCAGTTTCGTCACCTGAGTTCGCAATGCTGCTCTTTTCTGTTTGAGTCGGTCCATAGCCCCGTTGTGGTGTGGTAGGCTTCGTTTGGTTCTTCGGCTTCGTTGGGATGGCGTCTTTAGGCTTCGTGCGTGGGCGCGACAGAGTCAACTCGCGTTTCACTTCCAAGACTGTGTGCGTTCACCATGTACTTGGATTCGTCGTCTCGTCGTCGCCCGATAGCCTCGTTGTTTCACGGTAAGCGTTGTTACTTTCCCGCGTTTTCGGCACCAAAATAATGAAACTTTGAAAGACGCCAGATAGAGCGACACCACACCCTTGTGAGGAACAAACAACGACTAAATTTATTTCGATAGTGCTGCTGCCTACACAGCGAGCTCGAGGCGGATATACAGTGTTGCCAGATGGCTAGAAGAAAGAAGCCGAAGTTGGGGGTTTCTACACAGGGTGCTTACTGCTCCTACCCTTGTTCTACTCTCCCTAAGTAGGAGCTGTGCAGTACGGTCTCCCACTGCTATTAACACTGCAACTTGGTGTGGCTGTGTGAGGACGCTGACATAGCATGTGTGCTAGGCCTGCTCCTTCCTGGCACCTGTGGCACTCTGCAGGGGGGTGGGGGGACAGCTACTGTTACCTGTCCTGGGTAACAGTAGCTGTAGACAATTAAGCTCCGACACGAATTTGTCTGGAGGTGTCTCCAAACCACAGATTCCTGGGAGGGATACAGGCTCAGGTCAGCCGACAGTGGTTGGGGATATCCGTGTAGGACACTACTCTGTTCCTGCCTGACAGTGAGATGAAGCCACCGTCCAGATTGACGTGCGCTAGGTCGTTGAAGCCGCAAGCGGCGTTGTGTGCGGATTCACTCCTGGCCATGCCAAAGAGGGCAGCGGTCCAGATTAGATCCAGAATTAGCGGTCCAGAATTAGCGGTCCAGAACTTGCCGGTTCGTTTTTCGGGGTCGAAGCCAAAAGTTAGAGGTACGGACACCTCTTCGGAGATCTGCCCTCGGGAGAAATTTAGGATTGCAGACTTAGAGGTTTTAATTAACAGCGATGCTGTTGAGCAAATCATTTATGTATGGTGTCCGCAGCTTTTAAAATACTACGCAAATGCACACCATTCATGCTCGCGTGCCTTGATACGTGTGCATAGTTTGTCGCAGATAGTGGATAGGCCAGAGATAGTTGGCATGGCCGAGGAAAGGAAGAGGCCGGTGTGCTTCGACAGGCTCGGCGTGCAAAGCATCTGCTAGAGACGATAAGTCATGCTTACAGGGCGGCACAAGAAAACGTCGACCAAAACGACGAGCTCACTCTGGCGTTGCTCAAGGTAAGGTAATGAAATGCCATCCCGCCGACGTCAACCACGGCACCGCGACAATAAAACTCAACTTTGTGTCCGTCAATGATCAAGTCTTGCACGTGAGCGCAAGCTTCCCTGAAATTTTTTACTGTTCTGATTTTTGTGAAGGCCACCATTGCCAGTGCAATGGGTGCTGCTTCATACACCACTGGGGTATGAAGCGGGCCAGAGGCAATGGAGTTTCCCTGGGTATTGACTAAAGCAACTAATATTACGTCGAGACGAAAATAGTTGGCTGCGTCCCTGTAAACCACGTCCTCACATTTAGCTTAGCGTTTGCGCAGAGCTTGCGCCCTGGCCTATCGTCACTCGTCGTTGTAATTGGGGTGCGTTTCACGAGAAGAGGGGGAATGAGGATGCAATCTCCGTGTTGTTGGAATAGCTACTTGTAAAGTCGTGCTGCAAGGAAGGTTAATGTCCAATGTGGTTAAAATGCGACTCCTTGTTTGGCTGTTAGCTAAAGCTCATGCTGCCTTAACCTTTGTAGAAAGTGTACGTCTGAAACTGATCATGGTATGCAGAAAAAGAGTTTTCCTCCATGTTCAAGAACCTTTCCCATGCATGGAATGAGAAATATTAGCTGGAGAATTTCAATCGTGAGCTTTTTTTCAGGTTTAGGGATTAAAATATTTTTGGCTCTTTTCCACTGTTTCGGAATGTGGCCTCTATCCCAACACATATTTAGCTAATGAGTGAGGGCTTCCAAAAAGTCATAACCTAGATTACAAGCATTTGTTCCTGATGTCGTTTTGCCTAAAAGCCCATTTTGTTTTGTGCAAAGGGCCGTAATGGCAGCCGCGTACCTTGCCCGAAGTAATGTTGAGGAGGGCATTATTCCGGCTCGAGTAGGGGGGCAGTACCTTGGCAGCACAGCTTGCAATATGAAGATCCTGAATAACCTTCAGTAGTTCTTTGTCCGTGCTACCAAACTGATAGGGAATGACACTTATGGCGAATTCCATTGGGAGAGCAGGAGCACTCAAAAGCACTCTGAAAGTGCTCTCTCCTGAGCAGGTGTGTTTCAGTGGTCGAACAGAAGTAGGAGCACTGTCATCCAGTGGCAGTGCCAGACCACTTTCGGTGCTCTGAGAGCAGTTGGGAGCAGTTCTATCTGCTCCCGCTTGAAAAGTCGGAGTGAGCACAGTACGATACGAAGGAAGTCACATGACCTTTAACGTCATATCCTCCCCTGTGTGTGTGTGTGTGTGTGTGTGTGTGTGGTGTGTGGTGGTGTGTGTGTGTGTGTGGTGTGTGTGTGTTGTGTGTGTGTGTGTGTGTGTGTGTGTGTGTGTGTGTGTGTGGTGTGTGTGTGTGTGTGTGTGTGTGTTGTGTGTGTGTGTGTGTGTGTGTGTGTGTGTTGTGTGTGTGTGTGTGTGGGTGTGTGTGTGTGTGTGGTGTGCGTGTGTGTGTGTGTGTGTGTGTGTGTTTTGCTCCCCTATATCGGGGAGCGCGGCAGTATCCATCGTGCATTTGCAACTTTGTGGAATGGGCAGCGAGCCCTACGAGCATGCGAATGCTTCACACCGCCACACGTGCTTTGCCCGGCTTTGCTCACATATGCTTTTCCGCAGAGATTGCTGGGATGCCTAAAGGCTGGAATACGTGGAGCGAACTTTCACGACAAAGTTCGCGCGGCGGGAAATCTCTGAGCTACCGTACTTATCCAATTCTAATGCTCCCCCGATTCTAACGCACACCCGATTTTTCTGACAAAAAAACCAAAAAACTTGCACCTCCGTTTGTAACGCGCACGGAACTTTATAACCCAGACAAACGAATGCGGGAGAAATGGGCGATTTATTCCCAAAGTAATTTCGCTCATCTCACTCCTCGTCGTTTTCCGCTGACCAGAACATCTCGTCCTCGGTGCCGCCAAGCGCCTTCGCGATGCCACACTTCTGAACGAACATTCAACCATGGTCGATGGGATCGTGGCCCACGCCTCGCACGCCCATCCCGCGAGCTTCTCCAGAGCCGCACGCTTTAGCCGACCGCTCGTTTTGAACGCGTGAGAGCCGCTGCTGCCATTGCTGTTATCAAGCGTGCAAGTGGAACAATTTGACGAATAGTGTGAACGCCGATAGAAAAGTCTAGGCGCATATGGTTCCTGCGTCCGAAAAATCGTTGCTAAAAGCTTTAGCGCCATCTTGACATGGTGATGGCGATGGGTGGGACGAAATTTCTGCTGTTTCGGTTTCGAAACCGATGCTAACGCGCATGTGATTTTTCGGCCTATTTTTCCGGAAAAAGGGCGCGCGTTAGAATCGGGTAATTACGGTACATGGAGCGACGACATGGCGCGCGCCGCCGCGCTGCCGCTGGGCTGCTCTAAATTAAAGCCCCTCCGCCGCGGCCCTGCCCATAGGAGGGGCCTTACTCTCACTGAACTCCATGCCCAGAATCAACGGTGCTGTTCAGTAAACAGACCCAGTGAAGGAGCTTCCCACTTTGATTGTACATCATTTAACGATTCTGCGTGGGGCGGGGGTGTTTCTTCTATTGAAATATTCGTTCTCAGTTCTCAAAAACGCTAAAGGCTGAAGAGAGAGAGAGAGAGAGAGAGAGAGAGAGAGAGAGAGAGAGGGAGAGAGAAACGAACGGAACGGGGAGATTCGCACAAACGACTACAAGAACAAGTAGCCGGCAGTTTAACCTCTACTTCACCCCAAGAGATGGTGCATATGAGCAAAATAGCCCCTGTTACTGGTTTTTGTCGTATTTGAGACGCCCTCGTAGTGATACCGCCTGTTCCTCACTCGCCAATCTTGCAGACAGGCCTCATATTGCTACTACTGCAAGTAATGTAGCCGGATCACCTTTATTTAACCTGATAAATGGTATCATGTATGCCCATACAGCCGGTCGGGACCGTGTTTTCCCCTCGTCGTTTTTTCCTCTCCCACCTGCTATCCGGGTGCGTGCCGCACTCATGGCAGGTGCAGTGGCCCTGCTCCCGCGTGCCCCCAAGTGTTCTGTCACCTACTCCTCACTGCACAATGCCACCACTGCTCCTGTTCTCTCAATGGAATTCCCCATTAGGTTGCATCAATGTATGGCTTAGCTCTTACCGAGATCGATTAAGCATCAGACGACGTTTCATGTCTTGGGTAGTTGCTTCTCACGGTGCAATCGCAAGCTGCATGCCAATTTTGTCGCAATAACTGAGTATTCTTCAATGTGTTGGTCAAGCCAATCCAGGCGACAAAACACGTTGCAACTGACTTTGTTCTTTGCTGTTGCAAACCACTCTTGGCCTCCCACATGTGGGGAAGCTGCAAGTCAACCTGGCATTGGTTCCCTGCTTCAAATGTATAATTAGTTGCCTGCTCAGCATCTCGGCCCAGTTGATCCGCCTTTGCCTTGATGTTAGTTATTTCTCAGATATGTGGATCAATCACCGAGTGTGAGGAATCCTGTTTGAAATGCATCTCAGTAAATGAGGATAAGCGGGCCTACCAGACCTTCGTTTGATGTTGCCGGGTGGTCGCTGCCGAGATTCTCTTATGTGTTGGGTAAAGTGGTCTTCCTTTACGTGTGTTCTGTAAAAGTGAGGCAAGGCTGCTCACACTGCTGCTCATCACTGCTCACACTACTTCCGGTGCAAGTGGGATGCGTATGGTCAGTGGTAAGGGGGTGAGGTTCTTGTTGGGCATCAAGCCAAAGGTTTTCGCTTTTTAATGGTGTCATGCTTGCAATCTCCACTTAGTGTGATGTGCATTAAAATCACCGACAATGAGTAATGTGTCGAAATGGAAAATTTCAAGAGTTTTCTAAAAAGCTTGGTCAATTTGGAGGTGTTGCGAGAAGGGCTCCATACGTTTAGGAGAAACGTGCCGGTCAGCCATGTTTTGCATTTAGTAATTATTTCGATGCAACAATACTCGCATCCTGGCCGGCAAATTTCACTTCTTTTCACAGACGCAGAAGTTTTGACGCCTCCGAACGCTCCAAGTTCTACACCGTGTTTGCCATTTGAAAAGACTTTCCACACTGATGAGTTCTACACTGTTTGTTGATTATTACACACATACCCTGAAGTCACTGACCAAAGAACTGAAGCGCATGAAAAATTCCTTGCCGGCCTAACCCTGACCAGACAGGCACAGTCAGCCCTGTGCGGCAGCAGCGGCTCACCATTGTTTGCATTGCTGGATGTAAACAAATCTTTCCTTTGCATCTACGTCAGCTGACTCCTTACCCATGATTGGCTATCCGGTTTTGCATTGCCGAGGCGCAACGAGGGGATTCAGTCTTAGAGCGATCTTCTCCTCCCTCGCAAAGCGAGAAAAAGCGATGCCTGGCTCATCACTTGCGACGTCACGCAATGTGCCAGGTCGCCAGTGGGAATGTGCCTTTAGACGATTGGTGAGCACTTTGGAACTGTCCGCTGACGGAGGCCAGACGCACGTGCAGTCGATTTTATGGGGCCCATTCCCCTTCACGCAGCGTCCTCAAAGAACCGGTGATGCAAATGTTGAGACCGGTGATTTCAGCACCAATCTTATCCTCAAATTGCACTAACATGGCTTTGTATGTCTCACGAGGGTTTCCATGATCTGTTCTCCAAAATTTTGAAGCACACCTTCCGTAACGTACTAATCATCCGACCCCGAAGCAAGGGGGGTTTGCCAAGGCCAATTTTCTTGTCCCAGTGTTTTAACTTAGTAGAGCCAGATGGAGAATTGTCCATTGCATCTGAGGACCCCAAGGTCGGTAACCTGCTGTGGCTGGAGTCAACGATGGCCTGAGATGCTGGTCTGACGTTTTGGGCTGGTCTGACGTTTTGGAAGAGGCGGGGTTGACAGTGGTGTTGACTCCCTTAAGTTCAGTTAGGGCTGTTTTAGAACTTTTTTTTCCAACGATAATAGACTCAAGCATGTGATGGATTTTGTTCCATTTCTGAGCATGAATCGGAAAGTCTGCCATGAGTGTATTGACTCTGGGGGACCATGTGTCTCTGAGTGTGTTTGCCGTTGGAGACCGTAGCTGCCCAGCTCACCTTGTTGTTTAGGTTAATTCTGTTGGCATGGATATGGCCGCCTGTCCTCGATGATTTTGGCCCTCAGTGCTCGACAGCCAACGACGCAACGTCCAGCGCACACAATCCCAGCTCCGGGTGGAGTTGTCCTTGGTCGCCGGTCCACAGCTCGCATTCGCTTGGCTTTGCTGCAACCAAGGAAAGGAGCCCAAATGGTCACTCTCCCCAGATGAGGCCCTAAAGAATTTTTACTGCTCCTTTCTATTCTCCTCGCCCTTCACGAATAGTCACAATCTGCGCATAGAGTGTAAATCCCGACGTGCTAGGACTTAATTTTAATGAAGCCTGTCGCGTGCTTAAGCTCCCGATCAGAGGTCAAGAAAAAAACGTTCAATGCATTACTGACCGCTAATCGCTAAAACGCTTCAACAAGGCCGAAGCCACATGTAGCCAAAGCAACAAGCACGAAATGAACATCGTACTGTTAAACTAAGCCGTACAGCCAGTGTCTTCTTGGCAGGAGGCACTTATTCATGTGGCAGCATGTAATGCCTTTCAGCTGCTGCTTGCATCAATCTAGAGTTTTGCTCCCGTGAGTACACCCCATTGTTTTTCTCAACAGCTGCGTAGTTTAATTTGACCCAATGCAAGTGCAGTTACTAATACGCCTGCAGTGCACTGGCCTTGAATGCAGGATCACACATGCTTGGTGCATTGCTACCGTGGTATGCTGCACGTATCAACTCGACTCAACAGTGTGTCACCTGACAACCTCCAAATGCACACCTGAAACACCTCCTTTAGTTTTTTCCAGGGTGCTCATTCTCTTCATCTTCACAGTCCATCAACTGTTGGTACAGCCAGAAATACTTTTAGGGGTTGGGGGTGTATGGAGGTATGGGAGAATCGCCAAGCCAAGCCATCGAAGAGACTGTCCTTCAAAGTGACGGTAGAATCCGTTACACTGTCCACAAACCGTATAACTCCGAGAGCCTGTATCGCAGGGAATCCAAGAAGCGGCGGGGCTTGCGAAGGCACAACATACACTGTTTGCACTGTAGACCTACCTTTCCAGCTCAGTTTCGCTTGGAATGTTCCGAGAACGGTGAGGGAGTAATTTCCTGGGCCCGTAAGCTCACCTTCTGGCTTTTGCAGCTGTTTCGGTATGCCTGGAAACGAGTCCGGTACCACTGTCACCTCCGCACCCGAGTCGACCTTGAAGTTAGCATAGCCCGTTGACGGCCACTTTTACGAACTTGGCTCTGGTGATGGCTGCTACGGAGTGCAGTGTGAGAGCTCCCATGTTCTTCTTGCTTTTCTTTTCGCAGACTGCTTCGAAGTGTCTAATCCGATTACACCCTTTGCACTTGGCTTGCCTAGCTGGGCAATCTGCTCGAGGATGCGTTGATCGACCGCAGTATCTGCAGCTCGTGGTAGCGTCGCTTGTGTTGGACTTCGTAACACGCTTGCCGGAGCTCCCTTGAGAATCCGAGCCATGTCGCGGCTTTTGGAAGCGCTTTTGAACTTTGGCCTCGGCCACAATGTGAGCAGGATTCGGCTCTTTTTGGAACACTGCTGCACGGGCTTTCACGGCATCTTCGTTGATGCGAGCCTGTAGTCTTGCTTCTTCAAGGGTAAGCTTTTGTGTTCGGCACAGTTTGTCCACAAGGTTAGAGTCCCGGAGACCCACGACGAACCTGTCTCGAACGAGTCGTTCTTCCACTTCTGCTGAGGCGTAGTTGCACTTTTTGACAAGTGTACGCAGCGCAGTGTAGAACTCGTCTACGGTCTCGCCTTCGCCCTGGGTTCGACGGTGGAAGCGGAAACTTTCGTAGACCTCGTTGACCGGGTGGATGAAGTGATCGGTGAACTACTTCTAGCGAGCTCCAGTCTTCGCTGGACAATGCTAAAGTGTCGAGAACGCGGCAGGCGTCTTGGGAGCCCATGTCGTAAAGAAGCTTTCTGACCTGTACTTCTCCCGGCGCTTGGTATAGCCCAGATGCATAGCAATAGTCGTTGAACTGGTAGACCCATTCTTTCCAAGAGCTTGGGTTCCCAAAATCGAATTTCAGTGGCGGTTGAAGTCCGGTGCCGCTGAACTGGATAGAAGGATCTCTATCCGCCATAGCGTGTTTTGCAGGCTACGCACCTTAGACTGATTGCTATTAATAATTCATCGATGTGTCGCTAACTTTATCCCACTTCTGACACCATGTCTCGTCGGCTGACGAGCGACGATGAAAGCGACCCCACCGACCGGTTGCTGGAACTCAAGTGCCTTATTAAGCCAAGAGAAATAACCCCCCCCCCCGGTCCCCGATGGCGCGGCGGCGCAGGCGTGGAACACGATAGCTCACGCGTCACACATCCGGCGGGTCCGGTAACGCGAACCGCCGCCCGAGCGAGCGTGAAAAACGCACCTTCAGCGCGCCGTGAAATGCGCGTCCACTACACTTCCGAAATCTGGGTCCTAGTAATTTTTCTGCGTCAAGACTTGCGCATTGAATCTACACGGCACCAGCGGAACGGGTTGGTCACTGCAACAGCAGATTTTCTCTGGAATTGGAGTCTGAAGAAAATCTCAGTGATGTCAGTGATTGTCAGTGACAGTGATTGCCGCGATTTAAATAAAAAACAAGAGCGCGCCTGTTTTTTATCCCTCGTACGAACAACCGACAAGGCATCCAGCGTGCGACCGCGACTGGTGACTGCGAAGCTGATGGTGGCGCATTGCTGCCTGCCTAAGCTTTCATTCCAATTTATTTGAAAACACGTTGGCACACGGGGGCGTGCACGAGTAGGTAGAGCGGTAAAAACGTTAGAGCCCACGTATGCGTGCGACTGCGTCGCGATAAGTCACGCGTATGCTCGCGGAAAAGCGATCGCCCGAAGGCATATGCAGAAAATGTTGCCGTACGGAAGCCAAACTCGAGGGATTTGTTCAAAGGGCGCTTGCGATATCCGTCAGCGCTCGGGTTACTGCACGGCTCGGGAATCGGCCTCGCATTCGCTACCATCGCTAAATCCGCGTACGCGTGAAACAGCTCTCCAAAGAAATTATTCGGTTTTTGTAATCAACCATGTATTAGAGGGAACTTACCAGACAAAGTCGTGGATACGGTGCGGGTGCACTTGCGTCGGGATCCACGGCGGCAGCCAACTGCAGTGTCGGACTTTCGCGCCGTTCCGGCCGTTCGCTGCCGCGGTTTTATCCTCCGGTGATGCGAAGTTATCGATGGCAGGTAGAGCGCCACCACGTAATGTGAATGCGATTAATAATATATCTCTTGACGCCACTACCGATAATTGGGTTGAAACGCGGCAGACGACAAACGGGACACCGGTGTTTATTTTTTCTCGAGATGTGGGCGCACAGCGCATGCGCTAGCACAGTGGCCACAGACATGGCGGCTTTCAGTGTGGCCAAGCGAAGAAACTCGCCCGCTAAACTTTTGAATGAATACCGTCTATACGTCGGCTTCATAACGCAAAAACCAGGTGCGATCTCGACAACACAAGTGTTTTTCCTTGAGATGCTTGTGTAAAATTGGCTTTATTCCGAACGTTTTCCGGCTCGCGGATGCCATGAGTGAGCAATATAAAACTGAGCTCAAAAAAAAAGAAAAAAAAGAAACGAAAAGGTGGACACGTACATGATGTATTTAACCAGTATTGTTGCTGCTTCAAGACCTAAGACAGCGGTCTCTGAACGGGGTCTTCAATGTTACCGATGTCATAATTTGTGAGCACTTTAAGCGGCTACGCTGAGGGTCAAAAAGGCAATCACATGTTAGGACACATAAGTGGGGTCTTAGGCTTGTATGTGTCACATTTTGAATACAATACTACGCCAGTGGGGCGGAACCATGAAGGAAACAGAAAAATCGGTATTTAATGAGAAACGTAGGATATTGGCTATTAAAGGTGCCATTAACACAAAATGCAAGTTTGGTTCATTCAAGAGATTGCCTCGTTAGAAGAACACTGCGACCAGTTTTAACGCAAACTTCGTAGAATAAGCTACATAGTGAGGAAACAGACAATATGAATGCTGCAGCATATAGATACTTTTCCGCACTGATCCTACGACGTATTTCGGCAGCTCATTGGGATTGGCTTGGGCCAACAAAATCCTACAGAAATTAAACATGGGTTATAGGCGCACAGAGCCAGATTCTTGCGCATAGATGTAGGGCACATCGTTTTTAACGCAGTAAAATTGGTAGGGTGATCAATGGACGTTACAAACAAACACGTAAGCATTGAAGTACCAGTGGGTATGGCGCGCACTATGCCGACTTAACTGCAAAGCCGTCGGGCGGGTTGGGTTGTGTGACTAGTTGTCTAGTCAACTGCAATGAGCGACATCGTCAATTACGCGTTTTGCAAGCATGCCCAATTTTTTGCGAACGATTACAATTTACCGCATGTAAAGAAGTCCAGGTACAAATACGGTTAAAAACAGCAAGTGCGGAAAGCGGTCCCAGAGCGGTAATGTGGCGCCACCCGTAAATGCGGACACTAAAGAAAAGACAACAAAAGACACCTTTCTCTGTTCGCAGCTGTCTTAGTCAGCACACTGGCACCCGTTTCTGATACTTTCCTTCGACAGGTCCTCGTCGAGGTCCCAAAACCCGCAATGCAGCCGGAGAAATATTCCCTTCGCCAAAAGTGTTAAACTTTTCAGTGAAAAACATTGTCGGCTGCGGAACAAAAGCTGAGAGTACTCTAATACTCCAAATATTTAGCATAAAACAAGCCCGTATTTTGTCTTCGTGGCCGCTTCAATGACCCCTGCACTGTAAAAAAATGGCCAATTTTACGGGGAGAGCTGCTGGTAAAATGTTGCCGGACACATGTCCGTAATTTAGACAACGAAAAAAATTGTAAGAACGGACATTCCGTAGTACGGAAGGGCAGTAACAAAACAAACACTCCGTTTTAAAAGGCACGTCTTTCCTTAATTGATAGAACCTTCAGAAAAGAAAAAAAAATACTTCCACGAGAAATCAATCCTGCGACGTTGATCGAATGGGCACGACGCTCGAGACAACTGCACCACCGCACGAACGCTGCACTTGTGCCGAACAACCTGTATACTACATGGATGCCCACCCTGCGTGTCCCATACATGCGAGTTTACTAGCTGGATTACAGATTTCCTGGCTGATAAAGTGCGATTTCTTAAATAGCGCTTGCCCAGTAACGTTCCGCGAAGCCCCCACAATATTTGATTGCCATCAACTCCGCTGTTTCGAGAAAGCGCTCGCAAAAATGTGTGTAACTGGCTGCGTCTGCGATTTCGCACAGCATGAATAGTGCTTGCTGTGCTTTGGTTTTAAGCTTTAGGCTAAATACGCCGGCCGATATTGATTCCTTGAGAACTAAATTACCTTCCGCAACTCTGCTTCTGCACACAAATGACCTTATATTTTCTACAAGTGTGCTGGTCACACACGCATTTGCAGTTTGCAGGTCCGGGGCAGCGACGTCGCCGGAGCGGCGTAAAGACAAGATACAGCGCTCGTGTTGAGTGGAATGGGCCACATGGTCCTCACTAAGTTTACGACAGTTTAGACACTAACGAAACAGGGCCGTATTCATTGCGCCACGAATGTTGTTGGGGCGCAGTTTTCACTTCCCGATAGGTTCCCGACGATCGACACGACAATATATTTCTTGCAGTTATTAATAAACTGATCTGTTTCTGTTCTCCATCATGCAGAGGAAACGCCCGTATTTTGCATAGCAGAAAAAGATTCCGTTTGACGTGTAACAGAGAGAGCATCCGTATACTGAGGGACGGAGTGCACTTCCGTTAAATTACGGGTGTTTTTTTTGCTGCATCAAATGGAACACGGCTCTCTTTTATTACGGCCATCTGGTCCGTAATTTGTCCGTAAAATTACGGATTTATTTTACAGTGTGCATTGCATTCAATCTAGGGCAACTAACTATAGAAGCGGATGTAAATCTTCGGGTGAGGCCTTCGTGCAGTGGTCCCATACTGAGTATGATGACAATGTACTGCACTTTAGGAAAAGTCCTTTAAATCACCTAGTGAGGTGGAGTGGAGAGAATGAACTTTACATAACCACAAGCGCAATCTTCTGGCGCTCTCCAGATGGAAGATGCTCCTCAGTCGAGGACACATTGGAGCTTCCTGGCGAGATGGGCCCTCTCCACCAGTATATGCTTACAGAATAAAAAAGAAATGCGCAGAAACTGCGGAGACGTTGCATGGGATGTGATCCCCGCCTTTTTCATCGTTGACCCATTTTTTTGTGTGGCAGTGTCTTAATTACCCCTTTGGTAATCTGCATGATAATGAACATATTTCCTTGGACATCTGGCCCTGATAATAGGTTTTATTCAGGATACTTTTGTTGCAGTGATTATAACCTCTAACTTCTTTTTCTTATTTTTGTTTTACTTTGTTTCCTAGAAGGAAAATGTTTTGGGATCTGCGCTGCATTAATGCGTCGCTGAATACTTTACCTGCCTCAGCAGAGTCATTAACATCCATACCCTTTGTAACATTATTTTTACTTCTATTCGAACCTCAACAACATGCATAACAAACATATACCCTGGCCTTCCGGGGCATTGAGTTTAAAACCAAGATGTTGTTTTGTTTATGTTTGTCTGCCTTAAACGCAGATGGGAGCAATGGTAAAGCCAGGTTGAAACTGTCAAGCATTGTTGCAGCACGCGCCATGCTTGAAAGGAATTGTTGCTTGAAAGGAATTGACATGCCGTATAACATTCCTTCCCATGCCAGGCAAGATTCTCCAACTAATCTTCCACTTCGCTTTATTTCCCAATGCTCTCCCGGAAATGAAAGGGGACCTATGTGCTGACAGCAAGGGCGAAAAGGTTGAATTTTAAATGTAGTCCCGCTTCCGTGTTTCTCAAAAGACGTAGAAGACTTCGAAAACGGCATGCCCTTTTGTATAGGGAACCCGTGAAACAAGACAACAAAAAATAACCAGTGAAAGGATTCAGTTTAGCTTCAGAGTTAGTAAGCAAGGGTCTGATTGAGTGGAGCTAAACTTGGAATTTTTCTTCTCTTTTTGTTTACTCGGGCCGAAGTGATGTGCTAAGTTTGCGAGAACTTTCTAGAGAATCTGATTCCTTATTTTTAAATAACAAGTAAAAGCCCTTTGGGATAAAAGGACTGGCTTCTCCGGACTTCCTCTGCAATTTCTGTGCACATCTTAGGCATTTCCTCACCAACCGGCTCGTCCGAATGAAAGTGGACTACCAGCCCCGTAATGTCTGCAAAATTACAAATGGAGTTTCCCCACAAGCCAACTACCACCAACTCTCTTTCACATGGGCATGAACAATTTTTTTACCTTTCCCATATGCTATCCCGAAACTAAAACATCCCATCTATTCCAATTGCATTCCCCTTTCGTGTCACATGGGCTCTCCTGGCACTCAAGAAAAGACGCTGCCGCAAGGCCTTTATTCGCAGTCACTCCATACACGACCTCTATTCGAGTGGTGTGCACTCCTGGGAAAACAGAGTACACGATTGTCGTCAACTTTTGCAAGGCTCATCCAAACGATACCGGAAAAGTGACCAGGCTCACAATAATTGGCAAATAAATGTCTTCAAAACACTCCTCACAGATCCTCGGATTTCACATAGACCAGGACGGCACGGGTACAACATCGCTAAAAACCATCACTACTCAAGCGAACATTCAAATAATAAACAGGGTGCCCTTAAGCAATAATGGTTTAAGGGAACATGAAGGTCACAAGTTTGTAAAAGCTCTTTTTATTTAGTGGATCACGTAGAGCTTTCCTTACTACTCTCTGGCAAAATATGACCATGAGAAACTCAAAGTTTTTCTCCGTAACGCCACCTGTGTCACAGCCGGCACTGCAAGAACCGCCGTGGTGGCTCAGTGGATAAGGCGTTGTGCTGCTGAGAACGAGGGCGCAGGGTCGATTCCCAGCCGCGGCGGCCGCTTTCTGATGGATGCGAAAAGCAAAACCGCGCATGTGTACGAGATTTCGTCACGCGTTAGTATCCCAAGGTGGTCAAAATAATGAGACCTCCAATAACGCTCGCCTAATCGCCTGCGTTGCGTGGGCGCATAAACCCTACAATCAATCAATCAATCAATCAATCAATCAATCAATCAATCAATCAATCAATCAATCAATCAATCAATCAATCAATCAATCAATCAATCAATCAATCAATCAATCAATCAATCAATCAATCAATCAATCAATCATTCAAATAAGTGAAATGGCTTGGTTTACGCCCCTGGCGTGTTGAATACACTCAGTGAGACGATTGGTACGCACCACATGACCACAAACGTCACCGAAAAGATGTCTCACCCACCTAGATCTAGGTCATTAGATCACGAAGCTCTAGCATATTACACCAGAGGTGCCATCATGGTCCTGTCCAGCCAATATAACCTTAAAGCCCATATCCAAAACAACGGGTCTTGTCCAGTCACGTCGCCGCGCTGTAAGGGCAAACCCCTACAACAGGAAGACATTATCGCCAGAAACAACCGTGATATACAGTAGCATACAAAAAGCAAACCAATACCAAAACAAGTTTTGCACAGCGACGTCCTCTCCGCAGTAGCCAGGTACGTCCCGGCCCCGTCGTCAACATCTCTGCAGCTGCAAGCTAGTCAAACCCGGTTATAGCGAACTGCAATATGCGCCACAATTATTTCGATATATCCAATAGTTCGAAATAGCCGAACACGTGTACAACGAGTTTATTGTTACGAGTTCGCAATTCGCAAGACCCCATCACGCTCACCCACCCTCCTCCTGCCACCCCCTCATGCAGAAACGAACACAATAAAGTATGCCATTACCATACACAAAACTCTTTATTGCAATCAATAAAGATATTTTACGCTGTACCTACCTACTTTTTTAAGAAGCGGTGATTTTGTTTTCAATTTTGTTTGGCGGCGTCAAGTCCGTGTCCTCCAATATCGAAGAAATATTGGTGGAGCACATTGACGGCCATAAGCGCTTCATTAAACAATGTACGGCTTTCACTCGCGACATCCTCCGCCTCTTCGGTGCCTCCATCAGCGCCAGCAGCCATGACATCGGTGACGGTGTCGGCGACCGAGGGGTTCACAGTGAAGTTAACGTTGTCGTCGACACTCAGGCAATCTTCCAAGGGCACTCCTTTCAGGGAAACATCGGGAACAATGGCGAACTCTTCTCACAGTTTATCGATGAGTTTAACGCATCTTGGTCCGGACTCGTTAACTGGGAAGGTTTGATTGGAAGTCAGCTGCGGGAGTCAACTTCGCTCCATGGGAGGCTCAACATCTTTATCGAAGCCAATCAACATCTCAATCGGCGCTCCGAGACCATGCATTTTGGCGGCAATTCTAGGCGCGCCGAGTTTCAATATATCAGATGTGAACTTCGTTATAAGAAATATTTTTCGCATGTATTTTCGTAACTGGTCTATCCTTTGTTCAATATATAGCATTATTCGCTCTAACCAGCTTCACTATATAGAAGAATTAAACGACAAAATAAGACTGGTCATGATTACAGACAGCAAATCTGCAATTCGCAATCCATGGGAGTATCATATGCGCCCCCACATGCGCTACATTCGCCATGGTCACACTAAAACACCTCTTGCTTCACCATACTGTGATTTTGCCCATGAACACACAGGTGTAAAGGGGAATGGGAAGGCCCAGGCCTTAGCCGGAGCTGCTCTTTGTGATCCTGACACCCAATACCCTGGCGTCGCTTCTATGACCCAAACGTGCACCGCCGCGAAATGCATCACACTCGCAGACAGTACTTAGAGGATGTCAGATATCGAAAAACCAACCTACCCTACCACAGAATATTTACACACCCTCACGCTGTCATCCTTCTACGAGCACAAACTGGCACGCTACTAACGCCACACATACCACAGTAGATAGACGAGGTTCCAGGCACACCAAATACTCACGCTGCGGCCACAACTACTACAATGAAAACACCCTCTGTAAATGCTCAAACAGCCTAACCTGAGATCTCCCGTCAAGCGAATTCCTGCCACAAAGTGCCTTTCTAGCTGGGAGACATGGGTCACACCCCCTAAGGAGGTCGAAGATCTCTACTGGACCACGCTAGTGAACCACAGTAAAACACGCCCGGACTAGACGAGTCCCACTAACCCTACCAAGAAGCAAAGCAGTCCTTTGGACACCGGCTCCCAAATAAAGCCCCCCTCTCTCTCTCTCTCTGTCTCTCTCTCTATCTCCCTCTCTCCTAAAGCTCTTTGTGTTTTTATGGGGACATTAAATTCAGATCACTTTAGGAGCTCGTCTTGTTGCCGTAGCTCGTTCGCTGTTATGCTGCTGGATGTGAAGCGACTCCAGGAACCGGACGGCGCAGCGAGATACGGACCCAAGTGCAGACGTAGGTGCGTAACACACCTCATGGCGTACCGTAGGTACGTAACACACATTCTTCGAAAAACAAGTGGTGTATATAGTCATAACCATTCCAAACTCGTCAATTGCTGGCGCTTGTCATGCACCTTCCTATTGTTAAGCGCGAAAAAAAAACCCCACGTAGGTTTGAGGCAAAATATACTGGCACCCTCCGCGTTTGTTTGGTTAGGAACGATCGTTAGGTTGTTTTTTAGGATAGTAAGCGAAAAACGTAGCAGTGCACTAAAAAATTGTCTGCGGCTTAGCTCCGCTAACCCGGGATATGCAATGCAAAAGCTTTATGTTGCCTGGCTTAATCTTGACTTCGCTTGGTTAACGTTTGATTTGGCGGTATTGTTGGCAACGTCTTGAGGCCGTTTAGTTCCGTGCAACGCTTACAGAAGGAGGCCGGGCGAACGCGACGCTCATTCATGGCGAACGCACCGTCCCTCTTCACAGGGCGCGAGACGAGTTACGTTGCCCGGAACGCGCATCGCTGCATGCACGGGAGGCTGCTGGGGTGGTTGGCCACCTCGGCCGCAACGGTGGTGGCGACCGCTGTCGGCTCACGCAGGCGCCAGTGTTTCTGGTCACGTGTGTCCGGTCAAAAGGTCACTTCCGCATCCTCCCCGAATTCGCTGGAGGAAAGCACTAAAGCGGTAATTTAAAAATAACGCGTTCCAAACTGCCCAGTAAGGCGGCGGTACGGGCTGAAAGAAAAGCAAGCACAAAAATAACAAAACCGCCGCTGGCACTTCTTAAGGCAAGGGGGGCGCGAGTATTTTGAGGGCGGGGAATGCGTTCAAAAAACCTCCGTTGAATTCATCCTAATGAGAGTGAGAAAGGGTGGCGAAGAGCGTGATGGATGGTCGCAGTGAGCGGATAACGGCGCCACATCTCATTATGCCTAATCACTGCTCACCACTTCCGAAAGTTTTCACATTGAGTGGAGCGGCTTTGAATTTTATATACTACGAGGCATGCTGGTTGTGGATACGGTGTGTGTGCACTTGCGTCGACATCCGTGGCGGCAGCCACTGTCGGATTCATGCACGCCCTTCGCAGCCGCCGTTTCATGCTCAGGTGATGAGAAGGGGTCTAGGGCAGATAGAGCGCCACCACATTCTGGGAGTGCGATAATAATAATACATCTGTTTAACGCCACTGCCATTACTTGGGCTGAAACGCAGCAGACGATGGACGCTGGTGTTTTTTCTGCGAGATGCGGGCGCAAAGCGCATTCGCTGGCACAGGGGCCACCGACATGACGATTTTCAGTGTTGCCAAGCGAAGAAATCGCGCTAAACTTTTCAATGAATACCACCTTCCACCTATATAGCCAGCCGTCATTTGAGCTTGCTATGTTGGTTATATCACAGAAGAAAACTACCTAAAGCGCACAAAAACACCCGAATTGAAATAAATGCAGCCAAAACGGCCCTAAAAGTGATGCAACAATGTAATAGCAAAAAAATGATGTAAGTTAATGCCTGCCGCCGCAAGCTTAGCCAGCCTTTTGCTGACCTGTATGGAGAGGCGAAAGCCACCTTCAGCGAACCAAATCACCTAAAGTGAAAGCAAAAATCTTTACCGAAACGCCCCAAACACGGAAAGAACCACGATGCTAAAAATGTAAAAAAAGTTGCCAAAACCTACCTAAGAGAGGCTAAATAAAAAGAACTTCACAACAAACAGTAGATGAAACTGACGTAGCGGTAATAAAACTACCCTAAATCAAATTTATAATGAAAAAGGCTCCCTGAAAATATTATATGTAGGGTAAAAATATTAATCTTCAAGTATGAGAAACCATAAAAATCAAAGCAACAGCGGTGACAGGAATAAAACTCAGGTATTAAACTGTGCTACACAGAAGCCGAACCAGTTCACTACAAAAGCAAAGGATTCCATGGGATTAAATTGAGTGCCACAAGCACAGGAATATAGCTTCAAACAAGCCCCTAGATGGCGCCATGTGTCACTTGGCTGTGCTGGCAAGGACACGCCTATACACAACCCAGCCGAGGTTTCCGAGTTTGTCCTGGAATCGAAAAGAGAAAACGCCCATATGCTGAGAGTTTGTAGCACACTAACAATCCCTAGGTGGTCAAAACTAATTCGGGATGAATTCGGCACATTAAACCGCATAATATATTAAAAATTCTACTACTGTCATTGACAAGCTATGCATAATGTGATAAACAGTTTGGGGAGCCGTCGCATTACGCATAGAAATTCTTAAAATGGAACTTCAACCTCGAATAAAATCGGTGTCTGGATGTTAGAACAGTGGACTTATGAATTGAAGGCGAGTAAAAGTGCTAACAGATGATGTCATTACCATTGCGCTTCCTTCAAAATAATATCATGGCACGTAATACTTAAACCACAAGCAGCATCACAAGAGTCTTGGCCATGAGATACAAAAACGAAGCAATAAATACAGAATATATCACGAATAAGCGAACTAAACCGTCAACGCTGTCAACGTTTTTAACACAAAATTCATTATGTCACAGGTAGGCTGGTTTTCTAAGATTGCGTGCGGTTACTTCCCTCTAGGTTGTGTTTAAACATCGTCGTCAGCCGAGCGCAGCATTATTGACTACGTTGCCAATTACTATCGCCTATTACAAAGTTGGGAAGTTTCTGTCTACAGGTTGGTAAGTCTTTCTTAGCTTCTCACATGACTGCGTGCGCCAACGAGGAACAAATGCTGTTGAAAGGGTACACCATGAATATAACGAGAAGATAAGCAGTAAAGTAAGTAGAGTAAGGATGTTTTGCCTGTACTACAGGGCAACTTTCAATTGATAGACCAACACTTGCTTACAAGCTCACCTAAAAGACAGTTACTGCTCCACCCAATAGAGAATTGGTTCAAAAATCTTCAGGAGGCCTTTGAAGAGCGGCCGTGCAGCTTAGGTATGAACGAGGATATTTAAAGCGGAGTTGTTGTGAGTGTTGGCACTACAGGCGCGGCGTGATAACAAATCGGAGTTATTTTGGGGAGAAAGGTGCAGTATCAACACACGCGCACCCTAAGTTGTTGATGTCTTTGTAGCAAACATATTTAATAAGGTTCTCCTTGCTCCACAGCACCTCTGCGGAGGACTTAGAGAAGTTGTGTTGCAGATATGTTAATGTGACCTCAATGATACATCCGAAAAAGATTATTGGAGAACCTAAGTTAAACGACCGCCTTCTATTTCGCTCTAAATAGGGAGACTCAATATTCTGGGACCGCATGTTTGGAGTTTGGTGCATTACCCTGCCTGGCTATGTAGAAAAGGTGTAAGGTTTCTGAATGACGTGTACGTTCCCATTCCCATTTATACAAGTAATTTTTGTAGGAATGCGCTGAAAAAATGTGCAGAAACAATATGAGGCTTCGAATATCGCAATCGTTGTATGTTTTGTTAACCTCACCACGGAAATGGTGCAGAAACAAGATAAAAGCGATGACTTAAAGCATCCGAGGATCAGATTGAGAATTAGCCTGAAGAGGTTTAACAGCGAATTTTTTCTTGGTCGAAGCTTTCATGGGACGAATTGTGGTAACGCGGTAGCAGCGACGTTAAGAGGGCATAGCACAGCGAGGAGGAAAGCAAGCGCCAAGCACACTTGCACCAAGTTTAAACAATGCTTGACAAAGGCGCTTATATAGCCAAAGCTTTTCTAAATTTCAAAATTTTGGGGCAGTGTGTATACTTGTAACCATTTTTGAGCAAAAAGAAAACATCAAGCATATTTGAGATGAGACATTAGTACGTAAGAGATATATGCATTGTTCGTTTAAACAAAAATACATGGCTGTGTCGTTTTTTGCGATAGCAACTAAAAGACACGATGTGAAAAAAAAAACATAAAGCGCCAGTGGCTCCCCTAGTCGCATTGTTCCAAGTTGAAGCGTAACCAAATACTGCAGTAGATAGCGCGATCAGTAGAACACAGAAAAACAGAATGGGCTCTCACCATAATCGATGTGCTGGCTTCGAGAAGTTCGATGAAGCTCAGCCTTTAGATTAGGGAACGCCGGGCAGCTTCGCTGCCAGCTTCAGCGTTCGTGACGTTAAGTCAGTGAAGCTGGGCTAATTTTAATGGTGTCTGCTAGATCTAGCAAGACTAAGAGCCATGGCAGAATTACCTATGCTGACGACAATAGAAGGACTTGTAAGCACTGAGGCTTTTAACCCTTTAACCTTTTAAGCACCCTGATTTTCACCAGCATTTGACCACGCTCAGTCTATATCGCGCCATGTTCTCATCACACCACAGTACTGAAGCGTTTTAATCCACCCGCTTCTACAGAAATTCACGTCGACGACAGCGGTGTCGACCGGGGCGCAGTACTCGCACAACGCAATGCCGGGTTTCTGCGGTATGTTGTTGCTTACGCCAGACGTACCTTAGCAAAGTAAGAGCAAGCTTCAAAAAAGTCATCATATCTTTATTTTCTTTAATTTGCAAGGCTGCATGGCTTACAGTCCCAATGCCAAACTGCATGCTTATAGACACGCACGTCTGTGTGCCTGTAATCGTGGATCCGCGTGGGAGATAATGTTTTGCCTTTGGGTCAATTCGCACTGCCTTTACATCCATCTTTCTGTGCTCCCCCTCTTTAAAAAAACTCCACATTACCATCCCAAAAAGCTCTTGGTCCTTTAAACAAAAGCGGTGCTCTGTTTGATTGAACAGGCCACAATTGCGAGAGGCCCACGCAGTGCGAGTGCTGGAGGGGAAAGCAGTCGTTCCTGGAAGTTTGAAACACAAGTATTCGGTGGTGGCCACCGGCGAGGGATGTAAATTTTGTTTGCTCAAAAGGTGAATGTTTATTTATGGTATGGGCCAAAGCTGGTGCTGACATTTAGGGTCTGGCGTGGCACAGTTAGTTTATTTTACAAATGGTAAAAATGTATTACTGGCTCTCCGGCACGTTGTACACACTGTCATCTGTGTAAATTGGTTTAGAGACAGCTAACCATGGTACGGCACTTTTTTTAATGTCTTCGTTATCACGGTTCTTTATTTCAACTCCTACGAGAAAATTTCAGGCGATAAAGTAAAAAAATAGGCAAGGAACGTGGCGTTAAAACATGTTTGACCAGTGCAAACTGCCCGTTATGTATTTATACCAGAACCTAGGCCTCTGAAGCACAGCTACAGTAATTTAGGCTGTGGCAGGCAGGCAGACAGACAGCGCTTTTAAGAAACGCGTATTGAATGAAGGCCGTGAGTCTGCTTTCTTCGGTATTATATCAAAGTAAGAGGCGCCGAGGTATAATAATTAAATTGTTTATTAGCGTCAGATTGTAACCGGACCTGAGGCAAAAAGTAGGCCTTGCGTCTGTTGGTGAGAGAAGAACTGATCTACGAGGAAATCGGCCAGGAAGATGGAATCAACTCGCTATCAATGTAACCACCAGCATTTAAGCGCAATGGGCCGGACTTTTGCCACTTTCTTTACTCAAAATTCTCCTTCAAAGTCCCCTACCGAACCAGTCGACATAATCTGGACCCCGGCACACAGGAGGCAATGAGGGGGCCCGTACAGTAGCATGACAACGTAGCACGACCAATTGCCGTGCTTGGCTCGCCTCTGCTCCCCACCACGGTGATAGTTCTCCACGCGATCGACCACTGTCACCCCCAAAACGTCAACGACCATTACCACCTCTCCCTGCGCTGCTATCCCCCGCACTCACATCCCTTACTAACACTCAGGAGCGCCTATGGCGACTTTCCACAACTATTTCCTCGCCAGTCGTTCCTTCCTCCAGAACAGCCATTCCTCTTCATTCCCTCCCCTCTGTGACTCCCTCAACAATGTAACTCACGCCATGTGAGCCTGAGCGATCAACCCCCTTATCCCCCCCCCCCCCCCCGCTTTCTGCAGCATCAAAAGTGGGAGGTCGCGCAATGCATCTCACAAACGGGGGTTCAACAACTGCTATTTGACTGAGCTCCCACGGTCGCTGCCAGCCTTCGGCCAAGGACACCACGCGTTCCTAAGCCGAATTGCTTTAAAATGGAGTGATTTCTCTCTCTTCATCACTCTCTCACCTCCCCTGTAGTAAGTATGCACGCTAACGTGTTGTCTATATATGGCTTACCGGGTGCGGCGTTGTGCTGTCTGAAGATTCCATCGCAAACTATTTAACACGTGCATCGATGTTCACTGCACGAAGCATCTGCCAGCATGCAAGAAATCAATTGGGCTATTCTCTCGTATGGGAATGTGCACACCCGAATACGTGCTGCAATGTTTTATGCGACTGCCTGATGTTTAATTTAAGTTCGCTCCAGTTGAAACTTTCTTCACGGCATCGCATTTTCGAAGCAAGTTTGTTTTAAAGAGTAGCATCCGGCTACCCCTATCATACACTTCTGCATATTTCACACCCCAGATCCTTGTTCCTGACAATATTGATTTACCACGGCCCTATGCACCATGAACACATTAAACACTATGTAAGGTTCCCCATTATTCGCAACGCATTTAACGCGGTTCTAAACACCATTGAATCTTATGCGCTTGTAATAATCCTTGCTCCCACGAATACAAACTTTTCGCCGCTTTTATTCACCCATAGCGCATGCGCTCTTTGCCACGACTGTGCCAGCGCACTTAAACTTCACTAACGAACCAGCCTCTCAGCGCCTGCCAGCGTCTATATTCCTACGAATTCGTGAGGCAGTTGCCTATCTCATGCCAAGAGGAGGGTGTCGGGGAATCTCTTTGCGATGAGGTTCAAGGTTCGAGCCCTTTCATGGCGAAGCTGCACAGGTAGCTTCGGCAGAACCAGTGCGGAACAGATGGATTCCGCACACTGGTAAAGTAGATACCTCGGCTCCGTCCAGTGGTGGCGCAGATAGCTCGGAATGATGCATCACTTTCGCATAGCGACTACTTCCAATACGATTCGGAGTCCGCGTTGCGGGCGCTCGTGTGACCTTTCGAATGCTGCAGTAGGGGGAGGGGGAGAAGGAGTCCTGTTTCTTCAAGATTTACGTATCAATGTAAGCAACGTATGAACGACAAGCTCACACCTTACAAAACTACGTTTGAGTTTATCTTTCCCAAGGCGTTCTCAGATGAAAGAAAATAGATTAATAGGCAACTAAAAAGGAAGAGTGGGGCAAGTCGGTTCATAACTAACGAATTCCTTAATTTCGGAGGAATACCCACCGGCTCGAGTCCCTTACTACCGAGCTTCCTCTGCATAATGTAGATAATCACGTATGCCCTGCACACGAGGGTTTGGAAGGAAACGAAAGTACCGACACCTTTGTACGCAACCTTACTTTCCTCTTCGTCTCAGATTACACGTATTTCCTTCCACCCTATGAAGTCCATAATGAACGCTTTACTAGGAACAGGCTATAACGCAAGTCCTTCTTCTCTTTGCACAAAGATCTGAACACGCAGTACCCTGATCACTGATCACTTGGGGACAATCCAGGTGCACACATACTCCCCCCAAGTCAAGGCTGAGACTTATGTTCCAGAAAAATTGTATAGAACTGCCAGAAATGCCGGGACAACTCAACTACAGTTTAACCTCGATTTACGAAGTCACCGGGACCCGCATATTATTTCGTTAAATCAGGAACTTTGTAAAATCGAGAGAACGACAAATTTATTGCCTCGAGAAAAAGATTGTGATTTTTGCCGCGCACGCTTTGTGAGCAGCATGAGCACACTCTTCTCGTAGCTGCCCAGTGAAGTCAATGCGAATTCGACACCCTTGTGGGCCCCAGAAAACCGCCTCAGAAGGTCGACGGCGTCCATCACCTGTCTTGGTGGAGGCACGCGAGCTTGTAGAGTATCCGGATCATTCGTATCTTCAGACTCCACTCGTGCGCCGGAAACAAGCTACACTATCTCCTCCTTGTCGACTTCTGTTGTGTCAGTGTGCGTGTCTGCGTCGGCGATCACGAAGTCGTGAGCGTTCTTATCGGCGGCCACCTCGTCACGCCGACGAAGCTCTTCCCAACAACTGGGCGGTGCCTCTTCCTGCTTGTGCTGCGGGCTTGAGCTCACAGCACACTGCCAGCTCGTGTGCTTGCACTGCATTGGCCGCACACTTCCAGACGTTCTAGACGCCATAAATAAGTGAAAAGCTATTTTTCTAGGCATCTTTTGCCGCAATATTTCGCTAAATTGAGTTTCGCGCCCAATCTTATTTGGTTACTTCTAGTTCGTAAAAGCGTTAAGACTATGGGCAACTGCAGGGGGAATCCTAATATGTTCGTTAAATCGGGAAATTCGTAAAATCGGATTTCATGGAATCGAGTTTCAGCTGCATATTCTATACATTATAGAATTCTCTAAGACTACGCCTGGCACAGAACACACACAATACTCCAGAAAATACATGTGAGGCAGCCCTAGCCAGCTCTGCCTTGCAAGATCAGACGAGTTGATCAGAAGGGCGAGGGTCGGAGCTTTCCCTACCGGGGTCCTGCGGCCAATTTTCGTAAAACTGGAGGCCGTAGTTTTGAAAGGACGCGGTGGCGCCATACAGATGCATGTGTTGGGGGGCGGAGATATATATATATATATATAAATATATATATACATATATATATATATATATATATATATATATATATATATATATATATAATATATATATAAATATATTATATATGAGAGAGAGAGAGAGAGAGAATAACTTTATCGGGAGAGGCTGGTGATCCTAGGCGTCGGCCAAGAGCCCTTGGGTTCTAGCAGCGTCTTATATGGGCACCTGCCCACTCCGGCCAGGCCGGAGTGGGCAGGTGCCCATATCGGATAGATTTTGCCGGTCCGCCCATCGCGACGGAAGCCAGATGTAAGAATTGCAGACGCTTCTGGGGAGATCCGCCCTCTCGAAAAAATTATATTGGGAGATTTAGAATCACTGATGACATATTTGATATTTGCAGAGGCCCTCATTGCCAGTGCTATGGCCGCCTCTTCTCCCACTTCCGGTTCCTTCGTGCGAATCGAGCCGAAAGCTATGGAATTTCCCTGCCGATCGACTACCACGAACGCCTTGGCGTCGCGGCCTTCGTAATCTGCTGCGTCCACGTATGCCACGTTCTCTGATTTTTCGTACTGTTCGTGGAGGGCTTTGGCCCGCGGAGACGCCATTTTTCTCGTGAAGTAGGACGAGTTCAGCCAAGAAAAATGCTGTATCAAGTGCGCAGAGCGACGGGCGTTGCCACCCTCGTTTTTCTTGTCGCCTTGAACCCTTGCAGCGGGGCTCTTCTTAGCTGAACGCGTACTAATGTCGCCTTGCGCCCTTGCAGCAGTGCTTTTATTGGCTGAACTCGTCCTACTTTCACAGCTCAAAGCGGTGCCCCAGCCCACAACACATGGATTTGTATGGTGCTACCGCGTGGTTCCAGAATTATGGCCCTTTTTTGGAGAATTGGGCCCCCGGAAATAACACCCCGACCGTACCCGTTCTCCATTTTCCATTCCCCGCCTACTCAATAAGGTTTATTATCTTTCTCTCTCGCTCTCAGATTTGTTATGTGTTTCTTCGTAGCACGTACCCCCTAGAGGATTCACCAGTTATCAGGAGCTTTAATGGGCTAATGTGCCCACTACAGAACATTCACAAAACTATAAATTAGACACCTAAAAGCTGTGACGCCTGATCGTGATGGCACGTGAGTATGACGGGTACAACCCAACCACGCAGAACCCTAATCGTAAGAAAGCCTTCCCGCGCGCCAGTCTACTTGCTGGGGTTATTCGCGACGCAGAACACAGAAACAAAAGCGAAGGGAAGACACGCAGTGGGTGAAGAGAATCCTATTGTCGCTAAAAAGTGAGGAATGTAAATTGGAGCAACAGCGCACCCACCAGTTAAACAATGGTCAAGAAACCCTTCGCCCCGGCGGCTTCCTCTGCAAGATGGATGACTGCTTCCTGAACCTGCAAAGTTGCCGGATTAGGTGGATATATTTACAGATGCCCGATGTTCTCGACGCATATGGGCCTGGCCTGGTGCTACCCAGCAAGACCGGACCTGGACAACTCCTTCAAAGGTAAAGCTTTTAACTCGCCCTCCCCACCTGGATGCTGAACTGCAAAGCATCCTTGCCGAATGGGTCATTTGGACAAACGCGACCCGTTCACGTATTCGCATTCTCACAGACTCTTACAAAACCCTTCAAGAGCTGTGTAAGCCATTCACCGATCATCCGACTGTGCTTGGAATCCTACACATGACCACCATTATGGCCCGTAATTGGACCGCTACCCATTTGACATGGGTACCGGGTCACACAGACCCGGATGGAGCCAACCAGGTTGCACATGTTGGGGCACGGGAGTGTATGGTTAGTACCCTTCCCCTGGACGACCACGCCTTACGCCCATCCCACTGCTCGTGCCTTCAATTCGACCACGCAAGGGAGGCAGGGAAGTGCCATCTTTCTTCCGTTACCCCTCCTGGCTACCAGGCTTGGGCTCCACCAATGCCTCGCTCTGCGGACATTTTCGTAAATAAAGCTCGGCCCAGCGAAGCTTGAGGTCACACCCCATATAAGAGGAAAAGGGACTCATCCAACGGCGCCTCTACCTTCTTACTCTGCCTACTGCGAGATGACCGTAATCGCCCTCTCCAAGACCTAATCTGTAGCTGCTTCGCGTTTTCTCTCTGTCGACCCTTCCTCCACAATGCCTCCGGATGCCTCACAAGATGACCGTCCATTTGAAAACACAGTTTTCTTGCAGCCCTTGGCCTCCTTGGAGTAGACAGTGGTCTCTCATGATCAGTGTAGACATGGGTCTAACCCGGCGGTCGGGAAAATGCTCCTATAAGGTATGATCTACCTTAACTGGCCTATGCTGATTGAAGGGAACTCCTATGTGGCCTTCGTGGATACAATTTTTTACTTTCTACTCGTGCCTTCCCGCTTTCCCCCTCCCATATTTTGGCCGCATGGCCTCTCCTTCAATAATAAAGGACAACAACAACAACAACAATGGTAATAAACGGGGTGCGGGAAGTGATTTTTGCGCGAATTTGTGGATTCTCTGTGATTGAGAGCAGGATGATCCCCGGGAACGTTTGGCGACCCTGACGGCAGTGGGAGGCATCTGGCGATATGTGACCAGGTCGTCCCTCTTTGCGTCAGTGGTGGCGATTCTCCGGCAGAGGTGACCCGGTAGCAAAAACCTCGGACTGCCTCGGATGCAATCTCGTTTCCCGGGAGGGTTGGGTGCGCTCGCGTCACGTCCGTATCAGTCGAGTATGGCGTGGGAGCGTGTCCGGGGCTTTGGCGCAAGACCTTCGCCGTGATTGTCGTGACCCCTCCTTGTGGGAAGCTTCGCAGAGCCGTGCGGGAGTCTGAAATAATTAACGTGGCTTGCGCTGCCTTCAGACACGGGTTAGTATATAGAAAAGAATGTCAGGAAAATATTTTGTGCCCTAATAAAAAGAAATGAAAGCAAATCAATAGACGCGATAATGATGCTGCAGCCAAAGATATAAGAAAATATTTCCAGGCTTCTGCTCCCACGCACAGAAGCAGACTTAAGTGCCACGAGAATTTTTTTGACACTCTACAGTGGTGGTCATTTTCTGTTCCGGGCAACGCAACGGCATTTTTTTGCACAGTGTGCTCATGTAATAATCATATAAGAAAGAATGGGGGTAAATATTTGTTCCTTAAATAACTGAACATGTGGCTGCCGAAATTTACTGACAGCGTAAGCGACGTATTTTGAAAATAAAAGAGTAAAGAGTGATCCAAGCATTCCATTTTCAAAAACCAAGCCCAAAATTCTGAGATGTCAAACAAAGAAAGCACAAAAACTTGGCTCTTTCGCGCCGTAGCCGGGATGTGCTAAAGTGATTGACTGATTGTAGGGTTTAACGCGCCCATGCAACGCAGGCGATGAGGTGCGCCGAAGTAGTGGGCTCCGGAGTAATTTTGACCACCTGGGGATCTTTAACGTACGGCGACATCTCGTACTCACTTGCGTTTGGGCTTTTCGCCTTCATCATAAAAGCGGCTGCCGTGGCCATGAATAGAACCCACAACCTCGTGCTCAGCAACGCAGCGCCTTAGATACTGAGGATGCGCTAAAGTGGGTGCGCGTCCTCAATTCTCATTAGGCTGCTTTCGACTATCGCGGTGCCACTTCCAATTTTGGGCCAACGTATTCGGATGGCCCGGTAAGGTCAGTTTTTTTTATTTTCAGAAATGAGGACTTTCTGCAGCGGTCACTTACAATCGTCCGTTATCTGCCTGGAGCTGGTTGCTTGGTTAGGGAAAAGACATCAATTGCGTATTCCTACACCAGGACACTAGCTACGACGAATTAAAATTTCGTGCTAAAATGTGCTGAAGACGTCAATCGGCGTGATAGCATTTCGTACACAAGAAGGTAAAAATGCGTAGGTATAAACTAAGAAATACTGAAAAAATTTTCTGGCAAGCTTGCACTTACGCACGAATGGCGAAGCTTTTGTGCATGAGCTTTGCTGGGCGCATAGTTAGCTTTCAGACTCATTGTGTTTGATATTTAGTGTGCTGTAATGATCGCCAGATGCATCGACGAGATCTTCGTCTTCTTTGAGGCGAGTGGTGGATGGAAAGCCATCCTCAGCAGTGTGGACTTGCACCAGCTCTTCGTCATCAACTTGATGAAGCTGTGGTGGGATATGCGAGTCGTCCCGGGAAGGATTGGTTACTAGTAGCGATGTCTCCAATTACCCATAGTGACTTCTAGAGAATGCGGCGACCGCGGTGGCATCTCCAACGAACGAGGGGCGTAAGCTATGATGTGTTTTTCCTGTTTTGAGCAAGCGCTGCCGCGATTACGGCCAACGCTGGAGCTTTTGTCTTGCGCCTGCCGGGGATGCTCGGCAGACGCCGCGAGACTTTTGTCTACGGGCGCTCTGCATTTTCTTGGAGTCTTTTACTACAACACCACAGTTACGGCCAGTAACGACAGCGCCGCTGTTAGAATTTACTCTGGGCTTCCGTATGCTTCCGTGCCTTGAATATGACCATGGGGGGTAGTTACCAATGACTTCTACTGAAACATTGTACATGCGTCTTCTTTTGCGCTTCCGTATGTTTGTTTGTCGACGCTAATTGCTTCGACAGGCTTTTTTACGGCACCATTGTCTTTGCGGTTCATTCTTCAGTTTCGGTTCGTCGTCTTGCGGCGCTGCTTATTTCGACAAGCAGACGGCAACACACCAAAGGTTTCCTAGAATATGCCCTTTTCATGGCTGATTGCCCTTCTTCTACTTTCAGCGACTTTCCCCCAGTCACTTCCCTCACCGTACCTCAGAGGTCGGCGAACTCACTCATCAGTCCACTCATTCAGACTCATTTTGACTCAAACTCAGGCGTGAGTTTGAGTTTGGGTGAGCGCGAGACTAGTTTGGCATGGTGAGTTTGAGCTTGAGGGAGTTTGAGCCGAGTGAGCCCGGCTGAGTTTGAGTCCGGTTGAGTTTGAGTACGCCTGAGACCCAGTGGATTCTGAGTTCATTTTGAGTTCTGAGTACATTTTGAGTTTGAGTCCATTTTGAGTTCTGAGTACATTGTTAGTTTTAGTCCATTTCGAGTTCTGAGTACATTTTGAGTTTGAGTCCATTTTGAGTTCGAGTACATTTTGAATTTGAGTCCATTTTGAGTTCTGAGTACATTTTGAGTTTGAGTAAATATTGAGTTTTGAGTACATTTCGAGTTCTGAATACATATGAGTTTTGAATCCAGTTTGAGTTTGAGTACATATGAGTAGCCTAGCAGGCAGCTATGGTTGGTTGTTAAGTTTCATGCGTCACTGAGGGCTCGGAATTCAGGTTACCTGCGGGTACGGCACCATTCGCGATCCGCGTGATCAGTTGGAAGGGAGGGGGTGTCTCGTTTTTTTACTTTCTTGTTGAATTTTCATGACCCTAAACACTTGCTGTATACCAAGTTTTCGCGGCTGGCGCGTGAGTGATAATTGCTTGGTGAGGTCATAAAAAAGGGTTGTGTTAACTTTTCCTCCTGATGGATCCACTAAGAGGGTGGGAAAGGGTGGTGGGAAAGCACACTGCACGTTTGCTTGCTTGTTGTTCGCCTGCTACTGTTAACGGCTTGATATACTAGGGGTTTCAAAGGAAGGGGTGAGAGGCGGGGGGGAAAGGGGGCGGGGGCTATCCCTTCTGCTGCTTCAAATGAATTAGCTGAATTGACTTGGCAACGCCCCTTTAGACAGATTAATGACCGCATTAGATTGGGTGAAATGTCAAACTGATGACGCTAAGGCGTGTAAGGTATCAAATGAAAGGTCGCGATTAATGGAATCACGCGGGGTAAATAAAAAAATGCTTCCTGATTGTAGTCATCAGGCAGTCATAATGAGTGATAGATTGGGTTGAAATTCAAAATGACACTGCGAGGGCATCTGCGGAATCAAATTCAAGGTCTCGATGTGGGGAATCATTCGGGACAAAATGAGTTATGGTTATATAAAGACGTAGTCATGGTTAGTCATAGATTCGGTTAAAATTTAAGTTCATTGCGCTAGGGTTTGTGGCGTATCAAATAAAAGTCTCGATGAGGGTAATCGCGTGCTTCCTGTATATTATCATGACATACTCAAGGTGGGTCATAAATTAGGTAAAATGCACAATAACACCACTGGGTGTGTGGGGCATCAAATTGAAGGTTCCTATGAAGAAAATCACGTGGGACTAAAATGTGGTATGGCTATATCATGAGATAGTCATGGTTAGTCATTGATTGGTTCAACAATCAAATCCATTCCGCTAGGATGTGATGGGCATCAAATAATGGTCTTGATGAGCGGAATCACGTGAGAAAAATACAAAAATGCTTCCTGGTTTTAACCATTGGATAGTCATGGCGAGTCTTATATTGGGTTAAATTTCGAAGTGACCCCTAGGGCCTGTAGGGTATCAAATTTACGGTCTTGACGTGGGGAATCACTTGGTACAAATAAAAAAGGCTTCGTGGTTTTAATCATGAGATAGTCATTATGAGTCATAGATTGGGTTAAATTCGAGGTCAGGCGACTAACGCATGTGGGGTGTCAAACTGAAGGTTTCAGTTAGGGGAATCACGTCGGACATTTCAATAATGCGTCCTGGTTACAGTCATGAGAGGCATGGTTAGTTTGACTGGTACGAATTCCATATGACCCTGCTAGGGTGTGTGGGGTATCAAATTAAAGGTCTCGTCGAGGGGGATCACGTGGGACAAATATAAAAAGGCTTTCTGATTATACTTATGAGGATATATCAAATGGTATCTTTCTTTAATTGCTGGGTAGGGTTTAACCAAAATTCCCTGCCAAACCGTAAGGCAGTTGTGCTACATACATGCGAGGGCGTATCCAGAGATGTCCATCAATGAGGTCTTTAGTAATAAAAATATTGACGTCTTATTGCTGAATCATCGAGGCAGGATGGCATGGGGTAAGAACAAAAGCCATGCCAAGCTTTCGAACTTAAATCACCAGACTCAAAAACTCTCTTCTAATAGCTGCCATTCCAACGTTACTTCCTCCACTTCCCCGTGTCCCAACAAACAAGCAAATCCTTCGACACATATGGTGTTGTGGAAATTGTGGACGACCATAGCTAACATCAGAGCTCATCAGAAAGGCAAATTTCACATTTGTTTGTGAATGAGCCTTGCAGCCGCATTTCGTGTCCGTAATTTCCTTCCCACAGTGTACCAACGTGCACTCCAATCCAGAATTGGCCAATTACATGTGAGACATTACCTTCTTGCTAGATTGTAGGAGATAGAGAGGCAACAGAGCCACCAAGACATAAACAGACATTGCGACAGAAGGAAAACACTTCAGAAAAATAAACAAGCGCAGTTTGTGTGTGTGTTCAAACTGATTTTATAACAATGAGAAATCAGCGCAAGATATCAAAAGTAGCACATGATGACAATGGAAAGGAAGAGAATTAACTCGGGCTCTGCAGTTCTCCGACTACATTTCAAACACAATGAAAGAACAGATGACTGACACACACACACACACACACACACACACACACACACACACACACACACACACACACACACACACACACACACACACACACACACACACACACACACACACGCGCACCGCACACGCACACGCACACGCACGCGCACACGAGCACACGCACACGCACGCGCACACGCACACGCACACGCACACGCACTCGCACACGCACACGCAGACGCGTGCATGCTGGAAATTAACAGCTGGGTACGGTGGCGGTAATTGCTTACAACGATAGCGTGGTGCTAAGCCGAGCTACGAGAGCTCATCCAACCTTGCAAATGCTAAAAAAACTAATACAGTGCCTCAGCAAACAAGGAGGCACTTTTCTGTTTGTCCCACGTGATTTCCCTCCTCGAGACCCTCAATTTTATACCCCACATTCTTTAGCGCCACACCTCTCTGAATTTTACCCAGTATGAGACTATCCATGACTCATGTATTACATGGATCGCCATTTTCGATATTTTTTCTTCTTATTATTTTTTTTTAATTTTTAACATATAGTTTGATCAATTGTCTACATTTACCCTTTTATAATTATTACAGGTTGAACTTCCGTGATAACTGCATTTTTGTGTAAATACAGGGCGTTACACGATCCTGGTGGGGGTGGGGAGAGGGGGTACTCGGCAAAGAATGCTACGCATTAAAAAAGCAAAGGCATATCCATGAACCCCTCGCGCTTCAGACATTCGCAGGGACAGTTCGCTTTGACGCAAGGCGTTTTTTCAGGATGCAGAGCAAGAATGCACGGAACCGTAACCCTAAACAGCTTCGACATAAATGAACGGAGCAGTGAGTGCACATCCCCTCGCCCAATCTTGCTTGTTTCGACCCAGGGACCCAAAACACCATCGAGTCTGGCCCGCCTCTGTCATAAACACGAACACGGAGCCTACATCAAGAGTTTGGTATCCAATATATACGTACAATTGCTTGCAACCAGCGCAAGACATCATGGGCAGCAGGTATAGATGTATTAAATCTGCAACGAAAATTGTTTCCGAACTCACAGGAGCTGCGATGTCATGACGGGCCGAATGCAAGAGTTTGAGCTCACGAATTTGCACCCGTAATATTTTTACCACGCGTGAATTTGACAACACTGAATGCTAATGAAATCAGAGTCCATCTGTGCCACAGTAAATTCCTAGCACGAGAGAGTTGTGAGGCCATTTGAGTTCTGAATTCATTTTGAGTTCTCAGCCCATTTCGAGTTCTGAGTTCATTTTGAGTTTTGAGCACATTTTGAGTTTTGAGTCCATTTTGAGTTTTGAGTCCATTTTGAGTTTGAGTCCATTTTAAGTTCTGAGTACATTTTGAGTTTGAGTACATTTTGAGTTTGAGTACATATTGAGATTTGAGTCCCTTTTGAGTTCTGAGTACATTTTGAGTTTGAGTCCATTTTGAGTTCTGAGTACAGTTTGAGTTTGAGTACATTTTGAGTGTGAGTACATATTGAGTTTTGAGTACATTTTGAGTTCTGAGTACATATGAGTTCTGAGTCCATTTTGAGTTTGAGTACATTTTGAGTTTTGAGTCCGAGTGAATTCTGAGTTTTGCGCTCAATGTGAGTTTGAGTTTGAGTGAGCGCAGATGTGCTGCTCAGCATTGCATTGAGTCTGAGTTTGATTGAGTGGTGATTCGAAAAAAAAATTGTGAGTGAGTTTGAGTGAGCCGCGCCAACTTTGCCGAGGTATGCCGTACCTACGAGGTTTCCCGCAAGACTGGAAGAGGGAGCAACAGGCCTCGCCCTTACCACCAGGCCGCAACCTCACATTATAATCACTGATTTGAAGACGGCCACTAAACGCTTTATTCGCTGTAGAATTTCGGCTACGGCACTCAAACGTCTCCCCAGCCGACATCCTCGGGACATCGGCAGTCGACATCGTCTCGACCACGGCCGAAACTGTGGTGGGAGGCAACGCGGCGGCCCACTAAGTAGCACGGGAACTCACGAGCCGTGCTGGGCTCGCCCCTGCTCCCTTCAACGGCGCTCTGTCGTCGCGCGATCTGCTGCTGTCGTACAAAGAGGTCACAAAGCATTCAGCACCTCTCCTGCCGCAGCTATCCCCCTGCCCACGCATACCTCACCAACGCTCAGGAGCACCTATGGCAACTCCTTCCACACCAATTCTCACGCCAGTCGTTTCCTCGACTATAAGATCTATCCCCCCAAGTTCACTTCACCCTACTGTTCCGTGTGTGACTCCCTGAACACGCTAACGCAAGCAATGAGGGCCTGTCCCGTTAACCGACTCCCCACCCCATCACCTACAGCATCGAGCTGCGGGAAAACGCTCTAACAGCTGAAAACCAGGAGTGCAGCTACTTCTTGTTGACCCAGCCACCACCATCGCCGCCAGCCTTCGGTCGGCGGCCACCATGCGTTCCTAGCCAACATTGGAAGAGAGTCATTTATCTCTTTCCGTCCGCACCTACGATACAATGTAGGATATTCGTGGCCTTTCGCTGAAACAAAAAAACATGGGGGAAGAGTGCGTCCCACTATTGTCTACTAATCATCGTTCATCGCATTTTGTTCAACATTTTCAGTGCTTAAGGGCCAACCTGCACTTTCAGCGGAATATTCCTCCTAATGAAATGCCAAACCAGGTGTCATCATCACCAGCTGGCTGCTCCATTCACATCTACCGCACCTGGCCTCACCATGACAGTCGGAATAGCACGCGTGGATAAAGTTTGGAGATAAGAAGCATGCCTTCGCTGTACCTACTTGACTAATTTTCACAGAGAAACCCTTGCGGATATTGTTTAGCATATAGTTAAAAATACAAAGAAAAGGCCAAGCGCTCTTTCACGCGTAGTTGAGCGCACGCTTGTCAACTAAGCATACCCACGTTGTGAGATTGGCAAATATTTGCAAAAAAAAATTCCCCGTTTGCCGCATGCCTCGAACGCACGATCGTCTAGCCAAGCACAACTACTTCTGGAGATTGGCCATGATTGACCACCAAATTTTCAGCGTTACTCATAGGTGGCAACAACTGCTCAGAACAAGAAGGACGCGCCATAGCGTACGCGCCTAGCTCGTTAATCCTCGTGTCGTCATACGCATCCGCTCTGTACCGTATTACAGCCGCTACTTGAATGCCGAAGCTGCTGTAGTTGATAGTTAGCTGCAGATGGCCCTGCCGCGGATTGTTGACATGGCAAAGGAAAAGGCCGCGCTTCGAGAGCCTCTGCTTGTAAAGCATCCGCTAGAAACAATAAGTCGCGCTTGCAGAGGGGTGTACGAAATCATCGACCAAAACTTAGAGTTCATTCTTGCCTTTTTGAACCTCCGACGTCAACCGTGACATCACAACGCTACTAAAACAACTGTGTATCCTTCAGTTATCATTTACATAAGCTTCGCCATTCAAGTCTTGTGCGTGAGTGCAAGATTCAGGTTAACTTTTGCTCCAGGAGCAAGCTTCCAGGAAAGCTAACAAGCATGCGTAGGTCGAGGACAGGTCTTTCTCTTTCAAAAAAAAAAAAAAATCAGGACTGATTTTTTGCCCTTGACCTCGCACACGGCAGTTAGGGCCTTAGACAGTGGCGTGATACGGTGCTTTAGGCGATCGATAATGAGACAAATTAACAGCTTGGGAAGAACGCAATACGCCCAGTAAATCTTACAGACATTTAAAACGCATTTTGGTAGGACTATTCTTTTTTTCCGCGACAGTTAGTCTGTTTCTTTTAAATAAAAATTCCTCGAAACAAGCCTCTTTTCTGTGCCGTCAAGTTAAGACTACAGTTGACAAATTAAAGATAATCACGAGGAGCCCTCGTAAACAAAAGCAGAAAGTGCCCATGATGAAGTCGGGGCCTAGTATGGAGCTAGTGGTAGCAGCTTGCAAAAGAGACAAGCTTACTCGTGAACTGAATAAAACAACGTAAGAGTAGAAAAACGCGCACAAAATGTCTTCATATACTTGTGAAGGTGCAAGGCATTCCCAAAAAGTTGGCAAAATAAGAAAAGTAGTTGCTCAGGCGCAGTCATCAATTTCCATCAGGGGCGACTTTTTTTTAGCTTGTGATTACGTGTGTTCCCGCATTTGCTGCGTGAATCAAATTTTCCACACGGGGCAAGAAGGCAGAGACAAGAAAAGAGCGAACATGTTGGACTTCCAAAATGGGGTTGTGTGTCCCGTGGGCCAATTTAACACGCGTGTTGTAACAGCTGTGTCGGGAGGGCATGGCGCGGAAGAGCTCTTTCTCGAAACTGCGCTCATGTTGTCGCGCCCTTTCGCCCATTGTCGGGAACAGGGTGACGTCCAATATTACTTTGTCAGACCCTAGTCCCTACTATTTTTTGTGTTCTCCATGCAGAGCTCAAGGACAAACAACGATAAAACTTGTTTGCCAGCTGGGCTGGGAATCTCAGGCATAAGAGTTTGGCTTGCAAGAAACGCGTGGTGGTATTTCCACGACAATGAACAAAAAATGAGGATAATTAGGCGCGATCAATTAGTCTCCTCTTCTTTGTAAAGTGCTAGTTTAATGGATAGTCTGTGTTTAATTTATTTAACTCTGAGTAATACATCATGCTTGCAGATATTCCGCAGTACTCAGTGAAGGAAAGACCAAAGAAACTATTGAACTTCAACTCGGTAATACATTTTCCGTAGGTGAGGTTTCTAACTGCTCCCTTTTTACCACTGACAAGAGCGGCAGCCTATTGGGCACCAAATGTTGAGACCTCGGTTGAAACATCATGAGAACGCAGAAGACTTCTTATTTCTTTACTATTAACAGCGACGGCTATATCTTCACCAGATGACAAGAGCACTGACTACACCAACGACAACGACATCGGCAACGGTTTTTCAGAGAATGGGGTGCTTATGTTTGTCGTTTTAAAAACATATTTCAGCTCGCACGAATGTGAGCCCGGGTCTCCAGGGTAGGAGCCGATTTCCTTACCAGTGCGCCATCGCCACACGTTGGTAGAACAAAGGATGTTGATGTTGTGGTTCCTTTCTTCGTGACACATATCCAATTGGGAGATGCGCCAGGGATCGGGATCCTTGAAGGGGTTACTTGCTCTGTTTCAGAGCTATCCATTAGTAACCTAAAATTTGTGGAACAGTGCGTACTGCGTGACACTGGAACAAGATGGTACGGGAATAGAATATGTGCACACCAACCGCGCAGAAGTCAGATTCTCGGGAAGCTGTGTGGTGGGGCAGTCTTGTCGTTGAGTTTCTCTCTCGCGAGCGTCGAGAGACCAAGGAATGAAGCTACATGAAGTTTCAGTAAAGAAGCTTGTACAAGAAATTTGCGCCAAAAAAGAAAGAAGCAAAAGCGAATAAAAAACGCAAGCACAATTTCGCAGTGAAGAAATCACTGGTATCACCATGTTGTCACCTTGAACGTGCGTAAGCAAGCTCACTTTCCCTGAGCAATTTTCTTCGCTCAGCTCTTGTGTTTTTCCTCAAAATATTTACGTTCTTCTGCAATAAATTTTATGACTTTGATTTCCGCCTACTTTTATTTCTCAACCATAATTTAGTATGAATTGTTCGTCGTGTAGAATTCCAGGAAACACTTTTTCCGCAACCACCAAATAGGCTCGACGGAGCCAACCAAACAGCTCCACGGAGAAAGAGGGCGATGCGACGGGACCGCGAAAGGTTGTCCCCGCTCTTCAGAACAATGAAAATTGGCCTTACTGCTCGATTCGAACCCCTTGGTCCTGAAACTACCAACTTTCGTACTTCTTTCACTCTCGGCTAGCAGACTTGGCAACGCAAGGAACGAAATTTACTGCCACCACCATGAAATCACCACAGCCAACAGAAGACTGCTGTGTCGAGCCGTGCTTTTCTTTATGTCGTCCCGCTTCCCTACGAATTTTACATGTTTTTTCTACTTACCATTTTTGTAATTCAAAATTACGGACCTTTACTTAAATTGGCGATTGTCAAAACGTGGCCAATCGCCGTCAAAGAGGGAGAGGTCTTACTTAAATAAAAGAAGAAGAGGAAGAAGAAGAAGAAGAAGAAGAAGAAGAAGAAGAAGAGAAGAAGAAGAAGAAGAAGAAGAAAGAAGAAGAAGAAGAAGAAGAAGAAGAAGAAGAAGAAGAAGAAGAAGAAGAAGAAGAAGAAGAAGAAGAAGAAGAAAAGAAGAAGAAATGGCAACGATTCTCGTTATGTGTTCCTTTCTCTAAATCTTGAGAACTAAAATAATATAGGTGACATCCTGATTATGTACAAAGCTTCTTGGCCAATCCCCCGCCTGGGTATACGTTCTGAGGTATGGTCTGAGGCAACCAACCAACCAACCATCCAAACAATCTTGCTGCCAGAAGCCTTCGTTCCTCGCACCTCCCACCGAGCGGCCGCACCGGGGAACACCGTAAAATACGCCGAGCTCCAATTATCAGGGCCTGCTGCGGGTTAAGCTCCAACCCGTGCAACAAACAAAAAGATAAGAGAGAACGCTGAGTGCGCAGTGCGCCCTCGGCGCAGTCGCTGACCTCGCTGACCTAGAAGCCAGCGTGAGATATAACCAGCTGCTAGTTTCTCAGCAAACGGGATCAGAATTCGATATCACGTGCTCCAGCGCAGATGGAATATAACCTCCACAGAATGTGTGTGAGTCGTCGATCGGTGACCACTCCGGCAGCAAAGTCTGAGCCGAGCAGCAACTTTAGCGGTGCTATGGTCAAATTTCTGAAGTAGCGCATAGATGCGAACCAGGGCACTTCGTTCCAGAAGTTGAGCAGCAACCTGTCCGAGCTGCCGCTGGGACAAAGGACAAAGTACGCCTGCTCGTCAATTTCCTCAAGGTATTCTTGCAGCAGTCCCCGAATGAGATCGCCATCCGTGACTAGGGGACAGCGTGTGGGTAGTTACCAGAAGTAGCCAGAAGACTTCCGCTCTCACCAGCAGAATAAATGGCCCCGTTACTTCGACGTCTTAGCGCTGTACGAACCACAAGGATGCTACCTGCCTGACGTGTGTGCGGGCTTTGTATGCGGGGTATTGCGTTGCGGGTTCATCTGCATCGAGTCCACCATCAAGACCAGAGTTGGCATCGACGTGCAGGCCCTCGTGAATTCCCCGCACACCACGTGCCATCGCCGGGGCGGCAGGTGGGCGACTGCCTCATCCTTCGACGGAACCCAAGGATAGCAAAGCCAAGTTCCTAGCCAGCCGTGTCACCGTATCTCCAAGAAAAAGCCCTCGTTGTCGCCTCATCTTCGCTCCACAGAGTGACGGAGAAGAGAGTGATTTGGATCAACAGGCACGCAGCTAGCAACTTGCACCGAATGTTTTGCCTACGGAGTGGAGTTTGGGTGTTCGGCAGAGACCTGGCGGAGCTCACTGACCCTAATTTGACCACATGAGCTGTGAAGGAAACTGTTGGTAATCTCGGCGTTTTCGAAAAACTTACTTCGGATCGGATGTTACGAAAAGCAATCAATAGCAAAGTTCTTCGATTATGTACTATTGCCTGAAATTCACTTGTATATGTTTTATATATGTTGTATATGTCACTTGTAACAGTAAATATATTTTAGTATGAGGTTTTTGTATGCTGCCCAGTTTTGCTTTGCAGTCAAATACAAGTCCATGAGGCCCACGTATGTGCGCCCACTTCGGCGAACTGAGGCAGGTAGGTGGCCTAATCATAAATTTCTCTTTTCCATTATGTTTTCTCTCGGAAGCACACAGTGAGGGCGCGAGGAATTAGCAAAAATAACTTTAGCTTTCCAAAATTTTGACGCTGGGGCATTGATAATCGCCTAACCAGCTGCACTATCCATATACACACGGACATCAGCGCAAGATATGCGCTGTTGACAGCGAAAATTACGCGAACATGGCCGGACAAGCCCTCACGCAAAGCGTAATAATTCAGCTATCGGATTTATCAAGCTATGTCAGTTGAAAGTTACGCTTCTGCTTTGAGTCTCTGACGCAGTTCATTTCGAAGCTTCTCTCAGGCCTCCGGGCTGGTTGACACTTCGGTACAGCGAAAATGTCGACTCTGCTGTGCTCAGGTCGCCCTTGGTGTTCTGAAACAGCTGCTTTATTCCCTGTCAAGTATTGAATGATTCAAGCATAAATGCCTGGACTCTGCCTGAAGGGGCGAACTATCCAGGAATATTACTGGGCGTCCATTCCCTGTGGGTGTAATTGCCACTCCTGGGTAAAATAGAGCAGGTCACTGCAAAGTTCATTATGCAATGCCGTTCGGAACTTTAAATTTAGCAAGAAAAATAATAACGTAAAGACGGCGGTGTCTGACTAAACTCTCGCGGATAGTCATGTTCTGTGCAGTTCCACCAAAATCTTGCTGCGTTTGGAATTCTGTCGTAAGATATCAGGGAGTAATCATAATAAGGTCCTACCAGTTTGGTGTCAAACAATAACAAAAGGACATACACTTTAGCGGAGGCGTGCGCTGCCACCATTCACCCAAGTACGCACTGCCAGTTTAGTCTTTGCAGTGTATAAGCCTAGGTAGTTCGGGAGTGTATAGGGAGCAAAGGAATTGTGTAGTTTTCATTAGTGACGTGGTTAATGGACAATAAATTGGGAAGCTCCTTCGTCAACCAGAGACCGGAGCACTGGACAGTTGTACAGAGCCAGCATGACCTTTGGGCGTGGCGCGATGCTCGAAAGAATTCAGTATTTTGTTTCCCGGGGTGCACCAAGAAGACATGCGTAATGGCATAGCCTGCCGTGCATACTGCTACAGACTGCCATGCTTCAGCATGAAACGGGGAGTAATTGCACAATTGAAGTATTCCCTAGGTTCACAGCGACCGTGATGTTCAAACTGAAGCATAGTTTACGGCTATAACATGACCGATTGGCTGAAAATTGCAGAGTTGTTTACAGTGATAATTCTTCTGTCATTTTAGTTGGATAAGTAACTTTGAGAATTGCTCAAAACTTGCTTTATGCGACATTTTATAATGTATGAGTAACTGTTTTGGATCCTTGATGCGTACCAGTGTGTGTGGTTGGAGGGTGGAGGTGTGCGGGTGATTTTAAGGGGTCTGGTGGTGTGTAGCCTGCTTATTTAATTACGACATTTGTTTGTCATGCCTTACCGACTGAGCATTGAATGTACAATGCGCTTACGTCCACAAAACTTCAAAGAACGCCCGCAAAAGCTGATGGAAATTGTACCAGAAAAGCACGTTCGTTTCTTCCCCACCAGTACGAAGAAATTTCAGTTGCGCATGCTGCTATGAAAATTTTAAAGTTGGGCGCAGCGGTGTTGCACGCGTCGGTATGAAATGCGGTAACAAAAGTCCCCATAACGGCCACAACGTGCGCCAGCGCTATACCTCAAATGCAGTAGCGTACCTGTTAATGCCGACAAACAAAACTGCAGCGAGGGCAAAAATAGGTTTCACTCTTCTTGCACTGATAGGCGGCGCTACTCCGACACACCTGAGTAGCCCTCTCAAACTTCGTGCATCATTTAGATGTTCTTATGAGTCTAAGTTACGTGTTTCATTATTCAAAGTTACCTATCCACTTCATCGTGGGCGCTTCTTTCAACAATCAATTCAAACGCCACTATGGCATTCTAAATAGAGCGATATACAAAAGTTTTGGCTCGCAGACACAAAGGTACTGGGACATCATGTAAATAGTAGGAAATGGTTAACTGATTTGCTACGCATTACTTAAGGCACAATTCAACCTCCGTCGCCAAACGACAAAAGTGATCATGCAACGGTAAATCAATGGAAAAAGATGTCTCACAATTACAGGCCTCTTTTGTGTGTTTGAACTTCAAGCGTCAATTTCTTAAAGCCAGGGGCCCTCGAGTCCTTGCGGCATATTGCCGTTGTTATGACTCAGGCGCCTGTTCTGCTTTCGGCAGCCTCCGCCCAGTGGTGTAGCGGCAGTGGACGCAATAGAAGGTCTTTACTTGTCTTTGTACGGTCTCTACCACCGTCTGCCTGTGGCAGAACTGGGGACCATAATGACTTCCGTTTAGGATACACTGGAACTGGCTCGGCGAGCCTGTGACCCGCTCTTCCCTAGTTTCCTAGGTTAAGGAAAATACCGCCGAAAAAATCTGCCTTATCGCGGAAGACAAAATGACTCCGTAATACCGCTTTTACAAGGGGACATGCAGTGGGAGCAACCTGAAACCATATAATTATCTTACACCATCAACACCCTCTCGGACTTGACGAACACGTCAAAAAGGAAGAATAAAAGTATGACACACGAAAGAGGGGCATACTTTGCTGTGCGGCCCATTTACAAAAGCCCTGCCTACGCAAGGTATCCATCCAGTTAAAGGAAGTTTCGCACAAATCCTACACCAATCTCTTTCTTCAGTTACCTTGTAGGAATCTTGAATGTCTGTCACCGCCGCTTGCAGATTGTTCTGCTTGGGCGTACAAAGATCGTCTGCTATTTTCGGGCCTTTATCTACCAGTCTTCACCCATCAATGGCCGTGAGACATTTTTGGTCCTACGCTAGTCAGTGCAGACCACTCCTTCCTTCCCCGGCCATACCGTGACGAGCAATTCTCTGCTACGAACGACGACTCAGCCGGCCAATTATTCTCCGTGTGCGACATGTCGCACACAAGAAACACAACGCACGCCTTTGGCGTCCCGTGCGCTGAACTTACCCGAGCACGCCATCGCTTTGCGCGCTACACCCCTACGCAATCATCCTAACTCAGGCACTTCGTATTGTATAAGCACCCATCCGTAGGACAGGCATTGAGTCGTGAACGTTTCTAATATTGGTACTTTTGAAGGATATGTGTCTTTGTTCACAGGTGACGTTCAAGGCGCAACAGGCAGCATGGTGCGAGCCGGAAAAGTTTGGGGGTTAGTCCCCCCTCCCTCCCCCCCTATGACTATGACTCTGGCCTTGTAGCGGTTTCCTTTAACTACATCTAACATCTCCTTGTCATCTCATTGACCAATACCACAAATTGCAATATGACGCAACAAAAACCCACCTTGAGCCTGCCACAAAGCAACAAAGTTGACACATTCTGTCACACATAGGCGGTGTGGCATCTGCAACTCTTCAGTGGAAAAGAACACGTGCATTCAAAGTTTCGGGGAAGGAGCATGTACCTTTTTTACAAAATTTATCTCTAACTCGCATTCGGCCCGCTGGCATTCTAACCCGCTGGCATTCGGCTCAGTAGGAGCAACAGCACACAGAACTTCAATCTAAATAAAAGCGGTACATTTAAGGTGTAAAGTATTGTAGCGGAAGCTGCTCAGCACCACCGCATTCTTTTCTATCCCGTCAGAGCCGGCCGTAGACAGCGCGCTCTACTCGTGGCGCCAGCGCCTCGCCCTCCGTGTAGGGGGAACAACTTGTTGTCGGGGCCGGCTCCCGGGATTAGCCCTGGCGGCATGCTACGTCTGCTCGCTCGGGGGCCCCCCTTTTCTCTTTCTCTTTTAGAAGAACGCGGGGGGTGCCTCCTTCTCTCCCTCGTCGGGGGGGAACTCTCTGCACTCGGACGTAAGGAAAATAAACAGTTTGTCTGCAACTCCAAACCACCCCGCACGTCTCCTTTCTCGCTTCATCCGGCAGCGACATTCCCGGCTGCTACAAAATTGGTGACCCGAACGCTTCAACGAACACGCCGCGATGAGCTCCGACGACAACCGCTGCTGCCTCCACGCCTGCGGTCATCGCCACAGAACTGAAGCTACCAAATTTTTGGCCGAAAATCCAAGAGTTTGGTTCAGCCAAGTGGAGGCCCGTTTTCAGCTCCGGCACATCACCTCGCAGTCAACAAAATACCTTCACGTCGTCGCAGCCCTGCCCCCCGAAATCGCCGACGCTATCGACGACATTTTGGTTTCACCCCCCGCGCAAGAAGAATACGACACCCTCAAAAGACGGTGCTGGACCGCCTCGAGGCGCCTGAAGAAAGCAGATTGCAGCAGCTCTTGGGTCGCGAAGAGCTGGGCGACCAACGACCTTCCCAACTGCTGCACCGTATGCGGCAACTACTCGGTGTGCACGCGCGTCAGGACGGCCAGCTCCCACTTCTTCGTGAACTTTTCCTGCAACGGCTGCCCCAGTCGGTGCGCGTGGTTCTCGCGGGTTCAAATGAGACGTCCGTTGATCGACTAGCGCAACTTGCCAATCGCATCACGGAATACTCAACTCCAACCTTTGCGCCCATAGCTGCTGCAAGAAACACATGAGCAACCAGATCGACTGTCGCGCCTTGAGGAGAAACTGCAACACCTTTACCGAGACCATGCAGAAACTTGTGCTATCTGGCGCTCCCCAACAGGACGAGCAACGACGCAACCGATCCCCTTCAAGACACCCAAGCTCTTCCCAGAGAAGCCAGGCACGAGATAGACAGGACGGAGTTTGCTGGTACCACCGTCGTTTCGGCACGGGTGCTAGCCGCTGCACTCAACCTTGCTCGTTTCCGGGAAACGCTCCGGCCAGTCGTTAACGGCGGCTTACGACATCGGCCCTCCACCCAGCCGCCTGTTCTTCGTAGTCGACCGCGTAAGCAACTCGCGCCTGCTAGTCGACACGGGAGCCGAAATCTCTATTGTCCCGGCAACCCCCGAGGATCGCCGACGTAGCAAGAACACATCGTCGCTGCAGGCAGTGAACAACACTGCCATCGCTACGTACGGCTTCCGCTCGCTGACAATAGACGTCGGACTCAGGCGCCTGTTTCGCTGGGTCTTCGTGGTGGCGGATGTTAATTTCGCCATACTCGGAGCAGACTTTCTCAGCCACTTCAACCTGGATGTGAGCGTACGTGACCGTTGCCTCAAGGATAACAACACATCCCTCAAAGTACGTGGTTTGGAGTCAAACATCTGCTCATCTGGCATCTGCGCCTTCCAGCCAGTATCAGCCTACCACCACGTCCTGGCCGAATTCCCCTCGCTCACCAAGCCCCGCAACACGGAACAGCCGGTGAAACATAACGTGACTCACCACATCGTCACCACCGGGCCGCCAGTCACCGCCCGGCCACGACGGCTGTCCAGCAAAAGGCTTCAAGCGGCACGCAGGGAGTTCGAGCATATGCTGCAGCTGGGAATTGTTCGCCCTTCGTCTAGCAACCATTCATCGCCGCTACACATGGTGCCTAAGGACGACGATTGGCGCCCGTGTGGTGATTACAGAGCCTTGAACGCATCGACAAACGCCGGACCAGTATCCTCTGCCACACATTCACGATTTCAGCGCGCGGCTGGCAGGTACGAAAATATACAGCAAGATCGACCTCGTAGCGGCATACCACCAAATCCCCGTCGAACCGCAGGACATACCAAAAACAGCCATAACAACTCCGTTCGGCCTGTTTGAGTTTGTCCGCATGCCCTACGGCTTGAAAATGCCGCACAGACCTTTCAAAGGTTCATGGATGAGGTCACCCGGGGTTTTCCTTTCATCTTTGTCTACCTGGATGACATTTTGGTGGCCAGCAGAACGCCTGCGGAGCACGAAGAGCACCTCCGCAAGCTCTTTCAGCGTCTGGATGAGCACGGTCTGGTGTTGAAACCTCAAAAGTGCGTGTTTGGAGTAGAGGCGCTCAACTTCCTCGGCCACCACATCACTGCTGAAGGCATTATGCCATTGGAATCGAGGGTGGAATCCGTCAAGAAGTTTCCAGCTCCAACATCTTTTCGCAAGCTGAGAGAGTTCCTCGGGCTCTTAAACTTCCACCGGCGGTTCATTCCGTCTTGTGCTCGAGTGCTCCAGCCATTGACCGACCTGCTGCGCCGAGACGACCAAAAGGCACCAGAATTTTGTTGGTCTGACGAACACCAGAACGCTTTCCAGAAAGCTAAGGACGAGCTAGCCGCGGCTACCCTCCTCATTCATCCACGGCCTGAAGCTCCTACACGCCTCATGGTGGACGCTTCCTCCACATCGGTTCGGAGCAGTGCTGCAGCAACAGGAGGGCGCCCAGTGGAAGCCACTGGGCTTCTTTTCGAAACGTCTGAAGCCTGCAGAAGCACGGTACAGCACTTTTGGAAGGGAGATGCTCGCAATCTATTGTTCCATTAAGCATTTCCGCTACTTCCTCGAAGGCCGTGAGTTCTACATCTTGACAGACCACAAGCCCCTCACCTACGTATTCAACAACAACAGTTCCTCCTACTCAGAACGAGAAATCCGTCAGCTCTCATTCATCTCCGAGTTTTCTACAGACATCCGCCACGTTCCCGGGGTCGAAAACGAAGCAGCTGACGCCTTGTCTCGCGTCAACGCTTCCGGCACAGAAGTCCTGGACCTTCGAAGCTATGGCCGCAGCTCAGCGGGACGACCCCCGAGTTGACAAGACTGAAAGGAGGGGGATCTTCACTCGTGCTCTCGGAGGTTGCACTTCCCTACGTCCAGAGCACGATAACCTGCGATACCTCCCAGGCAGCACCACGACCTTTCGTCCCACTGAATTTTCGCCGAGTGGTATTCAACACTTTCCACTCCATCAGCCACCCAGGTGTCCGCGCCACCCAGCGGCTGATAACGCAACGCTTCGTTTGGCCCGGAGTCAACGCGGACGTGCGACGTTGGGCTCGGACATGTGAAACGTGTCAGCAAGTGAAGGTGACTCGCCACAATCGGGCTGCACTACAGGAATTTCGGACTCCTGAGTCGCGGTTTGACCACGTTCACCTCGACCTCGTGGGACCACTACCGCCCTGCCAAGGATTTAGGTACCTGCTCACATGCATCGACAGGTACAGCCGGTGGCCCGAAGCTATACCAATTGGCGGACATATCAGCTGAGACCGTCGCGCAGGCCTTCATTCAAACATGGGTGTCGCGCTTTGGCTGCCCCGCCCGCCATAACAACTGACCGGGGACGGCAATTCCAGAGCAACCTTTTTTCCGCACTTTCAAACGCTCCTCGGCACGAAGCTGCAGCATACTACCGCCTACCACCCCGCCAGCAACGGAATGGTTGAGCGCTTCCACCGGCAACTCAAAGCCGCACTGGCAGCGAAACTTGACCGCCAGCACTGGGTGGAGAAGCTCCCGCTCGTTCTTCTTGGCCTACGCTCAACGGTTGAAGGAAGACCTCGGCTTCAGCGCAGCGGAAATGGTCTACGGCTCAACAGTGCGCCTCCCGGGAGAATTCTTCTCCGACCAGACACCTTCCGCCCCAACAGCCTCCGATCACATCGAGAAGCTGCGCGCATGGCTTGCGCAACTCAGGCCTACAGCACCTCGCATCGCCCGCAACAGGAAAGTTTTCACTTTCCTGACATGGACTCCGCTACCCATGTGTTCGTGCGACACGACGCAACGAAGCCGCCCCTTACTCCGCCGTACGATGGCCCATTCAAAGTTTTGGGACGTACTAACAAAACCATCACAATCGACGTGCGGGGGAAACGAGAAGTCGTCGCCGTTGACCGCGCCAAGCCTGCTCATATTGAGGTTTCCATTCAAGCAGCCTCTCACGTACGATTTCACTGCTAACCATTGGACTCTGACCTTTCGCTATTCAGCCCGTAACTGCTGTCCTTCTTTTAAAAGCTCCGCAATCTAGGGGGGGAGCCCTTTGTAGCGGAAGCTGCTCAGCACCACCCGCATTCTTTTCTATCCCGTCAGCAGCCGGCCGTAGACAGCGCGCCTACTCGTGGCGCCAGCGCCTCGCCCTCCGTGTAGGGGGAACAACTTGTTGTCGGGGCCGGCTCCCGGGATTAGCCCTGGCGGCATGCTACGTCTGCTCGCTCGGGGGCCCCCCTTTTCTCTTTCTCTTTTAGAAGAACGCGGGGGTGCCTCCTTCTCTCCCTCGTCGGGGGGGAACTCTCTGCACTCGGACGTAAGGAAAATAAACAGTTTGTCTTGCAACTCCAAACCACCCGCACGTCTCCTTTCTCGCTTCATCCGGCAGCCGACATTCCCGGCTGCTACAGTATAAAACATCGATTGAAAACCGTGCTCAAACTGCTCGTAGCTTTGCTCGTAGCTTTGCTCAAACGTGCTCGTAGCTTTGCTCAAACACCTATAATAGAAGGCCAGCTTAAGTTTTCAGGCTGTAAAACAACATTTATGATCTCTTTGTGTTTTTGTGTATTTGTTAAGCGAGCAAAATTGCGAAGACGCCAATGCGTGTAGTTGCTTGTGCTCGTGTTGACTTGGTTTTTGATGGAACACTCGTTGGCGGTGTTATTTACCGTTAAAGGTGGTCGTTGCTGCTGCAGTGTGTGAGGTAGGGGCTGGGAAAGAGAGAATGGAGGTAAATGCTTCCGAAGGACCATGTGGATATTAGGAAAGAAGTTGCGAAACTACGAGCCGCAAGGCAAATTCCCTTCTAACTTCAAGGCTGCCTCTAAAGGCGGCTCCACAGCGAGCGCACTTTTGCTGCGTTGACAGCTGATGGCAGGCAAGGGCTGTAGCCGGCCACACATTGGCAGTTAGAACACGACAAACTTTGTGATTCTTAAAACACGCAAGAAAGTAATTACAAAGCGACAACTATTGCTGCATGTACGTATGCATCACTCAAACACGACGTGTGTTCAGTGGGCCCGGGTTCCACGAAAGTTTCTGACATTATTTATTAGCTTCTGCATCGGGCTTCCTCCTAATTCATTACACTTTCTTAAACACAGAGACCAGCTTGTATTCTGCTTCTTCAAGAAAAACTTCGATCGGCAATTTCAGGTACTAGCAATTTTCTTTAATGCAAATTTGTACCGGAGATTTATTCCCTTCTTCCGATATCAGAGGGGAAGGAGAAAGTAGGCATAGTGTAAATGCTGTAGCAAGACATTTTGCACGTCTTGCACGCATATTGACGTGATTCTTTAATTATATTTTTACGACTTTGCTCCCACGCCTGTCCCATACATTTTCTTTCCGCTAAAGTGTTAATCCTGTTCTAACATACTGTTTTATTGCATGCCGGTGCTAGAATTCATTAAGTGCTATGTGTTTGATCATTATCCGCTTCCTTTGCACACCATCTGTATCGAACTTTATTGTAGAGGAAGAAAAATTCTACAACAATACTCCCTAAAATCTTTAACGTGCCTTCCACTGCTGTACACTTTTGGTATATTTTTTCTGCCTTATTGCTCTCTACAAAATGAACACAACCGTAATGTGCTAAGCGATTAAAGCCGACGATGGAGTAAATAAACTTCAAAGTGTTCATGTTTACTACCCCTCAGTTCCCCGGGGGATTCAAATTACTTGGAAGGTGATAAATTGCAGCTTGTGCTAACAAGGCAGGAAGTGAGATTTTTTCGTCAGATTGTTCTCACGGGCAGGTTTTGAAACAAATAAGTATTATTGTCTATTGCTGTTTTTAGATGTTTCGGTTGGTACTTTTGCGTAGTAGTCTTAGTTATTGAGAACTTATGCGCTGTCCAATATATGGACAACTGGAGGATCAGCGCAAAGGCGAAAAGCAAACGACTTCTGTGAGAAAAAGTTAGTGTCCCTAGCGTTCCGAGGGCGCAAACCCGGGCTGTAAAGAGCATAACAGGGTGTTTCTAACGTCTTTTAGGTCGGCGGTGGTTCATTACCCATACACAAGCATGCACTTGATTCTTAATTTTGTGTTTGGCTCAATGCGTGACCGGATTGCCTTGCACCGATGCCTGCACCAATTTTGCATCTTCGTTTTACACAGATCGAACTTCTTCCACAGACCCGCATCATGGGATAGACATTGTTTGACTGCTTGATTGTACGAGTTAACGCTGTCGAAGCACGGCAGGTATTACGCGAGCCGTGTAGGAAGGTCCAGGAATAATTCTGACCACCTTGGGATCTTTAAGGTGGGCCAAAATTTCTAGCGCGCGGGCGTTTTCGCTTTTCACCTCCAAACAAAAAGTGGCCGCCGCGGCCGGGAATCGATAGAAGTTGTTGTGTAACCTGATAAGAACAAAAGTATAATATAAATTACAGCGTGTTGCACGCACTGCATGAACAAACAACCATGACTCGTTGAGTTTCACTGTCGGCGTGTAACTAGAGGGCTGTGGGAGCTCAATATAGTCTTAAGCAGTAGAGCCATCGCCAAATGTTCAAAGACACAAAAAGCTAATATATAGACTGTGCTGTTATAGCAACGAAAATCACTCTTGCAGAGTATTTATGCCTGCGTAAAAAACACTGTTAATGTTTCAAAACAAAGAACTTTTGCGGTGGGAAACCTTAGCGAGTCTTTTGGGAGCATAAAAGTGTGCGCCCCACTCCGACACCTCGATATCTTCCCGCTATGCTCTTCCAAACAAGCAGGAAATCAAAGCGAACTTTAAACAAGGGGAGTATCGACTGATTCAAATGTTTGCTCGAAGTCATAAAGGATGTAAGCAGAATTGCTTTTTCTTGTCGCTGAAGGAGCAAACGCATGTTTTCGGTTCGCCTATGTTTCTTGCTGGGCTCGCCAGTTACATTCTTGCTGCATTCCGCAAAGATTATGCACAGGCAAGGACTGGCAGCACACACACAAGCTATTACTGAATGGTTGGTGGTGGCACAGAATGAAGAACAATCCATGAGGTAGATAAGGTGTTGAATAGCGGGCAGATTCTGCGCTACCGGTGGCTTGAAGAGCAGAAAGAGTTCAGGGTACGTTTGTTGATGAACAATTGATTGCAAAGAACGCGGAAGAACTTTACAGCATTGGCCACGGGGTCGCGGTTACTAGGATGAAGCTACCTAGGATGCACAACGTAAAGGTTTTGCATGCCTGTGCCCAAACGTCGGTCTACAAAGATATTGCTGTTGACATTTTCTACGAGGATGGCGAGTAGACAATGCATAACGCAAATGCTTAGAGCTGCTGTCATTAGAAACTTTAAGAAAAAGTAGGGAAGAGGCAGGTAGAAAAACGCGCAGTGCAAATTTCGGGGTAGGTAGCCGGATTATCTGGGGCGACGTATCCGGTGAATTCGCACAAAGAAACTATCTCAGGAAAATGGATGTATTCTTTTTTAATCGAATCAACGATGAAAGGACAAAAATAAGCCCACACGATGAAACCAAACATGGAATCGACTTCATTCTACGCATCAATGGCGGCATTGTGCACGGTGTTGATGTGCTGAGCAAGGCCAAGAGTGCTAATCGCAAGTTAGTGAGGTGCATACAGAGTCTGGGAAACATATAAGTTCAGAAAAAGATAACTAATCAAAAACGCATGAAACCGGTGAGAGACAGCGTGCAAGAATTTAAAATAGCGCTTCAGTAAAACGTCGCGGCCCTAACAATAGTGAAATAAAGGCAAAAATACTAAATGATGCATCAGACTCAGAAGAAGCTACAACAGGTCGAGCAGCTGAACCACAAACTGGTAAAAAACCGCAGAATCCGAAAGAACTGAGTGTCAACGGTTGAATATAGCAGTGTGGGTAACGAAGAGCGGACCAATCTTGTGGAGTTGTCAAATTTATTATCGGAAGGAGAAACGGTGCCTTTGAGGCCTGGGACATGGTACGGATAAAAGAAACACCAACCAAAGGAACGAGATCCCAGGAACTGGCAAGTTCTCCATTGGGAGAAAGAATGCGTGTACTGGAAGCACTGGTGGCAACAAAACAAACAGCATCCCCGAGATATAAGAGGTGCGGAATATTTCTAAGCAGGTTTTAGTTTCCTGCAATGTTATAGCACGAAACAGTGCTAAAAATACTAGCTTGGCTCCAATGTTTCAGCACTAAAAATGCAATGCGGAAAAAGGCTCGAGAGAACGACGAGAGAAGCCACACGTGGCGAAGGAACAGCCTTAGAACCGGCAAAAAATGGGGGAGGGGAGGGGTGACTAGTGCCCGAAAAGCCGAAAAAATTATTTTTACAGTGGCTTTGGACGTCAAATGTACCACTGAAAAAATACAGTGACAATATATTTACAATTCACCACAAGAGTGACACCAAAGACCAAAGCTCTTCACGATTATCCACTTCTTAGCCTAGACGTTCCTTTTTAGAAGTTATAAAGCGATATGGCAATGGCAATGGATAAGTTGTTATAAACAAGTCCACTATAGTATAAGTGAAGCTACTCGCAAGACCAAATGAAACGTTCAGTTATGTTCGCAGCGTCTTTATAAAAAAAGAACCATACGTAAAAAGATCGAATGAACATCAACGCATGTTCTGGTGGTTCCCAAACTCAGCATATGCTGTGGCATCAACCACATGCCCGAGACGCGTAATAAATTTGCATGGACAGCCGGGGAGCATTCATGGCTGTCTGCAGGGAAATCGTAAAGCTCGAAGAAGCGAAAAACAAAGCCACCGAGCCGAGTATCTTCAGCCCAATACACACTCATATAGTCGCGCGTTTCGAAACATCCTTTGACTTCTTTGTGTTGCACGGCGAATTTGAGAGACAGTAACAAATTTGTTGTACCTCTCTTCCGAACGTACAGCCGTCGCAGCCGTTACTGACAGCCTAGGGAATACCGAGTGTTCATTCCCGCCAGGAGCTGAGTGTGCCATTAGCAGACCGATCGTTGCTTCCGCCTCAGCGGATCTGCACAAGCCTTGCTGTTTTTTGGCCAGGCGCGCGGAGCCGTTTCAGGCAACCAGCTGGTATTCAGTAATGGTACTCGACGACCAAGATTTAGAAGCTGTTACATTGCCGTTTTGGAATTATTTTTTCTCTGGCGCCGCGTATCGGCAGATGTTTCCCATTCAAGTTGTTGCTGCAAAATGCAGCCTCGAGGGTTGAATGACCTCTGGCGTTCACATGGGTGTCCTGAAGCGCTGTCGTAAGGAATTTCTTACGTCCCACGCATGAAATCGGTGGCAGAAACTGATTGGCTGCTGGGATCGTAGCGTGTCGGACGACTCAACATTTACATCGATGCCGTTTTCACCCATGATAGTTTACCTTTACTTGTCTGTTTTAATTACCTGCGCCGGATTTCTCTTTCCTTTGTTTCGCGCCCATTCCTTCGCTTCGGACATTTTGTCACTATTATTAATAAGGTGGTCATCTCTTTAAATTATCATAAAAAGTTTATTAACTACGTCGCGCAGAAAACTTGCTTACTACTTCTTGTTCAAAATTGAAAGGTAACTAACCGATTTATTGTATTTCCACTTCGGAGCAGACTACGCTGCATGGACTAGCTTTGGTTGGTGTGTGGCCAGTACGTTGCGCGGCAGGCAAAAGGTCAGTGACTGTTTTCATGGCCGTGGGGTCCGTCAGAAATTGGCAAAGTAAGGCACATCCGAAAATGATTCTCCACATGCCGAAGATCCGCAAGCGGTCGAGCGTACCGTCCTACTTTTCTATGTCCTATACAAGAATTTAAACGTTGATGACGAAAAGTTTAGTAAAAGGGTAGTGTCTAGCGACATGTTTGACAGCTTCTTATCCGGAGTAACCCGATGCAGAGTACGTAAGAAAAAACATACACTTTTTATAGCACGTACTTGCACCGGCGTTTTAAACATGGCTAATCGCCCTCAGTTTTACGCTATAAATTTGTAATCCCCTGCAAGGAGATTAGCCCTCCACAGCGGTGACATTGGAGAATGAAGCCTGGAGAGAAAATAGAAGAACTCGGGTCACAAAAGTCTGCTTATATGGTCTGAACGCGAAGGCAGTAGTTCTTTCCTGTACCCATCCTGCGTTTCGGTGTTCTTTGCGCGCTTGCCTGGGCGACCGTACTCAGCCGTCACAGTTACCTACAGGGTGTATGAAGTTACGTGTTTATATTTTTTAGAACCACCTTGAGGCATTGGAAACGGTTTTACACAGGCACCTTTGGCCCATCGACAATGCAAAAGATGCCTAATTAGAACCACGTTTTACACTGTGAAAACAGCTGTTCCAAAAAAAAAAACGTTCCCGCAGAGGTGTATGAGAGGCTCCTCCGAAATCCATATTTCGCATGCATCATTTGCGTCCTTGATCTTAGAGTGGGGCAGCACGAAATGCACGCAAAGTGGTGATCATAGCATATTAAAGCATACAACGTACCACGTCCCTAGACTCCGCATATAAGCGCAAAATTTAGGTGTGTCTAGACATCTCGGTTTGAGAGCGCTTACTTTACGGGCAGCCAGAAACAGAAAACCCAACAGCGCATAATGTCAACTACATCCTACCTGCACCGAATCAATACGACAATAGCTAAAGCTTTAAATATTACTGCCCCATAGCAAATCCTCTAGTCAAAAAGATAGAAAATAGCTTTTCGTTTCTTGTCTTGCGCGACCACCCACGATATCATTTTTTGGCCATTACGCGGCATCTTTGTGGATTTTAAAAATACTCGTTCGGTCATGGCAGTTTATTGTGAAAGAAATAGATGACTCATTAGGCAGACATTCCCGCATTGTAACAGAAAGATCGCAGACAAAATGGCCGGCGTTGCAAAGAGAAAAAGTGATGATGATTGTTGGGTTTAACGCAACGACGCTTCACAGGTGACGGGGCGTGCCGTAGGTGAGTGCTCCGGATTAATTTTGACGGCCTGAAGAACTCTAACCTGCGGCAAAATCCCGAACACATGGACATGTTTTAGGGGCGAAGCTCCTAAAGCCATGGGTCTGTCCTTCCCTTGTGTCTCGTGGTACGTGACCGCCGCATGCTTTCGGAGATGTCGCAAAGTGGGCCGCGTTGCACGCGCAAGAACCGGCTGCAACCGGCAGCGCAAACTCGGCACCGGGAGCGCGAGCTTGTCTGTGTTCGCCAACGGAGGCGCGAGCGCACGTGCACCTGCGAGGGGGAGATCACGCAAGAGATCACGCCATGAACGCAGGCAGTCGTTTTCGGAGATCGAACGAGACGCAAGGACCTTTGCTCGTTTCCTCTCGTATTGTTCGGGCACAAGTTCGCCCTAAATAAAAGTTCTTTCTTTACCGTTGTGTCCCATCCTACGTGACAAATTGTGGTGGAGGTGCGGGGTAGTCCTCGATGGCGCGGGGTCTTTCACCAGGTCTGGGCCTGGGAGCATTGACTCCGAAGCCCCGTAGCCCGAGTTCCCTGTAGGGACAACGGCGGTACATGTGTCCTGCCTCGCCACAGTGGTAACAGAGGGGGAGTTGATCGGGCAACGAGTCACCGGATGGAGGAGGTGGTTGTTGACAAGGCTGCGGAGCGGAGGGCGCGCAGGGCGGCGGCAGCGCGCGCTCGCCGACAGGATCCCGCCGTGCGCGAAAGAGAGGCCGAAGCATCTCGTCTAGAAAGTCGCGCTTAAACCGCGCGTCGGCAGCTTCGGGATGAGCTCGGTTGATGCATTTTGCAGCCGCCTCGCGAGCTCTCACTGCATCGGGGTTTGCCTGCCGATACGAGCGCTTGCTTGCAGCCTCACGAACCCTACAACAACAACAACAAACGACAAGAACAAAATAAAAGAACAAAATAAAAGTTGATTTGTACAATGTACGCACACAGTCTTACGTCTTTCTTAATGATGTAATGGGCGAACTTTCACGGGAGAGTTACGGTCACCGATGATCTCCCCCTCTCGAGCTTCGCCCCACTTATCATCATTCATTCCGTGGATATGGCGTGATTTTTTTTCTTTTCGCCTCCATAAAAAACGGCCGCTTCAACGGCGAACTGATCGCGCGTCCTGGTACTCAGCAATACAGTAAAAGTGAAGCATTTGATTTTTTAAGAAATGAAAAAATATGGGCCAAGATGAGAATAGAACTCACGGCCACCGTAGCGCCACTTAAAGGCGGATCCACAGTGCCAGGACAACTCGATGGATCTACAGCCCTAGGAGGGCCTAAAGAATACGTTGTGGCCTTCGGATTAGGTACGTGGCTTATAGACATGCGCAAGAGCAAGCAAGCATAATTTGAAGTAGCTAACTACAGAAGTATCAATTAAGCTTGTATCAAGGCCCATTTAGGCTCAGTCACATTTGGTTAGCGATGCCAATGCGGGTATGTGACAGCCTCACGTTAAGTATAACGTCGCCCTCTGAGCTATAACCATGTGAAATGGTGCCCAAACATTACAATTCAAATAGATTGCGGTGCCTAACACGTAGTAAGCCTCAACGCTACGGCTATCTCCCGTCAATTTACGTATATGGCAAAAAGTGGCGATTGGCCGAGGATTTCAGTCATAATAGCGGAAAGAAAAAGCCCGCCAAAACGAAAGGGAGGCAATGAATCAGGGAGGAAGCGTGATTTCACATTGTGAATCGCGGACCCTCACACTCAGCTGCTGCGTCACTAATGCTAATCAGCTGCATCTAGACTACGTAGGTCACTAAGGCTTTCGCATTCGTGATGAATGCGGCGCCCGCAAACCGCTCGGGGGACACTACTAGATACTTGCAGACTACAGAGAAGCAACTTGGAAACTCACACGCCTGGCATGCACCCTCCCTTAAGTGCCTAGTTTTAACTCTGTCCCAATCTCTGCTGTGGTGGTTTGGTGTGGCTCAAGTCAAACCAACACTCCCAAACAGCCACTTTAGCTTCGCACTAACTGCAAACCAATCCGACACTTTTGCCAATACTTTTGTCAAGTCGGTATGCTGCTTTTGCTTGATGAAGAGCCTGTGAGTGGAGACCATAACGCGTGGGCGATTGGTTAGTTGTATCAGAGTCCTTCAAAAGGCATCGAAGGACAATGGTTGTGTTGAATATGTGCGATAGTCGTGTCGTGTTCGTTGATGTGCAAACGTCGACAGGAAAGTAGGTCACACGGCACTACCGGTAAGAGGAAAGCTGAAACCGCGGCTTCTGCTCAGATTTGAGGATTAATCGCATAAATAGACTTTCCTATGGGAGTACTGTTTACTAGTGCAGGTTAAGACAAAATGAACCTCCGCTCTGCCCCGCTAGGCAAGCTAAAGTTACAGCGAACATTAGACTCAGCGCAATGGGACAACGTGTGACCGCGCAACAGGACGTCGGACTAGCGGTATTCCGTCGCAGAGCACTGAGCCATACGATCGCAGTTTTGGCAGAGCTGCACGATGGAAAACGGGTAGCCGATGTTGTGTCGTTGGCATCGCCATTTTAGGTTGGTTGCCGCCGCCACGCTGCGGTGAGGTAGCGCCATGCAAAAGCTCGAATGAGAGAATATTACCCATTGCTCTGCCAAAGCCATCACCAAAGGCGCGGACAGCTTCAAGCATCTCGAATGACAGCGTAGTTGACACAACAGGGAGAAAGAAGACGACAGAACGACGCTGTGCTCACAACTAATGCCGTGAACTAATCAGGTCACAGCAATCAGCTAACCATGCAAATCATGGAGGCATTTCATATTAGAAAAAGAGGCAATATCTGCGCACGCGATGCGTCAATAACGCTGCATAAAAAATAATTTTTATTTCTGAATAAGTCCGTGTTTTACTTTTCACTCTCAATTCATGCAGCTTTGGAGTCAATCTAGCTATGGCGTCATGACGTGAGGGCAAGCGGGTTCCGTCGTAGTGCCTTTTTTGTTTTGTTTGAGGGTACAGCGTCGTCCTGCCCTCTTCTCCCGCTCGTGATCTGTCTGCTACGCTGCCACTAAAATTGATTAAGCAATACCAAGTAGTCCGAATGTCGATAATTATGCGGAGTTTTTCTTATAAATATTGCCTAGGTTTTTATTCACAGGTAATGACACCTCTTGGTGATGTCTTCAGTAACATTTTAGAGTTGTATGAACTGTCTGGGGCGAAGAGATTAAGCTTTAAGGCGTGTGATAATGGTATGGTGTAGCGGGTGATGAATGTAGTCTAGTGCACGCGCAAAACAATTTAAATGTCATCAGAACTCAAAAACCTCCATAGTGTTAAAATAAATAGGTTTTATGCAGCAAGCCAGAAAGAAATGCCTGCCTTCACTTCTGAGCGCAACACCTGGGCCGCATGCTTCATATCTTCTTGAAGCTTACAGAGGAATTTTTTTGCATCAAAGTTTTTGTAACTTTCCCCTTTTGACAAACAGAAAGGTATGAAAAACACGTCAACAAGTAGGCAGATGGCAACGAGCCACACTGCCGCCGTTACGACTGACTGGCTACGTTGTTGAGATGCGACAGAGGACAGGGAAAGAATAAAATGAAACTACTCGTTTACGTAAACAACAGGGGTATGAACGCCATGTGCTGCTTACTTCGCACGTCTTTGACCTCGCCTGTGGAGTGGCGTAAATGTGCGCGCTCACGATCGTCACCGCGTTTCAGGCACTTCTCTCTTTTGCTTCTCTTGTACAACGTCTTCGGTTTGTTGCTCGCGTGGCGTTTGTTTATTTTTTCTCAAGCGAGATATGCCCAGTAGTCGACTCGCCACAGTGCGCCCTACAACACTAGGGTTTTATTTTGCCACGCAGACTTCTGTTGCGCACGTAAGTTTCCAACCACGTGGCCTGCGCTGCGAGTACAGTCACATGTAAAATATGGTCCTTGGTTTTCCTTTGCGCCGGTGGTGCTTCGTTGCCATTTGGGGTGTTTTTAAGGCCCCCTCAAGGCCTCTATTCCTTCAATGGTTTTCTTTGACGCAACTCTGTAGACGATGTCATATTTAACCTCCGTTGCAAGTTTTTTTTTGAGAATTTGCAGATGACATTCTGTATTTTAAATTTTTCTCACTACCCTTCAGATATACAGCATTCACAAACGGCACTCTTTTGTAGCACCCATTTTACAATCCTAGACGTATAATAGGGACAGGCGAGAAAAGAAAAGAGAGGTTGAGGGAGAGGGTGAGTGGAATAAAAAAGGTGAGCTGAAATGGCGAACAGGGGAGAAAAAGGAAATGACGCTGAATGGACGTGTTGGAGGTTGGGAGAGATGGGGCGACGAAGCAAGAAAGGTGTGAGGTAGAGATGCAGAGTGGGAATGACATGTAGCGAAGGTGGATAGATGTATGAATACTGCAAGCGAATACGGGAATAAGAGGGTTACGCGAGAAGAGAGGAGGAAGGCATAGTGGGAGAGGAAGGCCACGAGTCGGTGATTTTGTTAATACCCATTGAGTACATCAGCCTCTAGTTACCTCTTAGTTTATTCTAATACATTTTGATACAGCGCGGTCAAAATTATTCTTGGAAATGTAGGCTTCAAAACCTTTACAAGTCATTTCTTGCAAGCATGCATTGGGTAATATTTGGGGCAGCACAAACCTGAGTTTCGATTTACGCAAACATCAAAGCATTGGGCTCTCAAGAGTTGCGCCATGTTGATCGACTATATTTCACTTTATATGACCTGGCAGTAGCAGTGCCATTCCACCAGAAACTGCCGGTGTCGTTGTCTGTGGCGACAGCAAATACTATGACAGAGTACCAACAACGCTCGATGTAGTGGACGTATCGTGAAAAAAGGGGAAGAGAAATTGATAGAAGTTGAAAGAATTAAGTTTGTCAACCAAGAGCTGTTCCACAACTGGAATTTCTCTGCAGGCGCAGGACTCTGTGCTTTCATAAAAATCAGCCAGAATTTTCTTGCTTTCATGTTCGAGTGTTACGTGCAGCTATTCCTTGTAAACCAAAGGAACTTCCACCGCTTCATTCAGGCACTTAGTGACAAGTCAATGCTTCAGGGGTAAGTGTATGGCTATACCACGCGGCACTGAAGTTCTGAAGCTCCTAACTTCACAAAATATTCAGCATGACATGTGTCGTTATAAATTATGCGCAACTGTTAGGACGGGGATCCCAGGAATCAAACAACTTTGTAATTTTCGTTTAATACTTCACGAGCATAGGACAGCGACAAATGTTAACATCGTACAACATAAATACCGTCAAGACCGTTTGAAAGAACGAGATACCACATTTGTTTAGTGCTACCGTTATAGTGTTCGCATTTCTTGCGGCAATAATATCGTTCAACGAGATTACATATAATGGAGCGGTAAAAGTTATTATATACAAGCATAACTTACTTATTGCTTTGCTGGTAAAAATGTTTAGGCGAAACCCTCCTTCGCTTCGTCGCCGTTTTTTTCGTTCCCGTCTTTTCATTGCCGACGTTTGTACCCGAGATGCCTTTCTCAATCTCTTTGGCAGCGCTGCCGTGCAATTCGGCCACCCCTCCTCTGCTCCGTTTGGTTCTGCTCGGACTAGTACATTTATGTTTCTCTAATATACCAAGTAGTGCTTGAAAGTAACATTATCTGTTACACCAATGACTGTTTCAAAGTGGCCCCGTTGTCGGCCACAAGAGCGGTCGTCTTTCAAAGCCGCCATTCTTCCCTGACGCCGTAACTTATAATGAACGAATTTCTCTCCGTAGCGCTCCTCGCTCAATAGAGCACCTTAATAACGCCACAGAGTTGTACCTACTGTTGTAAAGTTCACAATAAACTTCCTGCGCGAGTGTCCCGCCACCAGAAAAGTAGGTTCTGTCCGCGAGCACCCCCTATACATAGAATCCTAACGAGCTACGAGAACAATGCATGCGAAATGAGGCGAGGCTAAGGTTTGAGTGGGAGCTCTAACGAGCATACAAGGAGATCCTCAACTGATGCTTTGCGGGGCGGTGATGAGTTCGTGCGGCACTGTGCACGTCGTCGGCAGCTGACAGGATTCCCGAGGAAGTCGGATATACCCGCCTTCGTCCGTCACCTCACGTGGCACTAATGTGCAGTGGAAGTGTAGCCTCACTACAACATCCGCATGTGCTCATTGTATGCCGGTTGCGTCGTGGAAAACACCGACCGAGATGCCGCGGGTAAGGAGGACGGTGGTAGGTTGCTTCGATCCGGGTTGCGGGAAGTGAACAGAGTGGACGAGGTGTATTCCTCTGTTCGAGGCGTTAATTATGGCAACTTCATTCGTCACCAAGGTAGTTTGGTGAGTTTGCGCGTGTTTTTGGCGTACTAAGCGCGAAATACGTCTGGCGAACGCATAAGTGGGGTGGTTCGAAAGTATAATTGATTAAGCAACCATGGAAGTTAACACTGTTCAATAGTGGACTGTCTAAAAATATCAACAAAATTCTAAATCCAGCTTTCCACATTGCCGACATTGTTCACTTTTCCTTTTTGTGTTTTGTGGATACTTTATAAACATGAAACAAGGAGATATAATGCATGGTATAATCCCCGTGAAGCGAAAAGAGTAAGTTTTCTTTAGGTCAACTCCAACGACGTACAGCTAGTGGTCTTGACCACACCTCAATGGAAGTTCTCAACACGTCTATATGCACCTGAACACCTATTTAAAAACAGAGAACCATGGTACCAATTAGGAACTGGGGGCTTTCATTCTCTGCAAAAATGAGTTAAGGAAGAACGCCATCGTTTCAGCCGTATGACGTGCAAACCTAACCACTGTATTTCTATACTCTCCCCGTAAATAATAAGAAAGAGTGCATTACACAAGTTTTAAATATAAGAATATTTTATTGCAATGTCTATTTGCAAAACAAAGAATGTCTTTGTAAAACGTGACAGGTATTTGTGCCGAATTCAGCCCTGGTATTTCGGAACACGCTTGAAAACCGGAGCCAAAACAGCATTGTGGGGAACATCGCAAATTGCAGGTTCAAGACAAGGTGAAGTAAACAAACAGGACGTACAATATTTCTGTTTCTTCCCATCGCTTTCTCTTGTGTGCTGGCTTGTTTGCGTATGCCTTGCTTTTGCGCCTAAACACTCATTTAATTTAATTGTGACCGCAAGCCCATATTTGCCATTTCAGGGCATAATTTGCACGCGTGTTCTCTTGGTCTCTTGCTTGGTGCTCCTCCCAATTAATTTATGTTTCCTATCCGATCCTGCGTGCATTAGTACGTAGGCATGGTTTTTATTACTTTGAACTGCTAAGTTCATTGCGTTTCAGCAAGAACCGACTTCCCTCATGTATAATTACATATGTGGGAGTACCAAGACATCCTTCATCCCAAAGCTGCGGGTATAGGCGAGGCTTAGACGCAGGGCAAAACTGCAGGAACTTGCTGCGACTGGCAGCCTCCCATCCCAGTATTTCCACATCTCAGCTATTGTTGTTGTGGCACAGACCTTTGTTTTTGTTGTTGCCACGAACAGGATAATACACATACGAGACGCTCAGAAAATCGAGTCGAGGGATGCGCGGTGCCAAAATCGCTCTAGCTCAGCTACCTGTTTGCGAAAGAAGAACAATCGCGTCACGCCTTTATACTGAACAGGACCTAACACCCATACACAAAACCAAAACCAACGAAGAAGTTTTTTAGGGCCTTTGGGATGCACCCGAGGGGCATACAAGTCTTACTGTGTCATCGATGCACCAAGGAAGTAATGGCTGTGTTTTGGTTTTCTTTGCTAACTTGCGGGAAGCTGTCAGCAGTGCTCCCGCCCGCATCCCTGTACCGCCTCTATTCGGTGCGGTCGTCCCTAACACAAGCATCCTTGACTCTATCCATTCACTTTCTACCTTATCTTGCTGTTTACACTTATCCTGTTCATAGCTCCCTCGTCTGGCGGGTAGATATTCTCCATAAATGTGTGTTATATATATAACGTAAAAGATCGTTAATTCTACCTCCAAGGGGTCTATAAATTTGTTCAGATTAGGCGGACTTCAAATTAGTAGGTGAGCGCTAGAATTAGTAGTTATCGCGCCCCACTGCGTGGGCTGAGCACAAAGAAACCAGCTCTGGATTCGTTATTAGGAATTATGCGCTGCTACGCGTTTGGGTGTGTGTGTGTTCGTAAATAGTGTTAATTCAGCTAAAACCGCGAACGAAGTTAATTGATAAGTTAGTTATACACCGTGTTATACGCCCGATTATGCGCCGGATCACTAATAAATTTGGTTTGGTTTGGATTTGCAACACATTGGGATCACTCTGGGCCGACGTCTGCGGGGAGCGATGGAAACAATGGGATAGCAGTTCGAATTAACCGTTCGTGGCACCGACGCGTTCAAATTATGGCAAGTTTTCCCCAAATGAATTATAAGGGCAATGCCAGGACGAGGGCGAAAATTCCAATTGACCGAGCTCAAATTAACGAGCTTATACTGTATTTATGTTCATTGTACGCAATCAAGCTGAACGCATTGTGGCGCTAAAGCCGGTGCTTTCTGAAGGACGATCTTCGCAAAACGGCGTTCAGGAGGAGGGTATGCAAGAGTTTTGTATCCAGCAGGCTTTAAAACTTAGAACATTCCTGCACATAGAACGTAAACACGCCTTGTGAAGGCAAAATGGAGGTCTGCGTGATCTAGAAAAACAACAGATGGAAAATAAAAGTAGGGAAAATAAAATGATAATGTATCTGGTCACTGCGCACCTACATTCACAGGTCTAGAACTAGGGAAATGTTACGTTGAGCGACAAACAGCGTGCATCGTGGTCCAGGGTTGCACATTAATTGTTTCGCTTAGCCGTGATCTTTTCTTGAGGACTGTTGTATTTTGTTGAAATCGGAGTGCTGTGGCACATGTTCCACGTATAAATTTTAGTGCAGCGGCGTGCTGTGTACCCCGTAGAATTATCGCGAAGATACAGACGCATTCTTAAGTAATTCACTACCTTATATTCCGCTCCACTTAGCTATCTTGCAGTCTTCAGTTATCACTTGAAACGTTTCTGAATTCCTTAGTTTCCGCGCAATGGTAACTGAGCCCTATGGTTTAGTGTGAAGGCAACCTGTGAGGGAAGAGAATATTGCGACGTTGGAGCCCTAGCTGGGTACGAGGTGCGTTTTTATCAGCCGGCGCGTGAGCCGTATCTTTGTAAGAAATGTTTACTAAGGCTTTTATTCCAACATTTTTCACTTTTGCAGGTTGCTGTGCTATTTCGTCAATATTCAGTGCACTTTCCCTTAGCACAAATAAATCCTATTACCCTTCATGTTGCACACCTGCAGACATTGGGCAAAATACAATGCGTGTCGGCTTTTGCAACGAGACGGCAAGTGTTTTTTTTTTCACCTGAAAGTCCGAGGACTCGAGTGTGCCCCTGAAAAATCTGCCGTTCAAGCACTGTGCAAACGAACATATAAGAAGCCTCCAGATCCCATACCAGATCCAGAACTTACAATTAATGACCACCCCGTCCACAATGCCCCACACCTACGCATATTAGGCCTCACCATATCAAAAGATGGCTCAGGCGCCTAGACTACCCTTCCCTTGCAACAGACTCTTAACCAGCTTATTCACCTAATCCGCTGGATGTCCCATCAGTGATTGGGGCAACAAGAAGCTGACACCTTCGGAATCATTTACGCCCTCCTCATTAACCGGGTACGTACGGGACACCGTATTTGGCCCTGAAACCCGCAGAGAAAGAAAAGCTAAACATACCCATTCGTCAAGCCCACAAGGGCGCCCATGGATAGCCTCCAAAAACAGCAACAAGAAAACTTCTACAGCTCTGAGTCCATAATACATGGGAGGAACTGGAAGAAGCTCATCGCATCTCTCATTTCACGCGACAAGCTCACGCCAACAGGCAGGGCTACACTTATCCGGTTCGGCTACAGGCCTCTCCCAATATGCGAACATCGGCAACGCATCCATCTAACCATCCGGCAGAACATCAAAGTCGCCCCCATTCCTTGAAATTTGCATCCCATCTACCACAAGGCACACCGAGAAGCCCGGATGCGAGCCCGTAGAAAACGCCTCCCCAACTCTCCCTGTACTTGTTACAAGGATGCCTCTCTATACCAGCAACAACCCGCCCATGCCGTGCGTGTCATCGACGCCAACGGTGCAAATGTGACGGACGCTACAGTACCCACGACCATAGAGTTTTTCACTAGCTCACCTAGAGTGGAATCTGTCGCTACCGTCAACGTGATTCGGCGAAAGCACTCTACGGCTCCATGAGTTCCGCCATAGTGCACCCGGAAGTTTCACTTTGCATGGCCGGCAACGACTTTGTGGCTACGCAAATTGAGTTTTTGTTTAAAACAATTGCTGCAAAAGTGCTGCTGTTAAGAAATTTTATTTTGCATAAGACACTGGTTAGCGGGCTTATGTTCCAAAACAAATTTGGGGGTTACAAAGAAAAGAAAAAGCAGAAAACCTGCCTTTGGCTCGCGCCGCCAGATACAGCGGGTTGAACCGGACATATTTTTAAATTATTACATACCCCAAACTGGATGAAGCTTTCTTTAATTTTTGTAATATTTAGCTGAAAAAATTATTTAGATTCTCTTAACTGTGTTCTTGCTCCCTCTCATTAAGGTACCATTCTCGTATGCTGCGCGCCTTGGCAGGCGATGCAGATGCAACCGATGCAACATAGAGATGCAAGAATGATGATGATGATGATGATGATGATTCCTATTGGTTTCCCCTTTGAAGCGGGGTGATGACATGTCATCTTACCAAAAAGGACTAATATAACCATGTTTTACACTCTTGGTTTAATACTAGCGCTGCTTAGGGCAGGCCCGAAATACTTTCTTTTCCCTGTTACAGGTGGTAACTGTCCTAGGCAATATTCCCCTCTCTGCTTTCCGTCCACCAGCATTCTAATCTTCTTTTCGTCCCCTCGACAGCCTTGAAGTTAACTTCCTCTGTGATACCCTTAAATCGTAGGGCTTCTGGAAGCCCAATATTCCCTTCATGTAGATTTGGATGGATACCCTCACCTTCTAACACTATGTGCCGCACAGTTTCTGTTTCTTTTCCGGAGGCCACACATACCCCATCATTTTGTGAATACTTCCCCACAAATCTCTTAGTTCGCAGGCAACCTGCTCTAGTCTCAAAAAGCAAAGCACTGCCCTGGGAATTATCGTAGAAATTTTCCTTTCTGATGTTCATCTTCTCAGCCCTGTACATCTCTAATGACGTTTTAGCTTCCATTTTTTCCCTCCATTTATTCGTTTCAATCTGCCTTGCCTCTTTTTTGGTTACCTTGGCTGTTTTGGATTCCCCCCTTTTCTTTCCGTATTTCATCGTTAGCCTTCTAGTCTTTCTTAACCACTGCGTGTCCACGCTTTTCAAGTATAGGTACCTAAAAACCTTAGCTGCCCACCTTCGTTGATCCATTGCCCTCACCCTCATCTCAAAGCATATTTTACTCTGAGCTTCTCAACTTCAAACGACGCCCAGCCCATATCTCCCTGAACTGCTTCGTTAGTTGTTTTTCCATGCGCTCCTAAGGCCAAACTTCCTACCGTTCTCTGGTTTCCTTCAAGGCCTGATAGAACGTCTGATTTTAAGCAGAGTACAGCATTCGCAAACGTGAGACCCGGAACCATTACTCCTTTCCACATTCCTCTTACTACTTCATATCTGTTATACCACCACAGAGCTCTATGCTTTATTATAGATGCGTTTCGCTTTCCCTTAACCTTAAGTTGCTCCTCGTGAGAACTTAAGTAGTTATCCCCTTCGTTTATCCACACTCCCAAATATTTATATTCCTTCACTCTAGGTAATTCGCCTTGCTGGATAGACACTACGTCGGTGGTAGCGTCATTGAAAACCATTATTCCTTATTTTTCTGCACTGAAATTTAACCCGAGGTCAGTGGCTTCCTGGCCGCAAATATTTATTAGCCGCTGCATATCGGTTCGGTTATCAGCTAAAAGAACAACGTCGTCTGCGTATAACATTCCCGGACTCTGCTGTTGTACCACTTCGCCTTGCAGCATATGGGTTAGGCTAAACCCTACTTGACTTTCTTCCAGTTTCTTATGTAAACCTGCCATGTAAAACATGAACAGTATTGGGCTCAAAAGGCATCCCTGTTTCAGTCCCCGATGGATGTTGACCTGCTGGGCGCATTTCTGTCCTTCCCAAGTAAGGTGAACTCTATTGTCTTTATAGATTGCTATAAGGAACTGTACTAACTCGTCATCTAATCCCTGGAGTTTCAGCATTCTCCACAGCCGTTCTCTGTTTACGTTGTCATATGCCCCTTTAATGTCCAAGAAAGTAATCCATAGTGGTCTATGCTGTGCTTTCGCAATTTCAATGGATTGCGTTATCACGAACAGATTGTCATCCAGTCGCCTGTCTTGTCTAAATCCATTCTACAGTTCCCCAAGTATTTCATTTTCTTCCATCCTAGCTTGAATTTCTGATTTTATCGCCTGCATCACGAATCTATACACCACTGACGTTACTGTGAGTGGTCTGTATGAATCAATACTGGCTTTGTCTCCTCTGCCTTTATATATTAAACTCATCCTACTTTCTAACCAGTCCTCTGGTATTTGTTTGGTTTCTATCACCTTATCTATTGCCCTCATAAATGATTCCTTACTTTTAGGTCCAAGTAGGTTTATCAGTTGCATTGGTATTCCGTCCGGGCCCACTGCTGTCTGGGGGGGAAACCTTTTGCTCTGCTTTTTTCTAATCAAGGTTGCTCAAACTTATTTCCCTTTCCGCAGTCTTTTGTGGCGCTGATGTTATCGGTGCAGGTTTCTCTACCACTATTGTCCTAAACTTCTACTAATCAGTCGATGAATATGCGCCAACGCGTGCTCTCCTTCTAAATGTTCCCCCTCCTCATCAATCAGGAATTTTTTATGGTTATCGTTTTTTGAGCTTAGTGTAATCGCGTTTTAATTATATGTTTTGTGAAGCAGATATAAATAAACCTAGAGGCGAAGCCTATTACGCCAAGTAAGTCTTCAAGTACGCGCGCAAAGCATTATGATGAATGCTTTAAAGTGGCAAATAAATACTGGCTTGTCGAGTCGCTATGTACGTAACCTCGTGCTAGCGAAGCTTGTTTGGGCGACAGCAGCAAGCGGTGTAAACTTATACAAAGGCCCCCTGCGCCCTCGCTCGCTTTTTGACGGCCAGAAGCAGCCAACAAGCGAGCGGCAGTGACAATACAATGAACTGTAGCGACGACGACAGATGACATAGGCGGCAGTGTATTAATATTTTTTCGCTTGTCGCTTTCGCCAAGTACACTCGGTTGTTGCACCTTTTGGGTTACGTTTTTGACGTCGCTTCTCGCCGTCGCCGCATGTGGTCACCCCTTAATTTTAAGAAACTCCCCGATAATGCGAGAACATGCGTTAAGTGCTAATCACGCTGTTATTTAAACATGTCTGTAATAGCGGCTGAATGCCAGACACTGGCATCCCAAAAACAGAACTAACAAACGCTTCAGAGCCGAGAAGCCTAATCCATAGCCCTTTGCACTAGCCAAGCCACTTGCTGTCAATCTGATTCCCGCAGTACCCACAATTCCCATGGCTGCGTGCGATCGCAGCGACACTTTCCAATCTAGGTGATATTGAGAAACTCTATGCCCACTACATCTATTGAGGCAGCAGAAGAACTTGCCGTCGCTCTAGCCGCCACCACTGGAAACGACTACGTCACTATAATGACAGACTCACAAGCCACCTGCCGCAACTTCCTGCTAGGTCTCATGACACCCACGGCCTTAAACATTCTGCGAAGTGTGCGCCAGCTCCCGGAAATGCACATCATCTGGACCCCCGGACACAAGTCTATCGAGGGGGACGAGGCGGCACACGCTCCTGCAAGCGTTCGTATACACCGACCCGCTTCTCAAGAAGGCGAAGTCACGCAGCCCCTTTGTTCCCCAAAGTCCGCTACTCTCAATTCATACAAGGACACCCTCGCCCATTACCGCGACGAACGACGACGCTTCCCGCCACCACATCCCCATTTATCCAGAGCAGAGGCGACTGCCTTTCGCCGACTTCAGACAAATTCCTATCCTCACCACACTATCCTCCATGTCATGTACCCGACCCTCTACTAGTTTACATGTAATTTTTTGTCCCCAACCTCGCACCCTGCACCACCTGGTATGGGAGTGTCAGAAAACCCCATCCCTTACCCTAAATACTCACCCAACGTACGAGCAGTGGGCGGAGCAGCTGGCCAGCTCCGACCTATCAGTCCAGCGTAGCCTGGTGGAGAGGCCTAGAGCAGCCAGCGCGGACCAGGGCTTCCCGAACTAGAGGAGCCCCCCACATGGCGGGCGTCCAACCTTCAGTGCCTGAAGCTCATTTACATAACGTTTATGCACTCCACTCCACTCCAGTCCAGTCATATGCACAGCATACAACTTGAGCGTCACAAACCAGAATCCTGTCAGCGTTTTTAGAGACGTATGCATAACGAGTGCCCCATAAACGCAACACGACGAGTGAAGGCGACATGACTGTGACGCGAACAACTGAAGTGAGCTAATCCGTAACTAGTGCGTATATTGTGTCTTCTCCTAATCTGTCCTGTTTTCTCCGCTGCTTATTAGACATAGGTTACAACTGTCACTGTCATCCGCTCAAGAGTTGTATGCTCCGTTAGTATACACAGAACGACAGCAGATGGTGGCCCGAATGTACCACTGGTCTCCACTTTCCTTTTTGAACTCCACCGGTTCTATGGCGCGGGCCCGCACTTTGATCTTCTCCTAATCCCCTAGCGTTTCGGTCAGTCCACACTTCCGTCTGGGTGGGCAGGTAAGTTCGTTAGCAACTCCTGAGTGCTCCTTAATGGGGTGCATTACTTTTGTTCTTTCGTGGAATGGAGGCTAGTGGACCTTATGAGATTCGGAAAGACTAATCACATCCCCCGGATTCTCTACAAAAAGCCCGGTTTTGGGGGCGAAAGATCAAAGGCCATAAACAGCTACACTTACCAAAAGGGATGGAGCAATACTGTAACCTACTTTGACTTGTGTAGTTAAACAGGGCACTGGGAGCACAGTGCAGAAACAGGGCTTTCTTGTAAAACATTTCTAATTGACGTTCACCAAACTGATTGAGTCAAATACACGCGAGAAGCAGAATGATGCTTTATCTTTTTTTATTTTTATTTGGACGTGAACAACCAGCAACAAATATAATCGATTATTGTACCCTCAAGTACGCTTGGAGCATATAAAATTACCACAGGAAAGAACGGAATTCAAAAACAGGTTGTTAGATGGTACAAGGACCGAACGTAAAGCATGTGTATGATCAGAAGAGCGTCAGCAAAAGGTATTAATTAAATATATACAAAAACAAGTGTATATATTGAAAACCTTACAGGGGAGAACACCTTGTGGATATTATACGGAATCGCGCAGGTTATGCTATATTTGAGCGGCCGTCAGCAGAACAAAATTCTTCGAAAAAAGATTACCGTTGTCGCTGAATCGCATGAAATATTCTTAGTCTGGGTCAGCACGATACAGGAGGGAGGAAGAAGAACTGCATTGACTTGTTCGTGAAATTTTCAACAAGGAACGGCTGGAAGGTAAAGTCGAGGAAATTTAATTGCCGCCAATTTCTCTGGCAGGGAGGCCCCTTCAGGATTTGAATAATACTATTGCGAGGGTTGTAGTATGGGATGATAATTTCACCAGCCCGACTCATATTGCTTCAAATGTGTGCGTGTGTGAGCTTCATAAGACCGTAGGTGAAGAACATATTAACAGTAGTTAATTAGTTTCTCTGAGCGGGTGGTTAGCCGCTGTATGAGATGACATTTTGTTAGTTTGTTCGACATAATGCTGCCATAATGACGACAAGAATCGCGCATGGTTAAGAATTTGAACTATACCTACTTGTACGGACCAGAAATGCTACGGTGCGTGCACGAAAGAAGTGTAGAGTTCGACATAAATGATTTCTCTGGCTGCATCAGCCATCGTTTAAATATTTTCTGCTTTGTAGACAGCACTTCTGAAAGGCTATTTGGCCACTGCTTCATGAAATATTGCTGTAAATTACGGTTGATGTGTAATTCTGTAATATAGAAATTGTGTGTGCGATATCATTACACAGGTGAATAGAAAGAGGGTGATAAATACAACGCTTTTATTCCCATTACTATCTCCTAACTTGCATGGTGACATATTCAACGCTAAACTTTGTGAACATTTTCCAATCATACCTTTTCCCGGACGTTAGGAGGTCTAGAGAATCTTTTATGTTCCCACAATTTCGAACGTTTCTGGAATGCGCTTGGCACACGTGGAGGCATGAGGTGAACGTCCTACAGCCATTTACGAAAGTGCTGCTTTGAAACCTAATTTTTCTGCCCATAGCTCCACGCACATTGAAGCAAATCCATGAATGTAAAATCGAAACTGCGAGTGGAAAGCGACGCTTCGGATAAAAACCCACTTTTGCGGGGTGCGGGGATGGGAGCGGGTGGGGTCAACATTTCCTTTAATGACATATTCTCGTAATGCGCAGCACGGAGACAGCAGAAATTAAAATCGGTAGCTGTATTATTCTGGGATTTATATAAGCTGGGGCAACAAAACTATAGCGAATTAAAAAGAACCACTAAGCAGCTGAGCAAGAGGCCGTACTAAGACTCTTATTAAACACACCTAAATGGAAACTAATGTCTTCATAAATACACTTGGACGTTGGACGTTGCCTCGATTGGCTAGTTTAGATGCTGCGTTTTTTTAAAGCAGAGAATATATGTTCTAGAGACCAAGAATAGACAAGATGAGCTGTCGCCCTGTGTTTTAAGAGTCGTGAGAAGAAAAGACCCGCATCGGCTTTCATGAGCTAGCGACCACACTAAAAGTGACTGGCTATTCGGTAATGGATATTCTAGCGCTGAGAGCTTAGAAAAAAGGTTCGGGTAATATTTAACCACAGCAAAACAGGGAGTGCAGAAGAGAGAAAGCTATCCCAAAGGCAGGAGGTAGTTCACATTTGGCGCGGTTACGAAAGCATTGCAGCGTTTGCAACTGTTCAGCGCAGGCTATAAAGGGCTCACTACATCTTTTACGCATGCTGTCAGTTAGGCTTGTAGCCGTTTCATAGAGCCCTTGCTACGCCCTCTGATGTTTACCCTAAGAGTTAACGACCCCTTTCTACTTGGGGTTTACTTTACTTGAAGAATTTACCTTAGTTGCAACACGTGCAAGCAGAATTTTGGTAGCTTTAGCGATGCGTTTTAATATCTTACGGGCTCTCTAAGATTCAACAGGCAACCAACGCCACTTTAAAAAGAACGGCACACATGGTGATTTACTTTTATGCCATTAGAAAGTCAACAAGAAAAATATTACTTGGTACGCAGGGGTTCCGAGCTTAGTTTTTATATGTACTTCGCACTGTAGGATGGCTGAGCTATATTTTCTTCTTCCAGCATGAGGTGTTCTGCGGAGTACAGGCCATAAACTGGGGTGTTGAAGGGCAGAAATAAAGTCTTCCAATGTCGATTTTACCACAACGCTTGCAATAATGCTAAACGGTGACTCGTGGAATCACGGTTTTTTTCTGTGTTTTCGTATCGGTTACAAACATTTCTGGTTCTTGATAGCACACAATATGCTAGTCACTTTCTAGAAAGAAGAGACAGTTCAGTTACAGGCATTAGTTAAAAACACAATGCTAATTTGAAAACGCAGACCATAGCATTAAACTGCAGTGGATATTTTGGCATCCTAAAAACCTTTTGTGCTACAGGATGGTATTCCTGCTGTTCGCAATTTACAACACGTATTTGCACATATTGCCTATATAAAATACAATATACAAGCTTATTTCAGTTCACAATTGTGTATAAGGGTAAATCGCAAAAAAACGTTAACGAAATTACTTGTCGAATGGACACCCAAGCTGGGTCGACCACCCTTCGAAAGCTCTTATTAAGATATTTCGAACGCCAAGCTCTGCCATTTCCATTCGGTTTCTCTTTTTTTGTGTGTTTTTTAGGTTTGTCTGTTTTTGATAATTCGCTCTCCCAACATCCCCGCCAGCTACAATTCGCAACGGGAGACAATGGTGATTTTTGTAGTACAAGTTACAACGCTATTCTCTCTATATATACCTTTTCTCTCCCCCTCTCATTCTTTGGCGTAATTCCTAAGCCGGCTAATATGAATTTAATTTTCAAACTGGAAGACCCCTTTTCTAGCATAAAATGTCCGTAGAAATGCTTCACCTGTGCTCCAACAAATTAATAAAACCGAAGTAGAATTAGTTGACATTTTCTCAGTTTGAAATAATGGTAAGGGTTGTGACGTTGTCTTAAAAGTCCTTCAAGCGAAGCTTCTTTTGCATCTTCCATCGAATTTTTACAATTAAGTCTTCGCAATACCACTTGATAAGAAAAAGTAGCGGAGATGGTGTGAAATCCACAGTGTAAGATCATGGCGGAGGGAACGGGGATTGTGTTAGGTGGGGTTCAAGACTTCCCGCTGCATACCAACAAAAGAGAAACTCTGGCGAGACGGATCTTTCAAGGCTGACATCGTAAAGGAGCCGGACACTGCAGTGACCACGGGGCAGATGAGGCCCCCAATGAGTATTGAGCGAAGAAAATTGTCTACATACACGCTGAAACACTGTGTGGAACGCGGGTTCATGCAGGCTTCGACGCGTGAAGTGAAACAGGCTCTATGCATGGCGCAGAATGGATTTGAGCGCGGCAGTTATATTTCTTACTAAAGACTCCCTAGGGATTCGGCGAGGAGTTCATATCGATTGGAAACTTCAGCTTGACCGTACAAGCAACGGATGGTAGGAAAAATAAGGAAGCTCACACTAACGTGTAACTTTTGAAGGTAGCGAAGCTGTACGCAACCATCACGACCATCACGGCGGTTCAAGGCCGCCATTGCAGCCGATTCGCTTTTTTTCCCCTGCCGCAATGACCTTTACTGCGACATTGTTCCTATATCTGTGAGATTCCTTAAAATATTTCTCGCCCAGAGATAGTGTTGCCGCGATTACGGTGAACGCTGGAGTTTTGTTCTAGGGGCGAAGCCTGGTAGGAGCTTGGGCAGTCGGCGTCTACTGTGGTTGTCGTCGTTTCATGTAGTTACAGTATTAAAACACCGGGATAACGCGCTTCCAACGGCTTGAGCTAGAATGTAATGCGTACTTAAAAAACACATCGGAACAATCGTTTTCCAACGCCTCGCTCTAGTATGTTTCATCTCCGTGTGCGAAAACACGTATAAAACGACACATCGGGACACTTTTTCTACAACGCCTAACGCTAGAACGCTTCGTGATTCAAAGACATGAGACTTTTACAGCAAAGCTGTATACCTATACCCCCCAATTGTTTCCTTCCCGCGAGCAAACATGCCATCGCGCTAATACACTTTTACACTGCATGTGTCGCCCCTCCCGACGTTTCACGTTGAAAGAGATGGCCCTTTTTTGGTAATCTTGACCAATCTCTCTAAATGAGTATGCCTGGCTTGATAGAAGTGAGCCGATTACGCCGGGCGGTCACCGCTAGGCACGCAGACACAAGCCGTCACAAGTTAGTTTTGTTTTGTTTTTTTATGGCCGGGCTTTGTCAGCAATCTTGGAGAATCTCCCTAAGGGAGTACGCTTGGCTTGACAAACATGCGCCGGGGACACTTGGTGACCGCAGCGAGGCACGCACTCACGTGCACTCAGCATTTTCTTTGTATTTTAACGGTGGACACCAGACTCTAATGATTGCCTAAGGTGCTTTGCTGCGCGAGGCACGCACTCACGTCCACTCGACATTTTCTTGGTATTTTTATCTGCGGACACCCGACTCTGTTGATTGGCTAAACAGCTTCGGTGTTAAGAAAACACAACCACAGTGCTACCTATGATTGAGTTTTTTTTCTCTTTTTGCTCCAGTACGGTAGCCACGTAGTCCTGCTTGCTTGTTGCCTTGTTTTTTGTCGCAAAGGCATGTCGACCACTTCCTTTATGATGCGAGGCTTCTGGTCTTTAGAGGTCTTACAATCTGCCATTCGTACCGAGGAGACCTTTTGGGCGTTGTCGAGGTCCGATTGCACAAAAAAGTTCGATTTTCTTTGGAATGTTTGTTGCCTTATCAGACAATTGCACTGTTTCGATATCCTCTGTGTGAACCCTGTTCACTTGAAAAATGTCCTCGTAAGGCCACTGCTGTAGTATAAGCGCTATATATAATTTCGCCTAGAAACCACTGTGAAGAGCCGGACTATGGAACGATGGCTGGATCACTTTACCCGGACAAAATTCGTTATAAGTCCCTCTTTCCGCCTGGATTCGGAACGGGCGATACTCGACACCCTGCTCGCGTGTCCATTCGATTGGCTCAACCGGCCGAAAAAGAGCGCTTTACGCTGGCAAACAATTATCGTGTTGTGATGCTGCCGAACATGTCTCATGCCGCAGCACGGTGTTGGTGTTTCGCGAAAGCGAGGCGTTAGTGTCCTCAATGATGCAGCTGCACGCGATTACTTCCTGTAGGATGGACAACTTTCTCTCACAATAATAATGAACGATATTGGGTGCAAGTGAAAGTGAAACGGAAACTGAAAGAAAAAAAACGGTTCCCGTGACCGGAATCGAACATGGGTCCCCCGTGTTAAGGAGCCAGCGTCTATCCACTCTACGCACGCAAGATCTCATGCTGCCACTACAACATCAAATCTGGGATCCGAAATATGCGCCAAAGCATACAACTCAGTTTATCCTCGGTTTAGACATCTCCAAAGCCTTCGACACTGTGCGACACTTGGCCATACTACAGATGGTGAACACAATGAATTTGGAGAGCGCACGTAGAACTACAATAAATTGTTCCTGTCATCTCGTATACTCACCATTCATTTCGGTAACATTGACTCGGACTTCATTAGGCTGGGTATCCTAGGAACCCCGCAAGGTTTAGTACTGTCACCTTTCCTCTTTAGCTTCGTCAGGAGTTACCTCCCGACCCTTCTCTCGGACATACTCTACCTTCATCATTCCATCTACGCAGACGACAAAACCCTCTGGCTTGCTCTAGGCTCCGAAGGCCAAATCGAGAGAGAACTGCAATGGGAACCTAAACCGTTTAGGAGTACAAAGCCATGCGCAGCTTATCGTGTCCCCCCCCCACCATAAAAAATAAGAACTTTTCATCCACAAGCCACCCCATAAAAACCCGCGGATATTGAACGTAACCACATCTTAAGAAGGTAACATTCCCACAAATCACTCCGTAAAGGTCTTGCGAATCCGCCTAAATGATTGTGGCTGCCATACAGATGCACTCAGGGATATCGCGAAAGGGGTATATCAATTCACCCGGCTCATTCCCAGGGCTGCGTCAAGGCACCAGGGCATCAAGGAGTCCAACATAACTAAAATTGTGCAGGCCTTCGCCATCTCCAAAGTTATATACGCAATGCCTTTTCTCATCGTGCAGAAGACGGAGCACGAAAAGATTTATAGCTTCATCAACACGGCACACAAGCGAGCTGTCGGCCTCCCCCAACACACATCAACTGCAAACCTGCTTCCCTTCGGGTACACAGTATACTCTCCGAACATATAGAGGCACAGCGAACCGCACAGCTAGGGGGAAATTCTCGCAGCTCGGTCGGTGCATATTGAGGTCTTTGGGCCTCGTACCGCAAACACCACACTACAAACGACTGGTTGCCATACCGTCTGCTCTGGGGGATGTCATCAGCGAGTCCCCAACGCCTAGGCGAATGCACCCCATCAACAATAATGAATGGTTTTAGGCAAGAGCGAAGTTCCTTGCCAAAGAACACCCACCGGGGTCTCCTGTGGTATACACCGAGGCCGCCCCACACCAAGACAGGAAAGCATCGGTACTAAGGGTGGTCGACTCCAAGGGAAGCCCCATCGTTTCAGCATCTGTAAGCTGCACGTCCTGCTTAAAGCTTGAGGATATGGCAATCGGTCTAGCCCGTAACCCACAGCCGGTCTCCACATCTGAACACCATAACCAATTCTAAATCGGCCGTATGTAATTTTTCAAACAGCGGGGTATCTAGAATCTTGGCAACCTTATCGAAAGTGCCCCAACTTCATAGTCGGATATCATCTGGCCACTTCACACTCTGGCCTACTGGGAAATGAGAGAGCCAATGACACCGTTCGAGATATGATTTGCCGGGAGCCTCATAGGACGCCTGAAGATATGCCGCAACATTTTGGTAATAAGGAGTGCCTCCATGCTTTCGGCAATATACTCCAACAATTCCGCCAAAGTCCTGCTTTTTGCCACCACCGCATCCATCGCTCATCCATCGCATGCGGTCCGTCTATTGCAGCTTCAAAAATTATCATTCCCCACTCCAGATCTCATGTCCGTCGTATATCCTGCGGAACATAAAGACGATTGCCCCTTCTGTTCTGTGCAACGAGCATTCCTTAGCCACATCATTTTGTCTGGTCCAGTAATACCGGCATTACGTAGAAGGAATCATCCCATCCTTCATACCTTATCAACTTTACCAGAGTCGGAGCCTGCTACCTCTAGCCCAGCTCCACTTGTGCAAGAAGCCCTCGCCCAGTTGGCTGAAGACACCGAGCTCCCAAAACATCGGCATCCCCGCTGTCTGGACGACTGAGTGAACACCTCAGTTGTGACATCACCCCAACTTCTGTACAAAACAAAGTTCTTACTACTACTACTCATATCCGATTGCTCTATTTCTGCATGGTCGAAGCGAACCCCAAGCAGTAGGTACAGATTTGCGCAGTAGACTCAAAATCCGAACGTTAGGCCTATGGGTAGCACACCCGAGAGTTGGTGTGGGTATTTTAAAAAACTGGTGCCTACCTCCGGAAAAGCACTTACAGGTAGTGTGTGACTGCCCAACCAAACAGTCCATCACGAGGACGCTTTGCGTTCATCCATCGTCACCGAAAGACAAAGGAGTGCGTGGTTTTTTCTACCGTCCGTAGTTTATACGTTCAAGCTCAAACTTCTATTTTCGTGAAGGCAGAGCACAGCGACGTCTATAAAAGGATGAAAATGGAATTAGAGCCGAAGAACCACATCTGGGTGGATATAAGTAATTTATGAAACACATGGTGTTGGGGAGTGTGCCTGGGTAAGTAGTAGGTGACATAGAAGGGCGTGTAGTGTGTGCGATAGAATTTTTCTGCCACTAGAAAATGGGAAGCTTACGTTCACCACGTGCGGACCTACTTCCTACTTTTCGGTAAAAATTAGGAAGGTGAGTCAATATAGTAATTATAAGAAAATCCCTGCGTTTATACCGAACACTTTGTGAGGTAGGGAACGAGCCATTTTTCTCAGCGCCCTTTTAATTATTTAAACTTTATATATTGAGTTAGGTGATTTTAGATTCTTGGTGTCCCCAGGTAGGCGCCAGCATTTAATAGCCAAGGTGCAGTATATGTATTCTTTTTTAATGGGTTACTTTTCAAATCGGAAATCAAATCAAATCGTTTATTTGCCTTTCTTTTACAAAAGGAGGGCACAACCGCAACAAGCCGCTGTTACAGGCGGCTTGACTAGGCGGCTTCCCCGGGTTCCTGCAACAGCTGATATCACGATCACATGCTATATTATTGCATTACACATCTTGTGGATTAACCGAGGAAAAAAAGGCACACACACACACACACACACACACACACACACACACACACACACACACACACACACACACACACACACACACACACACACAAACACACACACACACACGCACACACACACACACGCATCCCACACCACACACCACACACACACAACCACACAAACACACACAACGGAAAAATAAAAGGAAGACATTACAATCAAATCAAATCACAGTCATGGCCATACTTAGCGGAAGCGGGAACGGTAATAAGTATACAATTGCTACAATAACTGGCAAAAGAAGCACTATATACAATAACTTTTCTTTCAACACGTGGAATCAATTTTTTTGGAAGAAGGCTGTACACAAAAACATCGGCAACAGTGACCATAAGTACTTAACACAATCGCATATTTTCAAAAAAAAAGAGGAATAGAATACTGAGACCCAAGGTTTTCAGGAAACAAAGAGTGCTTTCAGATTTTTCTTGGAAAGGCGGTATATATCAATGAAAATGGTGTCGTATCTATTTAGCAACACCGGGAGGTTATACGTTAGTGACTGGATACTGTAATTGCTGCGGGGTGTCGGCGTGTACTATAAGGACGGAGAATGCGCTTAGTACGCCACAGCGTTTTTTGATAGGTGTAAACTGGTGTAAACTGGTCATACATTATATACCTTATAAATCCAAACCTGCCAGCGCCGGCTCGTGGCCTAGTGGTCTGAGGCGCTGGAAGTTCTGTTTTGAAAGTCGCAAGTTCGAATCCCCGAGGGTACAGGTATTTTTTTTTGTAAGTTGATTTTTTCGTATGCGGCCGATGTTTTCTGAACTGAGTTCACCATTTTTGGGCCGTAACGTTCACTGCTCCACGAGCGAGATCGCAGAACGCGCGCATACTGACAATGACGCGCTAGCGAGTTCTCGTTGGCGTGCTGTTGCCACAAGCACCGACTGCTTGCGGGCAGTGGGCCCAGGCCTGAATCAGCACACCCTAAGCCTGGTGCGAACTAGCTTTTTACGAACAGACATGAGTGAGGCAAGCTCCGAATATGCGGGAAAAGCGCATGGCATTTGAGAGTCTGCGGTGACGCGGTGGGCGTTCATCCACTGAGTAGGCCTCGTCTAGTGATTTCTACGATTCCAAGCCGCCCTGGGAGGTTTATCTTAGACATTTGACAGCCGACAACATGGCAGAAGCGCGGTACGGCGATAACTGAGATATCGAGAATGCCCATCCAACAACGCCATCAGATGTCAAGCATGTTGTTTTACAGAACAGAAACCGAAACCGAAACTTGTTTGATTGCTAACCTTGGGCATCGTCCAATCACGGTGCCCCCCCCCCCCTCCTGACATCACAGCCTTTAGTTGGTGCGGCCGCCGCAAACCGCGCATAGTAGTTTTTCTTCTTTCGCGCTTTGTAAAATAATTACCGATTTGTCAACCGGATAAACGATGAATAGTGTGTTAATTTGAGCCAGTCTACACAGTGCAAGCAAAAACGGGAGCTTGACAAATTCACTTCAGTGTCCCTTTAATAACAAGATAGTGTCATCTCCGTAGCAGACAAGCGAAGCTTTTGGGTGACACAAGGCGTTTGGAATGTCATTGACGTATATGCAGAAAGGAAGTGGTCCTGGAATGCTGCCCTGGGGAACACCTTAGCCGATGCATTTAGGTTAGGACGAAAATTCTCCCAGATAGACATATTGTTTCGATATTTTAAGTAGGAGGACATAAGGGTGTGAGACCCCCTGTACGCCATACAAGTGGAGTTTACCCAGTGATGTTTGCCGATTGAAGGAATCAAAGGCGTTTGAAAAATATATGTATATGCCTAATATCAGTTTATTTTGCGAAACGTTATGCAGGATTATCTCTTTCTGCTTCAGTAAAGCCGTTTCTGTGGAGCAGTGCTTGCGAAATCCACGTTGAAAACAATGTAGCGATAGTTTTTGCTAGGAAAATCGGATAACCTGGCGTGCATAAGCTTTTCCGAGAACTGACCATCAAAGTGATCATTAAAAAAATTAGCCGAACGGTTTCCTCTCATAATTTCGCCATTATGAAAAATGGTGTCAATCGGCATTTTTGTTTGGGAACGGTTAAGAACAGTGTTAACTGCCTTCCATGTAAGGTCAGGCCAGTTAGCATTTCGAGAAAATACGGCATTATAATGAGCTGTCTTGTTATTTCTGAAGGTAGTTACAAGACAATTACGGTTATGCTTGTATTCAGCCCAGATTGATCTATCTCTTGTCTTAACAAATTTTGCATACAGTCGACTTTTTTGTTTAATTTGTTTGTAAATATCTTTGCTTATCCCAGTTTTTCGAGCTCTATTGATTTCCTTAACTGGTTTTGTCGGAAAGCATTTGTAGTAAACAGCAGAGAACGACTCAATAAATGATTCATAGGTGATGTCGGCAACGCAGCTTTCTAATAAATTGGCCCTGGGAACGGAAATTATCATAGTTTTAAATTTAAAGATATTTTCATCTGAAACGTCCTGGAAAAGCTTAATTTGTTTCATTTCGGTATGTTCAGATTGCTTAGGTATGAGCATATAAACCAGGTAGGTGGTCACTGATGTCTTCTTATATGACGCCCGCCTTTATAGATGATAATGCGTGATTGGTTATAAAGACATCTAGCAGTTAAGATGACGTTCCTGTGATACTGGTTGCAGATGTCAGGACAACCTCAAAAGCATTCGAGATTATTATTAATAGCTTGGTGGCTTGTTTGAGATCCACTTCTAGCATATTTATGTTGAAATCGCCTCCAATAACGAGTTCAATTTTTTATTCTGTATAAAATGCTAGCATGCGTTCGAGAAATGTGTAGAAAGCATTCAAGTAGCCAGCTAGCGGTCTTTAAAAACTTACAAACATTTGCGAACCATGCATGACTGCGACCTTCTCGTAATCATCTATGATGCATGTGAACTTAGCTTCAAGATAGCAGTTTAGGTCTCTTCCAAAAAGAACTGATACGCCACCACCACGCCTAAGACGTCGTGTTACAAAAAAAAATGAGAGTAGGCCGCAGGCGTATACATTTGGGATAACTCGTCGTCCCTTGTTTCGGTTAAAATTATCGCTAAAAAACAATAACGAAGAATGTTGAAAAAGGTATCTCCTCTATTTTGGATTTTGCAGAACGACAGTTTAGTGTTTTAAAAGAAAGACACGATTCATACAATTTAATGGCCTGGAAAAAGCTACTTGGTAACACTACAATTTGTTGACCGCTTCACATGAGATATTTCATCAATTTAGCAGCTGGTCCAACATAGCCTCAGATTTAACGTGCACGTTAAGTCCGCCGCTTTTATTTCGTAAGGAGATCTTACCGTTAGTATGCCAAGAAAACTGGTAGCTGTTGTTCGACGCCCATTCTTTGGTGATCAACACAAGCTCCCGATTTCGTTTTGTAAGGTTTTCGACAATTGAGGTATTGTGTTTCGTCTACTTCAACTTGTTCCCTTTATACAACCACCACTCACGATCAGCTGGGCGGTTATACCGGACAATTATCCCAGGTATGTTTCCTTTTTTGGCTGGGAGGCGGTGGATTGCGCAGACATCGGTAGTTATTAAGGCTGGCACATCGAGAATTGGGGTACGGTCATTGACGTTTCGCAACAGGTTTTCATTTTGGGTTACAGCATTACCGTGGATCTCGAGGTTTAGGCGCCTGCTACGCCGTTCCAAGTCATTGAGTTCTTCCTGCATTTTCCACTGGTTTTCTATTACGTTCTCATTTTCTATTTGTGCAATGCGTTTTCGAAGCGATGCTATGCCACGTTCTTGGTGGTTTAGTTTTTCCGTTACATCATCCAACTTTTTTACATGTGTTCAATGGAACGTTCTATTTCGAGAACGGTTCCCTTAAAGCATTAGCTGCTCGAGCTTTTTCTTTATCGACGATAGCGTGAGGGATATGAAAGCATTGTCGTAGTGCTGGTCAGTTTTCTTGTTTTGGGATTGGTGTTCACGGCATGACGCGCACTTCCAACTGTCCCGAATGGATTCACTTGAAGACCTTGATAGTATATCTGATACATCACAGCCCTATCCCGCGTGAAAAGCACTCTCGCACTCAATGCATGACATAGATAACTCAGCTTGCGTGAACGGCGTCTTACAAGCAGAGCGATCAGATGACATTGCAATACACAGTCAAGTGTGGCAGCAGCGGCGGATATCAAAAACAACTTGGAAACTAGAAAAGCATACAATTTATACAAAGCATACAATTTACACAATACCCAGCCACCAACCTGAAATACTCTGAACGGTTTCTTAGTGATATATTCGGCGAGATGCCGCTGCTGCCAGTGCTCGCACAACTGGTCATAACGACGCCGAAAGTACTTGGCAGAACACCATTTCCTTCCTATGTATTCAACGTTTATCCAATTATCTTTTGCTGAGCAAGACGCAGTAACCTTAAGCCCAATCGGGGTATTGTCAAAGAACCGTAAAACTGGTATTCTCCTCCTTTCGACTTGTGGCACAAAACTACACCATCCCGTAGAATAGCAGAAAGCTATACTATACAAGCACAGACCCACATGTCGAACTGCGCACAGAAGAAGCTGGAGGGCTCACTGCGCTCTCGTACAAGCACTTTCGAGGTTGTGCGCTCGAACAACCTCTAGAGCCCGAACAAATCGTAAACGTCGCAGTCAAACCATTGAAGTACGGCACAGCGCTGCATAGGGTGCTCTGTGGGCTGTTACAGCCACCGCTAAGCGTAATTGTTCCGCGTGTCTCCGGAATTTGCTGAGAGTCTGCAAACAGTGATAGCACGCGTCTGGTATTGCACAGTGAAAATCGAAATTGCAGCAAGCTCATTAGAGCACAAGCTTCATTCAAAGACTGCGCAAGATTGCTTCTACAAACTTGCTTGCCTCTCACAGTTTGCTCACTCGTTCGACGAAATGTTTCCACCTATCTTTACCTCTTTCGAATCTAGGGTTGCCGAAACCGTGGGTATACAATCGGGTTTTTGAAGCACGCGCATGGGCATGCCTGTCAGAATTGAGGCTCCGGGATATTTGACTTTGAGCGCTTATTTAAGCAAGGCTTTCTTCGCGTTTCTCTCTTCTACGTTTACCTCCTCCACCCCACGTGACGAGTAAGATCACCATAAGTGCACCTCTACCAGCACGTGACCTACAAAAAAGGATAACTCCAATCTGTGAATTAAGGCATGAAGCAGCGGCCTGATTGGAGAACCTTGAGGGGCACGTGCTAATATTCACCGATGGGTCCGTGCTTCCAGACAAGGGGGCGGCGGCTGCAGCATATATCGCACCTGCCTTCGCTTCAGCCAGGCAATGCCGCCTGCCAGTGGCCAGTAGCTCCACAACGGCAGAAATCGCGGGCCTTCACTTGGCGTCGGGCATCACTAAGGAGTGCGAGCAGAACCTCACAAACCGGAAAGTAGCCATCCTCTCAGATTCGAAATCTGCTCTGCTGAGGCTCGACCGGGCCCACCTCAGCTGTCTCGCTGTGCAAAGTCTTGCCAGCAAACTGGACAGCCTCAGCACCAGACGCCTTAGCATTCATCTGCAATGGCTACCTGCTCACGTAGGCATAAAGGGAAACGAGGTGGCTGATCGCCTGGAACAAAAGAAGCCAATCATCCATCCACTTCGATGAGTGAGGCTATCAGGCCCCTGGACGTCGCGCGGTACCTCACCGAAGTGACCTCCAAGCCAAGCATCCTGACTCCCGAATTCCATCCGGCAAGCCACCGCACGCGCTTCCTTCGAGGGGACTGACAAGAGCTGACCATGCTCTACTTCTTCATCTGTGAGTCGGCTGTCAGCGCTGCTCGGAAAGACGTCACAGGCTTGGCATCGCCAGTTCACCCGCCTGCCCACACTGTCCCGCAATAGAGACACTCCCGCATGCACTGTGTGAGTGTCCACAACATTCGCAGGCTCGATCAGCGATGAGAGCGTCGTATGGGAAACTGGCAGTGCCTTCATGCACCTCATCAAACCTGTTGTTCCCGGATTGTCATAAATCAAATCGCGAAAAAGCGTTCCTAGCCCTTCTGGACTTTTTAAAGGACACGGGCCTCTCGGACCGGCTATGATGCCTTCAGTACTGTCCATGCTGCGCGGCTTGTGAACCGTTATCTTATTCTCCTTTTCTACTTTTTCTGTCCACCCTTTTTCCTTTCTATCCCCCTCCTAGACTCAGTCTTGATTGAGGTGCCCTAAACCCGAGAGGCAGTTATCGGCAGAGTCAACATTTATTTCACTTCTAATAAAGCAACTCTCTCTCTCTCTCTTTTACAGAGAGACACGCTCGACGCGGGAATTCGGACAACGTGCCTCATATAATGCTCACGCAATAAAAGAAACAGCTTCTCTCGGACGCTGTCGGATTTCGGTGTACCAACAAAGGCATTGGGCTGGTTTAAGCGGCACAGATGCGACGAGCTACGCTCGGTCGCCTGAAATCATAGTGCGGCAAAGATGGTTCAGCTTACTATATGAAAATTTTCTAGTGGGAAGTTTCGGCCTAAACTATTTTGTACGTGAGAGAAGGCCCACGCGTTGTAGTCAGTCGTCCGAATTCAGAACGGAATGCAATCGTAGGCAATGTGTTTGACTAGGAACCAATTTGGAAAACCATTTTAGTGCGATGTATTTTTACGCCAAAGCATTTCAAGGCGTCTTGAACTGTTGTATTAGTATTCTAACAGAACACGCATAAAACACACCTGGTGGTACATTACATTTTCTTGAGCTGCTCCAAAGGTTTCGGTCGCTGAACTGCAACAGAGGCTAATAATTTACGGCCCGTTTATGACATAGACATTTTTCTCTTAACCACAGCAATTTCCGCCTTATAAGAGAACATCAAAATACAGAATGATGGCGAAGTCGCGAAACAGACACACAAGTATTTGCAAAGCAATGAACAGCCCTTTGTTTACAGGCGACTTAAAAAACACCCCAGCTGTGGAACTCCCGAGTTAGGTCCCCCACATTTATTGAATAATTTGGAAGAGCAGTCCAAGCTCGGGTGTCTCCGGGGTAATTCATAATGGTATCGCTTACCCTCTGACTGCGTGGAGGAGTCCGGAAAACACTCGCAGTAATCTCCGCGCGAACTCATTACTAAAGAAGATTATTCAAAATAGGGCTGCCATTGTTCGCGACTCGGCCTTGACGAAGAGAAAGGAACCGAGGCAGCGGGTCGCCTGTCGTCGTTGAATGCGCGAAAAGTTGGCGTGAACTTCATAGCGACGCGTGTGCACATGGCTTCATCACAGAACCCGAGAAGGGCTTTGCTCAATGATAGCAGCTTATGCAGCGTACATCTGCCTGGGGCAATTTATTCATTCGATTCGCACTCACGCTTTGTTAACGGCCTTATTCTGGACAGCGAACACACCCCGGGGTAATATAAAACCCGACCTCTGAGCTCTCGAGATCGTTCTGTTTTATGGAACTACAGTTATCGGAACTTCATAAAAGGCTTCAATGGCTTTCTCAGAGATCTTCATTTTTTGGAGGAGGCAATTGCATTGGGTTTTGGGTTCTTTGCTGTGAGAGGCTTGAAAAGTGGTGCCATTTTTCATCTGTGTTTTTTCGGTCAGTACTATGATGTTTTGATGGTGTAGTGGCGAGTGAAGTGTAGTGTGTTTTTAACTGAGAAGGGGATCCAAATAAAACCCATAATGCTGACCCTAAATGTTCACGTGACTTTTTCTCGATGCCATTAATTTCTGTCCCAGACAATCTTCCCATGGTCCTTGAAGGTTGCTGTATTACGCCGAGTAGCCTTCGCAATCATGACTTCTTTTAAAGTCATATTTTTTCTTCCTTCCAGTACCATGTGATTCTCTTGTGTGAGAGGGGAAAAGCGTGTGCTTTTTAATAACAAGGGAAATAAAATTGAATATAGAGAACCAGAACCAGCCGCGCTGAAGCAAGTGCGGAACCAAATATATGCAAGGAAGGAGACCAAAAAATCAAGAAAAAACGAATTAAAAATGCCCAGACAATCGCCTGTCACTATACAAGGCCTCACTTGTCAAACAGCGTGGAGGCTAAGGAGCCCTTGATCGCACACAGAAGAATTCCGCAGTACCCTCTCATAAACCGCTTTGCTGTAATGACAACTAAAGCTCGGCGCACGTTGGGTTATGCACATGGTTCTCCATTATAACTGCCTTTGTTACCATAAGCGTTACTGGAAAGGGTTTGTTTCAAACCATCTTCGTAGCAATCACAAATACCTTCCTGTTTGTTCAGTGGTGTCTTCAATTACTGCACCACCGACATCCCACCAGAGTTTTGTATAATCGGGCGGCCGGCATTTCATTTCTACCGGGTGGCAAGACGGTAATGGATATTTTTGCTTGAGGTGGGATAACCCAGCGGGGCTCTAGGGTCATTAAAATGTTTATTTAGATTCAAAAGCCATTCAGCTAATGTGGTGGCCAAAATATCCACCGGAAGTTGTGATTTTATGCAACGGCTTCAAATATTCATCGTTGAGGCATTGGGTGCGATGGCCGAGTCACACAAAGTTCTCGCCTTGACCTTGAATATCTAAGGACGCAGGCCAAGCAACGCCATAACTCTAGCCGTTCATTCACCCTGTCTATTTATATGCAGGAGCGTCCGAAATATGCGGGAACATCTCTGAAACTCTTCTTACTCCAGCGTTTTCTATAGAGAGGGATATCAAAGGCAGCGTTTTAAAGGCCACCCTTGCGGGTTTGCAATTTCTCTGCGGCCTTCACGTGAAAGTTTGCACGGGCAGCCCATCGGGGTGCTTTTTCTCACATTGCTTCTCACAGCAGGCGATACGTCTTCTTGCTACCGAATGTACTGGTTTAAGTAGTTTCGTGCAGAGCAAAGCGCAAACATAATTCAAACCAGAAATAAAAACGGTGACTGCAAAGCCTGGAACTTCTTTCAAGTGATATTCAGTGATATAGTTTGAAGAGGGAAAGTTTTGAAAGGCCTTTCTTCTCGAGGGCCGCCTTTTCAGGATACTCAGAATTAAAAGCAAGAGGCGCAAGCAGTGCGAGAAGCTTCAGCCGCAGTGTAATAAAGTTCTTGTACAAGCCACTACTCTTACTGTCTCTGAAATGATAAGCATTGAGTACGGGGAATCATGATGCCACTTACTCATGTCCGATGTTGCTATCACAACTGAAAGTACCTGGGAATGGCTATATTGCGTACACGTGACGTTGTGCCGTAGTGGCAGTCTGACAAACACAGCACTAAACTCCGAACTCGTCTTTCGCAAAAGGCTGTCCAGGCACATGACGGCGTCCATCGTGCTGCTACGCTTCCGGAATCACATCAAGATTACCCACATTTTTTCTACCACTGAATTTTTGTCGCCTTCTCGCTTCTGTTGTAGGCCGTGTTTCTTTTCACTGTCCTCCTACAATGTTTATCGGTGAGCCAAACAAAAATTTGCTAACTATTTATTGAAGGGACAACTAAAGAAGCGCGTCATGCCTCCCTGCTATTGCCCTTACCACTATTGGCAAACGGAAGGAACCTTTTGCCTTTTGGAGGAGCACGGTTATCTCGGACGCCCAAAAGGCAACAGAGATTCCGATTGAACGGGGCAATAATAAAACCAATGCACGGTCATAGGCGAAGGCTTACATCCCCACGCCTGACGAGACACCAAAAGCCCGATGCGGTTGGTCGATTTCTGGTGCAGGATGAGTGCCCAGACGTTTAGCATTTTTCAAGAAAGCTTGCTAGCTCTACCAGCCAATGGTTCTTTCGTGGCGTGCGAGACAAGAAACTCCCTATGCGTCGGAGGCGGCGGCGGTGGGCGGGAGCGGGGCCGAGATTTTCGCTCACGGAGCACACTAGAGAAGGCGCCGCGAATTTACCCAGCGTTCCTCGTGCGGATGTGCCAGTTCGGCGTCGCCGGCGTCGGCAGTTCGGCTTTGTCGTGGGCTTTGTCGACTGCTTTAGCGGCGGTTCTTTTGGGCCTGTTTTGCTGCAGCTTCGCGTTCATTGCGCGGTGCCTTCGCACGGCTTGATTAAATTGTTCGACAACACCTCCAGCGTGACCCGCACCCGACGGAAGTAAGTGGTCGTACGGCAAAGATACGTTAAGGATTGGTTTGCGGGACGGCAAACCAAATGTACAAACCACATACAGACATCTGGCCGCAAGAGAAGCGATATAGTTTGCGCACTGCTTGCCACGAATGGTACTCCATTGTCTGAATTGTGTGAATGCCGATTCGGTGGTGTGTTAAGAGGTATTACAAAAGGCGAATCTAGCGACTGGTTTAGATAAATAGGGATTATAAAAGTTCTATCAGCTTCCTCGCAATTCTCAAACCTACTAAAGTAACAGCTTTAAATCGGTGTAAATGGGAATCACTAAGTTCACATGCGGAATTGTTTCGGCGTCTTCGCTTGTGTCGCGCGATGGTGCAGCCCCAATCTAAAACATCAGGATGGCTAGGTTCCGCTGTCTCACCCTTCAAAAGACGTTCCTGTCAGTCTCCTTTGTCACGCCTGACGGCTAGGCTACAGCGGTGGCGTCCGCCGCTGAAGCTCGGCCATGGTCGACGCTGCTGGTAGGTTTAAGGCGCCGCCCCCGTGAATTCCAGGTAACGGCTGGCAGAATCTCTGGTTTCACTCTTTGTAGAGCCACGTGTGTGAATTCAAGAGACGTTGCATGGGCAATTGTTGTGGGTGTCGTTTAAAGCTTTGCTTTAAAATTTTTGCAGTAAACTATTGGCAGGTGACGTTTAAAGCTTTGCTTTACAGCCAATTTTTTATGATGCTTCTGTGCCCCTAATTCAGGTCGTAACTTCGGGCTTCTCTGAAAATACCGTGAACGCATGGATAATTAAGCGCTTGAGTATATTGATTATTGAGCGAGAAAGCGTCAGTGGTGATCACTGGCGCGGCAAAAATACCACTTTATTTTATTGGCCGCATCTGGCGGCACCTATCTTAATGCGGAGCATTTCTTAGGCTCGCGATGTCACTCGTCGATGTTGTCGGCGCCGTCCAAACACTCACTGCGCATGCGCGTCGCGTCGAGGCGCAGGTGCGCGTCTCTCCGCTGTACCCTCCTCGCTCTCAAAAACAGGTGCGGCGGTGCGGGAGGAGCGCGTCTGTGCTTGCATGCGTCGTTGCTACCCCTGCGCTGCATCGCGCTCAAAAGTAACGGCGGCAGGGCGTGTACACGTGATAACGGCGTGGTGGGTGCGTGGAAAGTTCGCGCGCTTGTGTACGGCATTGTGCGCATGCGCGTCTCCCCCCCCCCCCGTACTCCTCTCCCTCGAACGCGGGCGGTGTGTATATAAGCGGCGGAGCGCGCGTTCGGAATTCAGTCAAGGGCGTCTTTGCTTGGCTTTCGCTTGACTTGACGCTTTGCTTGACGGCACCAAGCAATAAAAACAGACTTTGAATTTTACACTCCTTGCCTTCGCTTCTCCTTCATTCAATAATAAGAATAATAAAGACGAAATAACAATTAAGCATTCCCAAACCATACCCAATTACGCAACATTCACGCGATACCCCCCCCCCCCACTCTGCGACGCATTTACTCGAGTTCCCCCGTGGGAATGATGCGGGGGGATTTTTTTTATTATGGAGTGTTACATGGTTTAAACCTCTCTTGGCTAGAAGCTTCGCTAGTTACTGCTGAGTTTCTCTTAAAAAACAGTGTATAGGAACGACCAAATTCTATGATGTGGCGTTAGAGTGATTGTTCCAACAGGACGAAAATTACTTAAACATAATGGTGGGTTTGTTAATCGAGCAGGACTTAAAGGGACAGACAACCAATTTTTGTGGAGCGCATGTCATCTTGCTCATATGAAAGCCAGCGTTTTATATATTGTGGTAACCGCAACAAAGTTCTTAATGCAAAGGCGGAAGTAATTTTAACCTTCTACTAGTATTTCTGAAGTCTAAAAGGAGGTGCCACGTAGTGTCTAAACGTGGCACTACCGTACGCTCCAAACAACTCGGTTGGTTTCAACGCGTTCATAAAAAAGGAATAGGAAAGGTTGCATATTATTGTTGGTTTGGCAAGGGAGAAGCTCATAAATACCTCATAACATAGGTGAAAAGTCCGTTTTTGGAAGGCTTACTGTCATAGTAGCCAGCACTCCGTTTGGCGGGCTACGTAACGAAGGTTAATTTAAAAATTCTGAATTCAAACGCTCTAGGGCGTCGTCAGCAAAACCGCTTCGGTGTAAAGTGCTTTAGGTTATGCCCTTTAATTTTGGGATAAATAACATCAAGATCGGCAAAAATCGATTCTCAGTCCTTTAAGACTGCGTGGGCATGTATTCTTTCAGCCTCCCGAACGTGTGCTAGGAACAATGCGCACGCCTTTCTTCGGCCTCCGGTTTGTCTGCACTGCACTGCCTGCACTTCATTCTAGGGAGCGTGCAAGGGGTGGCAGGGGTCACCGGACTCTTAAGGACTGCACATGCATAGGTGGCACGCCGCGCTCCGCCTCGACGTCCACGTGGGAACGTCGGCACCGTTGCGAAGGTAGCTTTCTCCTGTCCGGAATGTACCTCTCTCCTAGAGCTCTCTTCCCTCCATTTGTTTGAGTGATTCTATCGGCTTGTTGACCCACCAATGCTGCGCGACGCGGAAAAATCTGTCCTAATGCCGCGTAGATCTACTACTAATGCAAAAGTAAGAAAGTGCTGTATTCTTGGAATTAATCGTGTCTGAGTACGCAAGGGAGAGCATTAGATAGGTCAACTGGATTCTGGGAATAAGAAACCAGGAATAGAGTTTCATCTGCTGCCTGCACATTATTCGAACCAATTCAACAACTGTTTCCCAGGGAACTGCTTGTTTCTCTACTTGTCAAACTTCTTTGCTATTTGTCTATTCTATCAACCCATCAAGTTCTCTCTCTACACATGCAATAAAGCATATGACAAAACACAACAGTTCTTTCTTCACTTGCTCACTCATCGTTTCTTGTTTATCGTTCATATGCGGACCATTTTTGTTTGTGATGACTCCACCTTTAAACTTGGCAAGGAGGCCTGTTGTCCATTATAACCTTGCTTATCTGAGTGCGCCTGGTTTTTTTGTTTCTGGGTTTCCTGTGAACCCTTTTCCTCTTGGGTGTCTTCATTTCCTGTTCGTAAACGACAAATTTCCTCCCGCGGAAAGAACATTACTTGTTATTCTACTTTGTTCTTCTTAGTCAGCCATTTTTTTCGCAGTGTCTTATATATTTTTTTCCATGCGTACGCAAAATATTCATCGGTAGTTCGGTAGCGGAGAAAAAAATAATACAACGTGGCTACTGCAGCTTTGTTTACGGGGTTGCTAGTGCGTTAGGCAGAAGGAGGAAGACAGTTTTGTACTTGCACCGCCTGATTGCAATGTTAGAGAATCTCCACTCTGCACCTACTCGGTGAATTCACGGGGCCCTCGTATTGAGTTTTTGTTGTAAACGAGTGTCTCTAGAGTTCCTCTGGCGCTATGCACCTGGATAGCCGCGATGCTTACCACCAGATTGCTATTTCTTTAATATTCGCACAAACGGCCCACGTTTGCACAAAAGGCAAGCAAGCGATTTGCCGTTGTGTGGTTAAGACGAACCATCGGTGACTAAACACAGCGCTCGCTCATACAAATAGAAAAAATTACGTACTCTTCCACTCAGTGAAACATGCTGCGCGCAGTCAAAGAAGTGCACGAGAGGAAATGCGCTTGTTTGTAATTTGCGATTGAGCATACTTCGTAGCTAATTACCTGAATAAAACTTGCAAGGACTCTAGCTTTAGTCTGTCGGACAAACATGTGGCTCTCCGCTCCTAGCCGGCGTGGCAGGCTCTTCATTGTCTGTGTAACACGCCAACGTAAACCGCTCAGCCATTGAGGGCAGCAGACATGTGACGTTGAGAAGCGAGACGTACGGGTTTAAATCTCCCACCAGCACAACGGGCATGTCATCGGTGAGGGAATGGAGCCTAGCAGTGCGCGCATGCTCCCCCTTTCTTTCACATCTTCCCTTCACCCTCGTACACACATAAGCGGGCAACCGCTGATGTGCGCGCGCTTGGGCCTGAAGACAAGGGCTAAAATGTCAGTCCGGAAATCTGTCAAGCCGAGCAAAAGCTGTAGGCTTAAGCCGCGGCGTTACTAGGGGGCAAGGGCCTCTTCAACTGGGACGGATTCTCAACTACTCGACGAGTGGGAACTTGAGGCAGAAACGGCGGTGGCGGAACTTTCTTCAGCAGCAGCTTTCCGTTGTTTTTGGGCCCAATCATGCTTGTGTGCAAGCGACGCCCTTCCTATTCCCGCTCTTCTTCTGAGCGAAAGACACACGTCCGTGCAATGCAAGTTAAAAGTACAACTGCTAATAACGCCACCAGTGCCTTTGTGAGCACAATGCGTGAGTGTTGAAAGAGGCATCGGTGCTGCCGAAAGGTATAAAACTTGTGCAAAAAAAACGTAATCGGTAACGAGAAGGAGCCGAGAAGCAGTGCTGACTAATGCGCCTCAACCGGAATGAGAACGAGGGGGGGGGGGGCTGCCATACTGCTTCGATGTAAAAACCTGTATTGTCGGTGTTGTCCCATTAACGGAAGTTAAGTCACCGGCAATAAACGTTTGTTATCGTCGAATGTCTATTTTTAAGCGTGGTCGTGGCTTATGCCTTTAAGGCGACGTAGCTCTGGTTTTAATGTATACAGGCAGGCCACTGTAGCGTGGTACTTTATAGGCCTCAAGTATGTTTATTCCCAGCCAATCTTCATAGATTTGTACGAACCTATGCCGAAACTGCTGTAACATTCTAATAAATCAAGCTTCCTTATAAGTACAGGGACTCAAGCCTAAACCCAGACCAAGGGCCCCGCAATCGTGACCGCTTGGTTTGAAATACCCCAGAGGCAAGGAGCTGTTCTCTCACTCCATTTAGGCAAGTTTAAGTTGATCGCCTAGTCCAAACACTACAAGAAATCTGGGGATACCGAATACTTCTTGCGAGTGAGGGGTGTGAAAGCAGGAAAGTCGAGCTGAACGCCTTTAGAACATATGTTTTGTCTAGCGTAGTCCAAACGCTTTGCAATCATGCCGCTGCAGACGATTTGCTTCGCTACCCGCCTTAACGCTTAGTAAGTGCTTCCACCTGTCTCCAGAGCGTTGCGCCGCTTCTCGTTCGTGCCGCAGCGTAATACGAGAGTTGATGACAACGCTGAATTTCGCTTCACGTTCTTCCCCTCACTTCCTGTGTGCTATACTGGCGTAGCCGAGCCCTTCTCGCCAATGTTGAGTTTAAGCTCGCTCTGTTAAGGGCCTCCTGAATTAGCAGTTTTATTAGGGACGCCGATTCCGCACATCAGCTCTTCCGCTAAATTTGGCAAATGCCATGGAACGCCTTGTGGAAGAGAACGGGCGTTTGAATAGGTCGTTTTTCTGTTATACCCCTGTCACACGGGGCACTTTCAATCGCGATTGAGTCGATCCAGATCGAGCTCAATCCGGATCGGGCGCATGCTACACGGCCGTTCCAATCGCAATCGAGCTCGATCCCGCTCGAACTCAATCCTGGTTTCTCAAGCGCGATCGAGGCTTCCAAGCGAGATCGAACGAAAGCGGCGATACACTCGTCCCCGCCCAGTAATGACACTGAAGGTAAAAACTTCAACTAACGCTACAAGCTGTGTCGAGTAACTTGACCCAAATAAGCGTGAGGTAACATTTACATAGTTACGTATATCTACGACCGCGAGAAGTTGCCAGACGTCGGCCTCAAGTACAATGTTAGCGCCATCTAGCGTACACGAGTGCAACCAATGCAACTTTTCGATCGCGATTGAAACGGGCTGTGTAGCAGCGGCAGTGTGTCGAGCGTGCTCAAAAACTCGATCGCGATTCACTTTAATCGCGATTGAAAGTGCCCCTGTGACAGGGGTATTACTCACGCCGTACGCAACTCTTTGCGCTCCTTGGGCCAAATAGGGATTCCGCCTTAAAAGATAGTCGTGGTTCAAAACACTTTCCGCAAATACTCGTAGAACCGCTACCTCGAAAATGACGAGCCGCAGCTACATGAATCTACAGGCAATGCAATGAAAACTACAAAAAAATGGTCGCAAAGTTTTTGGAGCCAGTGGAAATACCCATGGCAAGAACGCACATACCGTTGGATTAATAGGCAGCTTTGAATGCTGATTATTTGACAAGAAAAACTACGACATGGTATGTGGTAAGAAGAAAAAAAACGAAACTTTTCTGCACCACCACATCGCACATTAGGGCCGGAAGGATAGGCAAGGAAGGAATCTACGAGCACTATGCCCAGAAGTGTTTCTCCGCCCAGATTTATTTATCCGCGCACAATACGCTAGGCATTACGCACACGTGGTTTTATTCGCGAAAAATGTCATTTTAGCTTTTTAATCGTCAGATTTCCGTGAAAATCTTCACTGTCCTTTGTTGTTGTCTATCCTTCAACGTCCTTTCTGCCCACTGTGGAGTTTATAGCGCTACGAGCCAAACCGGTGTTCCTGCCTTCATCTGCCTTCATCTTCTCTCTCACTCAATTTTCTGGTAGAATAAGCTCACAAGGGGTGCAGGCTTTATTATAATTTGCCCAAGTGCAAAAATCAAGACAACAAAATTTCCCTTTCAAAGTATAACCAGAGCTGTATTTGCTCGCTCTTCGTCATATTCGTGGTCACCCATTTTTGATGTTCCTAGGACACCGTAGATAACAATTTATGAATTATGTTGGCCACTTTGTTGACAGTGCTTGTTATTGGGACATCGTATTCCGCTTAAAATACGCGCGCATGCAATTTGGGGTATTCATAGTTGATTTATACATGCGATAATATTGACCATTCATTCGGCGCGCAATTGATCTAGCTCCAATAACAGTCATAGCTGTACATTTCGTGCTCAGCCGGGCACCCACCTCACGCTTTACACTGTGAACCTCATCGTCAAGTGAGGTTTCAAGCTGCGTACAAATAATACTAGTGTAATATTTCCTGTTCCCCGTATAAGCCCATAAACACGTGAATGTAACCCCCAATACGTTTCAATGCAACTCACTGAAAAAATACACTAAAATACAGCCTCTGTTGACAAGAAAGAACCATCCTCTCGAAAAGCATGCTTGTCTTCAGGCTTAACATTTGGATTAGCTAACGGTAGAGAGCAATGTAGGCCTAGCAATAAACGTAATGACGTTAATCTACCAGATTTAGGGGAAATCCCTAAGGTGGAGTTAGTTCCTGCGAAAGGAAGTTTGCCATCCACCTTAATGCAGCCGTACGGCTACAAAGGAAAGCTGTACAGCTTTTTCAGAAACTCCACAGTTGATGAAAAATTCGTCCTCGTCCAGGCTTCATCCTGGACCAGGACCAGGTGAAGAAAAATTTATGAACTGCGTAGCTCCTCAGAAAGCTGTATAGCTTTCGTATATTGCCGTATGGCTGCATTGAGGTGGATGTCAAACTTTCCTTCGCACCAACCAATTTTGACTGGTCAGTGACGATGCGAGAGACCGCCAGACACCTTCAGCAGATTCCCCAATCCGATTTGGCTGCGAAGTGAATATCCCCGCCCTCAAATCTTACGTACACGCTCAAGCATAAATGCTGGTTAGAGCTCCAGCCGCAAGCTCACAGTCTTTTGCCAAGTTTCATCAGGCGGCAATGTCAGCGTTACCATCCCGAATATCACAAATGACTTGGAGTATTCGCTGGTAGCAATAATATCTACTGTAAGAAGCTTACGACCAATTCACGAATGCGAATGGCCTGAAGCATCAATATACCCCGTTACAAATCTCACATTCCTTGCTAGGGGTAATCGTCCAGATAAGCTATTACTTATAATACACCTAAAGAGAATCTGGAAAATTAAAATTTGTACCCATAATTTAGGCAGAACCAATCTATGGTTAGTTTTGAATTGAGGCGCTTATCATTTCTCTACATGTGTTACAGGTCACTGCACACGAACCAAATTCCCTTTGCCTTCTTCCCCAGTCCTCTGCCACCGAAGGCTTCCGCCTTACTCGACGATTTGAGAGTAAACTCCCTCTTTCTTCTTTCTTTCTTTCTTTCTTCTTCTTTCTTCTTCTCTTTCTCTTCTCTTCTTTCTTCTTTCTTCTTTCTTTCTTTTTTTCTTATTTATTTCTTTTCTTTCTTTCTTCTTTTTATTTCTATTTCTTTTCTTTCTTTCTTTTCTTTCTCTTTTTCTTCTTTATTTTTTTCTTCTTTTTTTCCTTTTCTTTTTTTTTCCTTTCTCCTTCTTTCTTTTCTCTACTTCTTCTTTCTTCTTTCTTTCTTCTTTCTTCTTTTTTTCTCTTATTCATTCTTCTTTTTCTCTTCCTTCTTCTTCTTTTCTCTCTTCATTTCTTTCTCTTCCTTCCTTCTTTTTGCTTTCCTTCCTTCTCTTCTTCTCTTTCGTATTCGTTCTTTCTTTCTTTCTTACATTCTTTTTTTTCTTTCTTCTGTATCTCCTACCTCCGGTGAAGTCACTCTACCCTCTTCGGTTTGCATGTCGGATTAACGTCCTTATAATAAAACAGTTACACTGATACCCAGAGACCGCGACAGTTTGAGACTTCTACAGACCAAAAGGTGTTTCGAGTACCGCAAGAATACAGATTGCCTTAAAATGCTGCATAACTTTCTAGTAACTAATAAAACCAAGAAATCAATTCACTTTGCAATTCAAGGAACAATCTCTTATACACTTGCCTATGCTACTGTGTCTTCGGGCTAAGTAAGCATCTGCCCCATCTTGATATGAACCTTAACAAACTCACCAGCCTAAAACCAGTGTTCCTTTTTTAGCGAAATGGGTCTTCAATCTTGCTCCGACCATAAATTTTCTTCTGAGTCGGTATCGCCTCCTTTACGATGACGTTTTGCGGTAAGGGAACGTGCTTTGTGGCCGTTGTTCTGTTTACTAAAAAAGACGTTTTTCCCTAGAATTTGAATAGTACATAGGACATTTGTTATGGAACTTACTTTGTTTTATAGACTCGGCTGACATTCCCAATGAGGTGGCATTCTAGACGGAAAGGGGGTGTCCCACCGGAAAGTAGGTCACGCTTGTTCTAGACAATTTCTGCGTGTAGGTGCTTCCCCGCCTGTTATAAGGGACAGAACTTTCCTCCCTCTTTGTTTTATCATCGGGTTCCCAAGAACATCTATGGTGGCCGCCGCAGCAGCAGCAACAGCAGAAGCGGACGCACCAGAGTGGGGCTACCACTGTTGTCACCGTGCAGGAGAGTAATCGACTCCCACCGTATTCCTGAGAGTGAACGATAGCTTCGACATGATGGCCAGGTTCACTTCCCAAAGGCTCAGCAGGTATTCTGTATTCCCAGAAGGAAGCACGTCTGAGTTCGCAAACCTTTCTTGGCTAGGCGGAACGCAGGTTAGTGTTACCAGGAAGCTTTGATCGGACCCGGAGTTATCTTGCCATCTACTTTCCGAGCTAGCGGAAGCAAAATTTCGAGTGCAAAGGGGAGACGCTGGCCTTTCATCCTGCGGACCGAAGGCCCGATCCAAACCCCTACAAATCCGCTCGCCAAACCTCTTAATGCGTTCCCCATTAGCGCCTCTCCACTAACCACCATCTTGACGGGCCGTTGTGTGCCCAAGAGGAATGATCTGGGCCATCTAACTTTCCCGTTAGTCGGTTCCTTTGTTCACTTTTCTTTCCTACATTTATCCGTCGTTTCTCGGCGTTTGATTGCACAACAGGTCTGCGGTTTCATGCAGCGAGATAAGGAATAGAGGCGGCTTTTCACGAAATATGACACGATCTGGCACAAGTTGCCGGTATTTGGCGTACCCCGTACAGCCCGCACTGCCATTTCCGACCGCCCCTCTAGTTGAGACGGAAATGAATAGGAAATAGAGTGAACCTGCCTCGCGATGCCTTTTTTCGTGGACGAAACGTGACGGTGTGGTCCACAACCTGACAGACCTTGTGTGAATGCTGAGAAATGAAGAATGAAAGCCAGGAATAATGGATGCTTTTACTGGTGCGAGATGAAAAGGTGGCTTAAATAGCAGCGAAGATTACTAAGCTTACCTAATGACAGTGACAGCCACTCTTTTGACGGTGCTATCTTTGAAAAGACAAACGCAATTCAAAAACGAAGGGGCGGAGAAAAGGCTTACGTCCCATTCATATCGACGTAATTTCAAAGCGCTCGTATCACGTTCGACATGCGAATAAGCTCTTAACAATTTGTCCGGATAGCAGTATCAGGAAAGGATCTAGTGACGTAATTGGCTGGTATTACACAACAAAAACCACGTCTTAGAGTGTAGTTGGACTCAAAACTGCTAACAACCACGGTCCTCACATCTGCCACTTGCGATAGTCTCTGGCTTACACAGTGAGGCTATGTGCACGCATTAAGCGAAGCAAGCGCCGACAATGATCAGCTGAAAAGAAGTGGGCCGCTATCAAAATCTACCACGCTGTGAATTGCCTAGCACCCGCTTTTTGTGGTTGCTTACAGTGTTAGGTTTTGTGCACAATCGTGTCTTGAATTAGGGGCAAAACCTAAATACCCAGCAAAACTTAGCACCCTTTTCATTTAGCTCGGTCATTTCCCGTATTGTGTATGGCTCAAAAGTGAGGACCAGCACACATAAGGTGAGATGCACTCTTATGAAGCCTTTCATTAAAGGTACGTAGAAACTTTTGACTGATGTATCAAGCTTACAGCGCATTTCCATTGTACAGCTATTTCAAAGTCCTCTGATTTCAGCATTTCGTAGTGCCATCAATGATGTATTTTTGTTTTACGTCTTATATGCCGCAACAATGAACATGGCATTTGAGTAGGGCGTGTTGACGTTTCCCTGGCCTCATATCTACGCATTGCTGTCGCCTACGATGTTTGCACACGATTTATCAAGGTTTCAGTGTAATGTAATGCTTCTATAAAGGCTTAACCAGCATAGGCGTTTTTTCGGTTCCCTCTATCAATCATAAGCTTCGTAAATATCCAAGTGCAGCTTTCCCGCTCATGGCAGTCCTTTCAACAGTGATTACTCTGCAATTTTTTAGCGAAATGAAAATGCTATTTTGCACAGGTAATATGTGAGGTGAATACTTGCTTTGTGCACAGTTTCAAGTCGCGCACGTCGCGCGACTGGGTTCCTGAGCCATGGGAACTATCTCATAGAAATGCATGGGGAGTTAGATTTGAAAGCGAATTACACAAACAAATATTCAGAAACCTAAAATGTTCTTTTAGCGTTTTAATCTTCACGTTAACTTCTAGCTTTATGGCAAATATCATTTTCCTAAAGTAGTTTTTCTAGGTTCCCGAGAGGTTGCAATTTTGAGCGAGAAAGCTGGGTATGATGGGAATGGCAATTTTCGCAGCCTGTCGGCAGCTTTCTAGATATTGACAGCCAAGCTGTTTAGTCAAGACCAATATCGGTTTTGTCGCATGAAAATCCCCCAAATGTTAAAGAAAGTGGCGAGGGAGCAAGCGGCCAACGAGGGGGTGTTGGAAGTGCGAGCCTTAAGAAAAAAATAATTTGTGCCCTTTCCACTCGGCGAAGAAGGAAGACCTACGAAGCAGTACGCATTTCGCGGAGTGCGCGAAACAAGGCACGTTTGTTGGTAACTTGTGATCGAGCATAGTTCCTAGCTAATTATCTGGATGAAAATTAGAAGGAGTGGAGCTTTATTCTAGCAGGCAAACATGGGTCTGTCTGTTTCCCTCACGTAACACTCCAACCCAGTCCGCTCGACCACTGAGGACACCAAAAAAATTACATTGGGCCGTTTTACGTCCATGTTTAAACCTCCCGCCAGCACAAGGGGCATGTCTTGAGTAAGGTTATGAAATCTATAGATGCACCCATAATCTGGGAACCAGCTATGTGCGTGTGATAAACGTGAAACACACATGTGAAAACGACGCTCTCAAAGCAGTGAAGATAAGGAAAGATTTTTGGATAACGTCGGGGCTCCAATCGGATAAGTTGCTGCCCAATCAGGAGGGATTCATAGCTGCTTGACTACCAGGAGCTTTAGGCAGACACGGTGGCGGTAGCCGCTTTCCGTTGTTTTCGCGTCGATTCCCGGTCCTGTTCGCGCCAGCGCTCCTTAAATTTGTGCTCTTCTTTCTCTGAGCGAACGGCGTACGTCCGCCGAGTAGACGGGTAAAACCTGGAAGGAATCGAGCTTCTTTCTAGTTGACAACATGTGGACATCGTTGGCACCTTACTATCGGCGTAACACATCTACCCGAATCTAAATCGGTCGACCACGGTGGACAGCTGATAGGTCTCATTGAGCCGTGAGACTTGTACTTTAAATCTACCACCAGCACAACAAGCATATCATAGGTACTGCCATGGCACCTAGCTTTGTGTGCACGCCCCGCTCCTTTCACATCCAAAGCCTGCGTGCTAAACCGGTAACCAGTGATGGGCACGTGCATAAGTGTGAAACACACCGGCGAGGATGTCGCTAGGAAAGCTTCTCAAGGTGAAGACAAATTATGGGGTCACGCCGGCGTTCCAAGCTCACAAGTTACCCTTCATCCGGAGGGTAGGCGCAGCTACTCGACTAGGTGTAATATGAGGCGGCAACGGCGGCGTCAAGACGCTTTGTGGCCGCGGCTTTCTAAGGTTTTTACACCCATTCGTGCTTCGGTTGGTTGCGAAGGGAATAAATGTAGCAGAATAGGCGTCGCCCGTGGTGAGGAGAGGCGCCGGAGCGCGTCGAGTAAAGTGGCATCACCGGAATAAAAACTTTGGAGGTTAGGCATATACAGCTTCGTTGTAAAAAACATGTGGTTTGGGGGGTCCCAGCAATCAAACCCGAAATCATTACTCCATGAAACCAGCAACCTAATTACAGGGCCACCCCAAAGCCCCGAAGGTACGGGATTAGCATCGGTGGTTTACGATACCATTTGGAAAAAAAATCTCTTCTCGAGTTCGGAATTGAAACTGGGTTTTTGCGCTCTGAAACCGGTGTCTATTGGATTGAACTATTATGCCTTTTTTTCCTTATTGCCACACTTTGACACAGCACTTGAGCTAAAGAAACAAAATACAATAACAATAACTTCTGCTACCTAAGACCTTTCCAGCGGAAAGCGGCTAAAATTGCTTGAAGTCTGTTACCATCTTCTTCACGGACAGCTACTCTGGAGGGTCAGGTGGAACCCTCCACACTCTAGTAATCCATCATTCGCATAGAATCAGGTAAATACTCTTTCCCGCATTTCGCATCAACTTCAACTTCATGATGATAACTCCAACAGAAATGTGAGCAGACGTGAGAACAAATTCAAGGTATGCCCTCGGTAACTTCAGCTGATACACAGTGCGCAAGAAACGATCGTTCACATCACGAAAGAACAAAAAGCGATTGGCGACATGCCGCAAGAACACATGCGACAAAGAAAGCCCCTTGACGCACAAGCCGAAAGGGGTTCATGTGGCTTGTTCTTTTCGAGGCGAGGTCCCAGATGAGTATCACGAAGACAAAGTGCAAGGCCTGTATATTAGCACGGGAACAGTGCAGCACCAGAAGAAAATGACATACTTTGCTTGATTGAGATATCCTTACATTCTAGGCGCACAGCATTTCCTTTGGGTTTGCAGTGTACGCGTTGGCTTCGGACTTGGCTTCGGGCTGACGCGGTCCACTTAGGAAGAAATGCGAAAGGCTGCGGAAGGAACGATCCAGGCGTGCCAGTCATGGAGTACTGTTATGGGCAAGGTCGGAAATAAATGCGAGGTGCAACAGCCGGGTCTCCGACGAAGGGAGAGGGGCCACCAGCTCTGCTGTTTTTCTAGACTTAAATCACTATTGCAACCTGTGCCAATATTTTTATTAATGAAGGTTTTCATTGAAGTTTTTAGTTATTGTTTTTATTGAGGTTTGTATTTTTATATTACACACTTGTTGCAAGTTGAAAACTCTTTGCATGGTTTTTATCACGAAATTACTATGATCATCATGATCATGATGTCGACAAGCGTCCCTCAAAGCAGGGATCACACTGGAGAAGCACCGTTTTGACGCGTCTCATTGCAGAAGACAATAAGGGAAATGAAACCGAAATGCAACAGTGAAGGAGAGATGCTTTGTATAAGGAGACACCATGGGCACTTTGCTCTAGTCTAGGGTAAAAGAGGGAAGGAAGAGTAGAAACTTCCCGAAATGCTCTGAAGTTGATTTCCATTTAAACAACAACAACCGGTCACCAGGTGGCACCCAGATAAGGTCCGGTTCCTCGGTGTCAAGCTGCAACAGTAGCTTTTACCCGATGAACCATCCACTTGTGGGAAATAAACTGATTTGATTTCATTTTATTTGAAGGTGTTCTCGCCGTGGTACAATACCTCATTGTCCATACTTATCCCTCAACAGGTGTCAAACACCACAAACTCAAGAAGTGTGCATATCTGCTGGAGTGCATCCGAAAGAGCTTGAGTACTTTTTTTGTGCGGGCCTGAAAACTCAGACAGTGTTAGATACCCTCAAAAGAGCGCAGGGTTGTTGGCCAACAATCTTTTCCTATGGTGTCTTTTTTTGCGCAGCCCCCAAGCTCACACAATGTGAAAAATCATAGTTCTTAGTGCATATACTCCATTCAATTAAATTCAGTTTATTCGCTAGAAAAACACCTAAATGAATTCCTAGGCTAAACAGTTTTTAAAACCGCTTGGCTAAAGCCCAGGAACCCATTAATGGCGTTGCTTACATGGAATTGGATACCGTACAGACATATTTTCAAGAAGTACAATTTTTCCGATGATGTTTAGTGTGAAAACAAGACAAAAATTATGTTGCAGTACGCATCAGAAAATATAAGATATAACGAGAAAGATACTGAGTCCAAACACAATAGCAAACAGCAGTCTTTGTGGACAGAAGAAAAGAGGTGAACCAGACGTATGTAACAAAGTACTACGGAGAAGTGACGGATGATTGATTGAATAAATACAAAAGAAATACCGGGTTCTGACTCCAACCAACTAAAAATATAAACGGAAACACTCTAAAAAACTCAAACAGGTCAAAACCCCAGAAACAATTCAAGTATCATCAGTTAGTATCAAGTCTACAACATATCGGTGGATTTCCTTAAACAAGAAATGTTCTACTGCTTTAAATCTGCTGAGAATATCACTAAGGTTGTTGTGCATAGGTTGTAGCTTGTTTTTTGTACGAAAGCGAGGTACGAGCCAAGTGTCAGTGCTGCGCGTGTTTATTACGTTTGTTCAATGTGATATCATCTCGCTGATGCTAGAGCCAGAACCTCATGCCGCTGACGGTTTGGATGCCTATGGTGTGAACACCAGTTACAGAATGCTTATCTTCACAGTGTAGAGCATCTCTCGAAAGTCTACATTGATACCTTCGCGCATTAGAACTTTGCATGGCTGAGACAAGAACATTTAGCGAATGCTTTATCTTCACAGTCTAGAGCATCCCTCGAAAGTCTACACTGATACCTTCGCGCATTAGAACTTTGCGTTGCTGAGACAAGAACAGGAGACAATAGAAGCAGTTGTTGTTTTCTTGTTTTCGGTAGTTTTAATGTTCACACTACGAAACCCAAGCAGTGATTCCTGTCTTTTGTCATGGACAACCTTGACTCACATGCCGCAACGATCCTAGTCCGTCAACTGACCAACCACACGGTGCAGACTGTGTTTGAATTTTGTTTTGTTCAATAAAAAGACTCTTCCCACTACCATTACCCAAAATCAGTGGAACAATGCGTTTTCCCATCAGCACCAGTATTGGGTTTGCAACAGCTTCAGCTGTCATTCACCTGCAAAGGTTGAGAAAGCAAACACACTTTTTTATGTGTCTGGGGCTGACAAAACTACCTTGCGAAGGCTAGTAGCTCGCTGCTGCTATTACAAAACATCGCGTCGGCGCATTTGAAAGGGAGCCTGGAGCTTTTAGGTTTATCGACCTGTTGCCGGCTGAGTTGAACCCTATGTGGGCGGGAGCCATGTACGCAGCCCACCTGAAGTGGACATAATTGACAAGTTTTCCAGCGGCGGTTTTCTTTTATTCTTTGTGTCCCGGGTTCCTGAATGCCTAAGGTCACCAAATATCAAGATCGGAAAGAACGGGCGCAATTTCATCAGTTTCGCCGCGTGTACCGAGGTTGCCTGGGGATGTCCTGCGAAATACCTAAACCAAGTGCAGAGTCCCGAACATCTGTCATCTTATTTATTTAAATAACGGAACAAGCAGCCACAAAACTGAATAGTGAATTATAAAGGGTGATCAAAGTGAAGTCGACATGTTTTTTTTTTTAATTAGGCGCTTAGAGCTACCGATAAAACACACTCTACAGTGAGGTTAAGCGCCAGGGGCGGGATGGAGGGGCACAGAATGACGTGGTAAATGTTGATGTGGGTGGTCTTAGTTAACTAAAATTCTAAAAGTAACCTTTTAATGGCTGCATTAAGCAGGCATGTTTGTCGTTAAAAAGTTATGCGCAATCCTGTTTCTACGCGTTTATTTGGCAGAATTCTTAGGCGCCTTCGCACTTCCGAGATTTCTGAACGGCGAAGTTTAATTGCCGTCGCATGATTACGCATGCAAGACGGAGAGGACCGGTGCAACGCTCCTCCCTTTTGTGACGTGCCTGCTGAGTACGCTGTTTAGTGGTCACAACGGGGTGGAGGGCATAGGCAATAGCGATAAGTGGCATCCTTTCAAGCTTGGATGGCACTAACGCGATCTGCAGTGACTCGGAGCCGCTATCGAAACGCAGAACAAAAGGGAGGAGCTATGCGCCGGTCTTGACTTCTAGCATGCGCTAGTCTTGCGAGCGGCAATTAAGCTTCGCAGTTGATATCTAGAACTACGGATGCGCTAGAAGAATTCTGTTAATTTAACCTGCGTAGAAACACGATTGCGTCTAACCTTTCAATGCAAACGGGCCTGCTTACTTCAGCCGCTAAAAAAGTTAATTATTCAATTTTAAATAAATCGGCCACCGACATCAATATTTACAATTAATTTCTGTGTTCCCCTGGGCGCATAACTTATCCAGAAACGGTTGTCTTAAGCAATTCTAAGTGCCTAATTTTCAAAAAGACCTGTCCTCAAAATTTGACCACACTGTTTATAACTTGTTTCATATGAAAAAGATCCGCTGCTGAAAAAAGTTGCGGCTAAAAGGAAGAATAAATGTAAAGTTGTAGCGGATGATCCACTGAAAATGTAGTTTGTCAAAGCCGCACTGTTGTACCGGAGCGTTTCTTTTGAAAAGAGAGGGGAAACATAACGTATTTGTTGAGTGTATGACATGAGGGTGGTTCCTGACTACCTGCCGTCCTGGCTCAACTTTCTCTCAATGAGCAAAAGTTCATCTGGAAATTGGGAGCAGGACCCCAGTGCCTTAACTGCCCTCTAGGTTACCGACAGGCATAAAGAACTTTTTAATGGTGCCCAGGATGGTTCTTCAGCTGTCGCTGCACAATCTCTGCCATTCGGTACGCTATTTTTTACCCGAACGACGAGGCTGTCTCGCGTACACATGGAAGTGGTAGCAAAAGTATTCGGGACTCATTCAAGTCGATATTGCGATTTTACATAACGCTTGTGAGGTCTCGTCCCAACCAGCGTAGGCACTGTTGTGTTTCGTATTATAGGTTCTTCGGTAGAGACCATTTTTGCGCGTTCTCGACGTGGCTGTGATATATTTCATGAAGGTAATATGCGAGCAATCCTGAGCCGTTCAAGTTTGTGAAGGTGGATGAACAAAAAATATGTTTCATGCACAACACGGATGTGACACAGAATTTTGAACAAAGGTGCAAAATCTTATATTGCGGACTCATTATGAAAGCAAGCAACCTCAGCGTAATCATAGCCGTCCTAACCGGAGTTGTCATATAATTTTTTAAGAAAATCATACTAACACAATCGTTATAACCTTTTTCTATAACCATGCTTCTCTCGTAGATGAAGTATTGACAGAAGACGGGGATGGTATAGCTATTAAGAATTCACATTCGAATAACTAATTGTGACAAGCAAACGAAACTCAAAGTAATGATAGAGTCGTCTTAGTGCCAATATTCATATACTTGTTTATGGGAAAGTTTTTGACAGAACACGATTTAGAGCCCTTTTTTGTGAACATCCACGAAAAAATCTTTTTGCTGCAAGTTGTTTTTGTCCACGCACAGAAAAAAGTCTTCGAAGCTAAGCCGTATATATCTTTCGCTTTAAAAAGGTACTGATATGCACAAAACCAGTAGCCCGTTAGAAAACCGTATATATGGTAAAATCGCTCAATCGCTCAACTTCGACGGCCCACGCGGCCGAGTTATTGTTCTAAGGCTCCTTAAAAAACATGAGTTGCATGAGTTTATAAAACAAGAGTTACTGCCCTTTTTTGAACACTCGCGATAAAATTGTCTTTGCTGGAAGTCCATTTTTTCAGCAAGCACACGAAAGTGCCCGGAAACTTAGCCGTATAAATATTTCGCTTGCAAAAAGCACCCATACAGAGGAAACCTTTAACCCGTTACACAACTATATACCTGGTCAAAGTTATTCGGGATCGCTATATTACGACGGCCCACAAGGCCAAGCTGGTGTTCGAAGGCTCTTTAGCATAACGTTTCTTCTAAAGAAATAGGGCACTAGAGAAAATCGGCTTGGACTGCATCCCCTCAAGGGCTATAGTTTAAGATTTCAGGCACGTTCTTGAATGCGGGAGATTATTTTACGTAACACCGCTGCCTTATTCTCCGCAAAGGAGCGCCGGCACAGAATAGCTTGGCTTTCAAAACTGAGTGAGCACGTTCGGGGAAAATAAATGGGGCACAAGCGAGAGGCATGATTCCGACCTGGATGAGAGCAACGAAAGCAACGAAAGAAAGTAAAGCAACAAAAACCCAACGAGATAAGGCAAGCAAGGCGGTAAAGTTCAGACGAGCGGAGTTTTCTTTGCCATGGCACGCTCCTGCTATGCAGCGTGGCATATCACCTCACATCCGTGTGGCTTCCTCCGCTAGCCACATCTTCCGTACCTGCCAGGGCCCCAATGTCTTCCGCTTACTTTCCTTACTTATTCCACTCTTCCGCAGTGGTTCACATATTGAACGCGGTTCCTAAGGCGCAAGTGCTGTCGACTGTACACAGAACGAGGCAAGGTGTACTTGTGTGTACCCCGAGTAATTGCGAGAATGGCAAAAGTAGAACAGTCCCTAATACGGACCGAAATAGATCCCGCCAGAAGTTCTAATATATGGCAGGAAGGGAAAAATTTAATCAAGAATTCTGAACGTTGCTGCTTCAACAGCGAAGGTGTTTAGCAAATCGTAATTTTTTGTGTCCGCAGTTAAATTACCAAGAAAATTTCTGAGCGCGCGCACCTGAGCGCTGCCTCGCAGCGAACGCCCGGCAATTAGCAAAACTGAGAAAATGTCTAGCGCTCGTGTGTACGTGCCCCGCGACAACCGCCCCAGCGTCCCGTGCGCGTGTTTTTCAAGCCAAGCATACCACTTAAGGAGACTGGCCGATATTGGTAAAAGAAAAAAACTCCACCATTCACCGTAATCATTGCAACACTTGCTCGGAACGAGAAAGACACTTGATAACGTACGCCCCACCTAGGTATTGCCCAATAATTATCCCTTCAAAAAACTTAAAAGAAGCTCGCAGTTGAAGCAACAGTGATGGCGAAGATGTAGTTGCGGCAGAGAAGAAGAAGCGAATGGGCGGCAATCGTGAACTAAAATGTTCGTGATGTTTGTGAAGGTTGCGTACGGTTTCGCTACCTTCAAGCATTGCGCGTTAGTGTGAACTTCCTTCATTTTTTTTATTTGTCGGAGAGGTATTTTAGTTCTGTTAACTAGGCACGAGCTCCGTGAATGTTTGTTTTTAACCTATCTTCACTTCGTTTTAAGCAAACTACACAGACTGCCGCCTTACCACACTGGCGTGAATTCAAATGGGCTGACTTTAGCTTCGGTGTATTCGCGTCTACTGTAACGTATCTTTCTTTATTTAAAACATCGAAAGTAATTGTATTATTAAGTCATAACCTTGTTAAGTCCGTAAAGCGCGTAAACCTATACGGGTGAGTTGGAGAGATGAAACAAAAGAAAGACTACCGAATGCCTTACGGTCATTACTAGAAAGTGGACACCATTTTATCATATTTGCTATTTAACGAGTATACTAACTAATTATCTAAATTATATTTATAATTTTAAAACGCTGAATTATCCACTCCAAACGTTTGATAACCGTCTCTTTACCGTGGTCGCATTTTTTCGATTTCAACTTTTATTAACTTCCATTGTGGGCAGTACGCGCTGTTTCTCTAAAACAAGTCTTCCTTCGTTGTTACCAATTCCTTTCAGTTTTTCTTTTGCGACATAGAAAAATAAAAAAAACTTGCAATTACAGCAGCGTCATACAGTGAGCGCCAAGGTGCAAATTATGCCAATACTATTTGTTTGACCGGTGGAGGCAGTCTGGCCTACCTCAAACCGTATACTTTTCCCATTTACATCTGGTTGGATTTTATCCTTGTAAGCTTGTCATTTTCCTCTACTTTTTTATTTCCTGTCTATTATTTTTTCTATTTCACTGTCTGCCAGGGGCCCCTGTTGTCTCAAACGACAATGTCCCGTCGGTTGCTCGTACCAAATGTCCTCTGGATATCTTTGTGTTCATTGTCGTCACGTAGCACTGAATCGGCCATCAAAAAACCTCGCAATTAAGTCCAATGCTTCATCATGGCCGCCAAAGTTTGCAAAGTTATCCCAATGTTTGGTTTGTCGACCACTCTGGTGAATGTAGTAGGGCTTACCGGCCAAACTCAAGAACAGCGTGCAACAGAACGTTTCTCCCTGTTACACTCTGGTTTGCGTCCGCATCTTGCCTAGACGTAAGACTGTCGTATCAGTTTTCATCCTGTCCCGGCTCTCTTTCTCCGTTTCTTTATTTACTCCTGGTCCGTGGACCCTGAAGGAATCACGTCTGAACTCACAGAGATCTCCCTGTCTTCTCGGGACCCGCCACAATGTCCCTCGGTTGTTACCAAATGTCCTCTAGGGTATCTTCTGCTGTTCCATTTGCGACATCGTAGCACTGAATTTCAGCGCCGATCAAACAACAGCCATCGCGAAGTTATGTCTCAATGCTCTTTCGTTAGTCGACTTCCGGCCGCCGGGAAATATGGTGCTAGTTACCAAATCATGTGCATTCCCCAGAATCGTTTCGCGCTTCCTGTCGCCAGCTCTGATTCTGATACGTAATGTTATGTAGGGCTTACCGGCCGAATGAACCTCACGAATGCAGCGTGCAACAGGAAGCCTTTCTTCCTGTTGCACTGCGGTAACCGCTGCGTACCGCAGCGGTGGCCCAGAGATACACCCCTCGCCTCGTATGCGAAAGGTACTGGGTTGGAATCCTGGTGCCGCCGGGCACCCACCAGCTTCTTTATTGGATACAGGCGACCCTGGTCCAGTGCGGACCCTTGAAAGTGGAATCCACGTCTGGAAAGCTGCCTTTACACTATCGAGGGGCCTCTGACCTTGTCTATCTGGCGGGGCCCCCGGCCATCATGCCGAGTTCGCCATTGCCGGGGGTGAAAGAGCCTGGCGGCACATCCTGCCACAAGCGGTTGTTTGTTGTGCGTCCAACGTGGCTGTGGAAGGCACAATGTGAATTCGTGTTCCTTGGTGGCGCCGGGATCCTACCGGTAAAATAGGTACAAGCGACTCCCCGGCCTGGCGCTCGGCCTGTGTGGGACTACAACGCTTGGGAAGTTCACCCGGCTTGCACGGGAAATCACCCCTATGGAAAGGGGCGGCTGCAAAAACGCAGGAACTTTAGACCGCAGCGATGGCTCAGAGGTACAGCACTCGCCTCGTATGCGGGAGGTACTGGGTTCGAATTCTGGTACCGCCGGGCACCAACCGGTTTCTTTAATGGGTACAGGCGTCCCTGGACGAGTGCGAACCCTTGACAGGGGATTTCACGTCTGGAAAGCTGCCTTTACCCTTTCGAGGGGCCCCTGACCCTTGTCCATCTGGCGGGGCCCCCGGCCATCATGCCGCGTTGCGCCATTGCCGGGGGTGAAAGAGTCTGGCGGCACGTCCTGCCACAGGCGGTTGCGAGTTGAGCGTCCATCGTGGCTGTGGAAGGCACCATGTGAATTCGTGTTCCTTGGTGGCGCCGGGCACCTACCGGTAAAATAGGTACAAGCGACTCCCCGGCCTGGCGCTCGGCCCTTGTGTGGGACTACAACGCTTGGGAAGTTCGCCCGGCTTGCACGGGAAATCGCCCCTATGGAAAGGGGCGGCTGCAAAAACGCATGAACTTTTTTTTATAACGACAGCATCGCTGTTTTTTCCCCTCACACCACGTTATCTCGCGGTTAAATTTTTTGCTGTTATTGCTGCTGGGTTAGTTTCGGCCTTAAGACCCCAATGTTCAAAGGGGCCGTGCACACAAAAGAGAGGTTTTGTTCCTTCGAAAGATTGGCTCATTAGAATTATACTGACACCACTTTTACCCCACACTTCGTTGAAATAACCTATATAATTATGAAAAAGGGTAACGGCCATACGGCCAACTAGCTCATTTCCCTCAACAGAACCTGTGATGTCATTTGGCAACCTTTGCGATTGGCTGAGGCCGGCAACAGGAAACGCAAACTAACCAGAGCTCATAGGCCTTCGGAACGAGCTACTTGCTCTAAATGCAAGGCATATTCCTTTTTGCAGCAGTACGAATCGTTGAGGTTAACAATGAAAGTTACAAAAATACACGTTAGCATAGAAGTACCGATGCGCTCTGCGGTTGCTGCTGGCGCACTGTGCTCGTTTCAGCGGCACAGCAGTCTACTGCTTTGAAGCTGTTTTACACTACCCTGGCCGATTGGTGAAAGCTACGTTGTCTTACATGACCGTGTTTGTCGCGCATGCCCCATGTAATATGAAACGATTGCTTTTTACAATATCAAAAACAACCCACGTGCAAATACGGTAAAAAACAAAGTAACAGCGGACCGTTTCGAGGCTTAGTATAGTATTGATATCTGCGAGAACTGACGGTAAGCAAGGTTACAGAGCCTAATGACGCACTGGAAGTTCGTTTGAAAACCCGCCTTTGTGACTTCATGTCAGACGTCACGCAAATACACGATTTGGGGGCGAAATTTTTTTTATCAAAATTGGTTATCTTCAGAGTTAATACGGCATTGTTTGCTTCCGGAGAAGCAAGTGGGGTGGTATAAAACACCAGATCTTTGCAATAAAATAATCGTGCATTTCGTCTGCATGACCACTTTGAAGGAGGGTCGTAGAGGATAGATCCAGTAATTACCATATTTTGGACCTCAAGCACGAGTCTTTACTGTTTCTGCAGCCGAGGTCAAAGCCTAGGCTTCGTACGTGGTTGCGCCATCAGTCGTGACCGATGTCTATAACCCTCATTTCGGTTGCCACTCTTTTCCACAACATCTTACCGTTAGGCAGCCGGAAACACACTCCGCAAGAATAATATTTAGCGAGCAATGCCCGGCCCGTTCTCGGCGTCGCTGGATGAAAATCTCCCGCCCAGAGCACTTTGGGGATTAGCCGCTCAGCGAACTACTTGGATGTCTATTTGCTACAGAGGCGATACAGGGCTCACGCGGAGAACTTGGCCACATTTATGCAGGGACTACGGGCGTAGGTTTACGCACACATTTATTTTATTCACTCTTTTATCCCCGTCTGTGGAGTGGTTGGACATGTGTCATCGTAGCGCAAACACTTAACTAGAGCGGGATGTTTTGCCGTGCCAGCAGAGGAAAGTGCGGCTTAACGAAGAACACAGGCCTTAGCTGTCATCACAGGTATTGGCAGGGAATGACGTGGAACCTTATTTGATGATATTTTTTTAGTCGACCAGTGCTTTAGCTTGCATTTGGATCGACTTACAGTTGCTCGCTATTAATAGCCCAGGTGCGCTAAAAGTCTCCACTCGACTTGTATAAACGTTTGCGGATATCACGACCGCGTGGCGGAAATTATTTTTTATCTTGATGAAAATATGTGTGTGAGCTAATTTCTTTTTACGACAACGAATCAGGAGGCTTAAGAGGAAAACCAGGAACCGCTCTTTTTTAGAGTATTCGTCATAAGCGCCATCCACAGACGGTCTCTCGAGACCTGTGCAACATAATCGTCAACGTTTTAAGCCCAGCGAAACATGTTAGCTAGGATACAAACAAATGACCACAGGTAGGACGTCCCAACAAAGTCATGTGGTTGGCCGGTATCTCGGTAAAAACCGCTTTTTAGTGTTGCGCAACCGTGCAGGGAGGCGCAGAAATCATGAACTGCTCTGGCGGCATCATACTCGCAAACGGGTTTGTGAATATTGTCCCGGATCTTTAGTTTCGTGTGATGGATCTGACGCACTGCTTTTGATTGACTGTGTGGTTTAACGCGCCGATGCAACGTAGGTAATGAGGCGCGCCGTAGTGGAGGTCTCAGGATTAATTTTGACCACCTGGGGATCTTTCACGTGCGCCGAAATCTCGTACACACGGGTGTTTGTGCTTTTCGCCTCCGTCAGCAATGCGGCCACTGAGGCCGCGAATCAAACCCACGACCTCGTGCTCAGCAGAGCAACGCCGTAGCCACTGAGCCACCGCGGCGAGTCAACGCACTACTTTTAAGTGGACATGTGGCTACCATTGAGTAATCTTTTGATGGAAAACCAGCGCTACCGATGAATGTGCTTGAGTATGGGAGCCTTGAATTTCCTGCGAAGACACTTAAGTTGGCAGCCAATAGAGTGGGAAAGCATTCTATTTCGGGAGTATAGCGTGCCAAAGAAACACTGGAAGCAAAACTAAAGCAACCAAATAGTAATACCGAGATGTGCAGACTACGCATACCTAACAGCAATGTATTAGTGAAAGTTTTGGCAGCAGTGTTTGTCTTATAAAAACTGCGTGTTGAAAGCAGAAAGATTGAACACGTATAATGGGAGTAATTAGTACCAATAATGCCTAATTCACAGTGCCAGGGTGCGAATGAATCTCGTAAACTGTTCGATATCCTAGCTATCACTGAGCCTTTTGCAATGTTCCAGCCCTCTGTAGAGACCTCAACCGAAAGTTGTTTTGATGGAACAATAAAGTATTACACGATGAACTTTATCCTCAGGCCTTGGATATCACCCCTCACAAAATTGTGTGTTTTCCCTCTCTACGAAGCTGAAATAAGGCCTCTAAAAAGAGAAGAATTTTTTTTGTTCCAACGATTACAATCCCAGGATAGATTCCACGACTCTCGTCTCTCCATGACCTACCCCTGGGTTCCTTGTTACCTTGAACCCAGCTAGTAATAAATTAGGCGACAATAACCACGGCCGTTTATTTCGACTGGACTCATGCAAGAAAACACCCGTTTAGTTAGGTTTTCTCCTTCGTGTAGAGTTCTTTAGTAGTCGCGTGCAACAGAAATTAGTGCGTTTTGCTTATTGGATTATCAAAGGCCCAAATATAAATTCGCACCAAGCGCAAGCTCTTTCTTGTTTCCACTACAGTTCTTTTAGTTACAGCCAATGGAAAAGAAAACTCGAATTATTAAATGTACGCCATGGAGTGTCTGTTCAACGCTGGCGGGCGTGTTTAGCTCCCCACTTTTTTCCTCCCAGATGATGTTTTTCTCTCCCAGGGCTCCGGATTAATTTTGACCACCTGGGGATCTTTATCGTGCGCCGAAATCTCGTGCACACGGGCGTTTTTGCTTTTCGCCTCCATCAGAAAAGCGGCCGCCGCGGCCGGGAATCGAACCCACGACCTTGTGCTCAGCAGCGCAACGCCTTAGCCACTGAGCCACGCGGCGGGTGAGCTAAGGTTAAGCAATCCCATCCAATGCAATCCAGTCCAGTCCAGTCCAGTCCAGCCCAGCCCAGCCCAGCCCAGTCTAGTCCAGTCCAGTCCAGTCCAATCCAGTCCAGTCCAGTCCAGTCCAGTCCAGTCCAGTCCAGTCATGTCCGGTCCGGCCCACTCAAGTGTAGTCACTGGTCCTCACGCATGCGCAGCACGGGTCTCCAGGAGCCACGCGATACGGCTATCAAGCGGCTCCGGTGCAGCGTTAGACTTGGCAACTGCTCAACTAAGGCCACGGAGCAGGAATATTCTTGCTTGCTCCGTGAATTTTATTCTTGCTCCGTGACTGAGGCGCACAGCTGTGCACGCGCCGACAGCAGTACGCCTGCCGCAGTAATGACGTTCCTCCTCTGGAATGCACAGACCGGCGAATGTGCAGACCCAATTCTCTACACACGACTACTCAATTGGATTGGATTCTAATCCAATACAATCCAATCTAATGCAGTACAAATCCAATCCAAATCAAACTCAATCCAATCAAATCCTATGCTCCTCGCACTTGCACAGCACGGCCCTTCAGGGTCCACGCAAAACTGCTCAACCTCGGCCAGTGTAGCTTACGCTACAAAAACCACGAAAACAAGAGAGCTCTAAGTGCTGCAGAGAACACCGTGTGCACCCTAAAACGTTTGCTTTCTTAGTGTGGAAATACTTTCACATTCCTGTTCACTTCTTCTGATGTCCTCTCTCCCACATTTTCGTTGGTTCGGCAGTTCCCGCAATGAAATCCTGTGGTCGATAATGGCAAGCACCTGGAGGAATCGTTTAATATACAGATGCCACAGTCTCATATTCCCAACAGGCGTGCTGGTCAAGATGACAATGTTCCGCGTATTACAAGAAGCTATCCGCTGTCTATTCACTATTTTGCTGCGATAACATGAGCAGCAGGGGATATGCAAGTACTCGAACTAACGTTTCGCTATGAGGTCTTGCGGCTTTTGAGCGTCAGGCACTCACAGGTCGGCACACAATGAGTACAATGAGTACATTTTCCGATGGATACCGGATGACATTATTGGACATAAAAGCGAGAAATGTAGGCCCACGTTTTTGCACTTCAGCACATACTCGGCAGCAATTGCTGTTAGTCTACGAAGTTTGCTATATAATCACACATCATCCGCCATGCTTCTACGTACAGCGCTTTATAATAAATCAGCGCCGGTTCCCTGAATACTATGTACGTATTTTAAATGTTAGCAATGGGTACTCCAACAGAGTTCCACATACACTGGACAGCGCTTTATGAACAGTCATGGTACGTTCGAACAATATTTCGTGGTTCGTGCAGTAATAACGTGTGTCAAGGATTTATTCAGAAGTGTAAACATTTTCCTTTGTCTTACATTTTTCCCAGTTATTGACGCCATTGCGAGGGTGTCTTCTCACCACAAAGCCGGCCTTTTTGCATGTAGTTTTTGTGGAAACACACGTTTAGTACGAGAGCTGTACTACGCTAAATCTTTAAAGGTAAATCATCACGTCGCAAGAGACCCTTGGCCACTGGTGCAAAAGCTGCGTTTTAAAGCAAAGCTTTCTAGCTCTACCAGCCCATGGTTATTTCGTGGTGTGCGAGACAACAAACTCTCAACGCGGCAGAGGCGCCGCCGGGGGAGGGGGGTGACGGAGGATTTCATTCGCGGAGCACACTGTAGATGGCGCAGCGACTTTACCCAACGTTTCCCGCGCGGGAGTGCCAGGTCGCCGGCGTCGTCGTCGTCGGTATGACTTTGTCCTATGCTTTAGCGAAGAATGTTCTCGGCCTGTTGTGGCGCAGCTCAACCTAGATTGCACGGTGCGTTCGCGCGGCTTGATTAACTTGTTCGACAGCACCTCCTGGGTAATCCGCACCCGTCGGAATTAAGTGGTCGTACGGCATACATCCGTTAACAATTTGTTTCCCGGACAGGAAAAGAAAATGTGCAAATTACATACACACATCTGGCCACCAGAGAAATGCTACCTTTTATGCACTTTTTGGAACGAATAGAACTCTGTTTTTCAATACCAATTCGGTTTTGCATTAAAAGATATTACCAAGGGTGAATGTAGCAACTGGTCCTGATAAATAGCGATTACAAAAGTCCCCTGAGCTTTCTCGCAATGGTCAAACTTACAGAATAACTAGTTTAAATCAGTATAATGGGGATCACTAAGGTCACATGCCAAATTGTTTCGGTGTCTGCGCTTGTGTCGAGCGGTGGTGTAGCCCCCAGCTAGCACAACAGGATTGCTAAGTTCCGCTGTCTCACCCTTCGAAAGACGCTCCTCTCCGTTTTCTTTCTCCCGACTCAGAGCCGGGCTACAGCGGCGGCGTCCCGAAAGCAGCAGCATCGGCAACAGCCGGGCTACAGCGGCGGCGTCCGCCGCTCTAACCCGGCCGTTGCCGATGCTGCTGCTTCGGGACGCCGCCCCCGCGAATTACATGTAACGACTGGCCGAATCGCTCACTCCACTTTTTTAGAGCGACGTGTGTGAGTTCAAGTGACTTCGCATGGGCAGTTGTTGTGCGCGTCGTTTAAAGCTTTGTTTTTTCAACCACCTTCACATCGTGAATTGGAGAGAAATATTTCTTTTTCTTATGGCTTCGCAGGCTCGATGCCTCGCCGTGGCGGTAACACGTGACTAGGCGTGCGTGAAATGGCTGCTTCGCCTGCGCTTGCTCGCTGATCACCGGCGGTATCATCCGCGCGTGAGTTTAGCGCAAGAAAACTGCGTGTGTAGGCGACTTTACTGGCTTAACTGGCTTCTTCCCAGCGTATGGTCCCGCAGTTTTGCCATCGATGGCACCCCGCCTTGGATGGCTGTTAGTGCCCTTCGCGGAAGCAAAATGCTGAATTTGTTTATCGAGATGGTGGGCTGTGAAATGTCAGGGTAACGCAAACTCGTCAAAAACATGGTGTGAATAGCCTTTGCATTCCCTCGTGGTGACTACTTTGGGAAGTGTTAAATTCATTTTCATGAAAGCAATGGTCCTTTCAATTATACTGCTCAGCATTTTATTAGGAGGCAGAACACACTGAGTCGACGAATATCTTGCAGCGGTCGCACTACGCCAGTTTTACCTGCCTTTTTGAAAAGGGCTGGCCCAGAGCAAATTAGATGAACCTTTAGGTGCTCGTTAAAAATTATTGGGTTGAGCAGGTTAGAAAGATCCTTGCTGCAGGAATGTTTAGACCACTCGGAATGCTCCGAGTATCCTCGCGTACCATTCCGGCAGTGCTTCTCGCGGAAGCTGAGGACGTCCTGGGGGATGACTGGGGTGCCATATCGCGAAGTTTGTCCAAGTCATCGTTTCCTGCTTTCTGGTACTTCTACATGTCCCCGTTCGTTTTACGATAGCTGCGAAGCGCATCTGACGTGGTGTTTGGCGTTTCAGGCCCACCGATGAATGGAAACCCTCTCCTAGGTTTCAAAATGGAGATTTGAACCAAGCCTTGCAGCGTGCAATATTGCCCTCTGTGTGGTGTGCTTGAGCCTCCAAAACCTTTAAGCTTGAGCGTCCACGTCCAAGATCGTAAGCATCCGCGACCTACGCAGATTCGGCTGCGTACTTCTATAGAACACTGTGAGCCTCGAGGCATTCGCCGTGTGGACTTCCGCCAGTCATGAAGGGCCATTTAGGGACCTTCGCCCATCAGCTTTTGTAACTTCATCTGCTGTAACCTGCTGTCTTCAAATGTGGTGGCTGGTTTAGAGAAAATCGCGTTTTAAATGGCACTCTTAGGAACAAAACAATTTTGGACTTACTTCGAACCTGTGAATTCACGCAAACGTATCACACATCGTGGAGGTGCTGTTGACCGAAAAATATGTGCACTTGAAATCGAACATTCGCTCAGATTGTGCTCAAATAGAGTATGAAGCATTTGTTGACTCAAATTTTTGAAGCGTAAGCTTTATCAAGGGGACAGATGGTGTCCTGTCAAAAAGCTAATGCATCTGCCCATAGACCAGTTGGTCGACCGAATACCTCGACCCAGGCGGCACAGAAAGTGTGTCCCAAGACCGGCCCCTCTATGGCCGCTTTCTGGCATGTCCGGCCAGCATCCAGGTTCTAGCTGCCACTGATCATCCGATTAGCGGCCAACATTCGGCAACCAGCGCTTCGGTATTTCTCCGGCCACCCGTGTTCAGACGCACAATGGCAGCTACCCTGCTGCCAGATATTCAGTTCAATTTCGGCTACCGATGTTGAGCAAGAGAACGGCTGAAGTACGGCTTTAGGGCATCCGTTTTTTCTTCGGGAAGTGGTGTTCAGCCGAAGCATGGCAAGCGACCGGCCTAAGAATATCCGTATTCTTGTGGCAGTTGGTGTTCGAAAGAAGACCGGCCGGAGCACGGCTGCCTCGCATTCGCTCTCGGGTAAGATCTCTGGACACACGGCGCGTGCGTGAAACGACGCTCCCATTGTGTCAGCATGGTTACTTGGAAATGCCGCAAAAGAGCGGTTCTAGATAACACTACATGCATCGATCATGAACAGTGACTAAAATAGTATTCCTTGATCTTATAAACGACTAATCAGTATACGTGCAGACCATTAGTAGAGAGGCTTACTTAGTAAAAAATCATCGTAGGAATTCGTTCCTTGTTTGCTATTTGGGCCTTAACCATCGATTGGACGGACTTTCACCAAAGGGTGGCCAAACTTTCACCGAAGGTTTTCACCACTTTTCACGCAGTTTTGATATGAGAAAGCTTTATCGCTTCTCTCAGTGCTCTTCAAGAAGGGATGGTAAAATGTTTTTTTTTTCTGTTTTGTCAATGGCCATGTAGCTGTGTTCACACTCACGGGAACGTAAAATGGTTTCTCCTAATCTAAAAACGTCGTAATGCAAACACAATCCGCGATGTACAACTTTCTTCCGAGCATTGTTGCAAGGGTGAACATTACGTTCCTCTACAGCTTTATCGGCGCTGGGAGCTCTCACTCGATCCTGTACTTGACAAAAATATCTTTCAAAGTGAATCGCTTTCTATGCGATACCACCTTCGCCAGTGCTTGATGGAAGTGAGATTGCCTCAGAATATTCAGTTGGCCTGCCAAGATCGGCTGCGTTCGCAGTTAAATCTGAATCGGCTAGCACAAGCCTCGAGGATTCCGTCTTTTAATATATATAAAGTAGCCAAACCGGTGGTACATAATAAGTCCATCACTTTATTAAGTGCGAATGCACTTCTTAAGCGACCCTGAATCACGCGTCCACCGCCGTCCGTCCGTCCGCACCACATACCCACTTAGGGCGATTGGCCAAGAAGAGTTCCTAATTTCTTTAGCACATACCCACTTAGGGCGATTGGCCAAGAAGAATTCTTTCGCATCACCCGTGCATTCCCACTTCCCGATGCTCCCCTTCGGGGAAATGCGGGGAATTTTAAGTGCGAATGCACTTCTTAAGCGACCCTGAATCACGCGTCCACCGCCGTCCGTCCGTCCGCAGCACAGGTGTTATCGCGCGCCTCGTCGCCCCTAGCAATGGCGCGGAGCGGAGGGGAGCGTGTGTACCAACGGCGCAATGACGTAGTACCCACGTGACGTCGCGCGCTCTCGCCTCCTCTCCCCTTCGCTCGCCTGATGAGTGACCACAAGGCGGTCATAATGACCGTCAACTACAACGACAACACCAACAAGTGCTGAATAAAGAATACTGTCGTTTCACTTCACTTGCGTGTGTGTGTGATCTCCTCGAACATACACTTTAATTCACCAAGATTTCCAGAGAACGACTAACGGGGTGTGTGAATCCCCACTTGATCACGCGGGGGTGTTAAATGCAACTAACGGGCGAATGCCAACACAGTTCAACATGACTCCCCCTCATAGCATCACCCGTGCATTCGCACTTCCCCATGCTCCCCTTCGGGGAAATGCGGGTGTTTTTTTGGTTACCGAACTCGTGTTCACTAAAATTAAGGAACAGCTTTGCCACTGTGCTCAGGAAAACTTAACATGCCCGTCAGGTAAAATGTGCTGTTGGGCTAGTTGGTGCATTATGAATTGCGAAAACTGCACTGAATAGACAAACAGAGGAAAAAAGACAGACAATGTGCAACTCAACTTACAACTCGCCGCTGAGTTGTGAGTTGGGCATTGTCTGTCTTTCTTCCTGTGTTTGTCTATTCAGCGCAATTTTCGTAATTCTTAACATGCCCCTTTTGCGGACCTGACAGGATGGAATTGAAATCCTGCCCTAGAACTTCTGTGCATTTAGTTTTTGGGAAGTGGAGTTCAAAGCTTTCATGCAGAACGAGGTTTATTTCTGTCAAAGACTCAGTACAACTTCTCTCTTTTCGGCGTTGTTCTACGGAAATTTTTATACGAAAAAGTTAGTGTTTCTTGTTTCTGTGCTCTGCTGAACAAAACTGATGCTTCCCTTAATTACCGTTGGGTCAAATTACACACCACATTCACGGCCACAATTAATGTTTTGTGAATAGTTCATGGCATAGTACTTGGGCAATGAATATACCTGAATCGAAACAACATGGTCATTTTAAAGGGGTGGCTACACACTGGCGGGGATTAGCAAATCCAGTGCTACTGCGCAGAGTTTTGATACCAACTACATTTAACTCACCATACATCCTTGCCCCTTACTTGCCGGCTTTTAGAGCAGTACCAATCCCCGTGCAGTCTTCGACTTCTCAAATATTGGTGCCTGGTCTGCAAAATCACAAATATGGAAGATAAATACACAACATCTAAATTTCTCTGTATATACAAGAAAACTCCAGTAATTACAAAAGCGCTCCGAGCGTCCCCGGCTGAAACGTTATCAACGTGAAGCCTTATCTCCTAGTCCACTACCTATGCTGTTTTCTTGTGGAACCAGCAGAGTAACGTAATTTAGCGACGGGAAGCTATCGCATTGCACACTCTCACTTTACACGAGTAATTCACTAACCGTGAACAGTACAAAGTTAAGAATACGTGACATCCGACGGGAGAGTGACATGGCAAACGTGTGATTGATGGGTTTTGTCCCCGTAAAAATGAAGATAAGAAAACATTTTTTCTTCTTCAACCCTTTTCCTTCCTTTCTTCGTTGCTTTGGCATATCGTTTGAAGAAAGGCATACGGCACAACGATTTCGGCCATCAATCAGCCAGTGGCGGGCCTTTCTGCCTGCCAGACGTGCACTGGGCCCTCTTTCTCAATCCACCTCTTTCGTTCGAGCCTGTGCCCTCGTTGTCCTCCCTACGGTTAGCATTAATCACGCTATGTCATTAGGGCGACGCGACCTGGACGCGCAAGCCCGTTAATAAACTTGCAACCCACGCGCCAGGCTCGCAGCAAGCCGTAGGAAACAGTATTGTGGCCTCCTGGCGTCGCAGCTGGCTCTAAACAAGGTTAGACCATGCAGAAGGAAGTCGCTACGATTTGTCCGTTTCGATGTGGAGCAAAGATAAACAGCAAATTCCCGAAATTCTTTTTACAACGAAGGTTTTTCTGTTGCTTGCATATGTATTTCTCGACATCGTCGCCCGCTGATGTCGTTATCGTCATTGTGAACTGAACGAAATTTTTGGCGAAAGATAAGATGTCATTTCTCTTCGTTAGTAAAGAGTGGGGCACCGGAAAATATTGACCCTCTAGAAAGGAGAAGTTTTGGCTTGTCACTGCGAGGGGAGAGGAGGGATGATGTTAGCCAGGAGCGGAACGCCGTCTCTATAATTTGCCCCTTTGACATTTATAAGCTGGCGGTGATATAATGGCCAGCTTCTCTGGCTAATCGTTTTATATGATTTTCGATGTCTGTCTGTCTGTCTGTCTGTCTGTCTGTCTGTCTGTCTGTCTGTCTGTCTGTCTGTCTGTCTGTCTGTCTGTCTGTCTGTCTGTCTGTCTGTCTGTCTGTCTGTCTGTCTGTCTGTCTGTCTGTCTGTCTGTCAATCCGTCCATCTGTCCCAGAGTGAGTCGAAAGCGAAATTTCAGCAGCCATTGATTGGCCCCTGGTGGGCACATTTACCGTGGAATTGTCGACGCATTGGTGCATCTATGGTGTGCCACTAGTAGTACACTACAGACCCAACTTGACCCATGAGTTATTCACTGGTGAGCAACGACTAAGTCTCAAGCACTGCTGGTCGCCAGCCATCACTCAGGGATGACTTTCGGTGGTACAAGCATCGGCCACCGAACATACGGCACCGGTACGTTGCTGAGCCCATGCGTTAATTGCTTTCGTGTTGCTATAGTATCAGGTACGGCAGTGACTTCAAACGAATTTAGCGGTTGGATACTCTGTGAAATTTGAAATGGACAACCGAATTATAGAAAAGTTGCGTCATCTGGCAAAGAAAACTTTATAGTCGTTCGGCATCATTTGTAGTGATGCGAGCTTATGTGTGGCCAATGTTTTTGTTTATTTAAAAAGGGGCGGCTATTAAAGGGGGTATTTGATTTACACATAGATTACTTTACATACTAATCGGAACGTCGGGAATACATTCAAATGCACACTTTTATGAATGCACCAGCGCATATTAATCCGAGCGACTCTTAGGCTAAGAGAAACGAACATATGCCCTTAGTTTGGCTTTTAAGGTAATTAATCCAAGTTGTGTAGAAGCAGCTGTTCAGGTCGAGCAACAAGGTGAGGCAGCATTTTGTATTAATTCCTATAGTTCGCGTTTTTTGTTCTTGTCAGTTGGAAACAAATCAAAGTAAGCCTTGAATAATTGATTGATTATATTGTTTTAACGCGCAGACGCAGCGCAGGCGATGAGGCGCGCTGTAGTGGGGGGCTCCTAATTATTTTGACCACCTGGGGATCTTTAACGTGCGTCGAAATCTCGTACGCACGGGCGTTTTTACTTTTCGCCTCCACGAGAAAAGCAGCCGACATGACCGGAAATCGAACCCGCGACATCGTGCTCAGCGGGCAACGCCTCAGCCGCTGAGCCACCCCGGCGCAAGTACTGCACGTTTCCTGAACACCGGGCATGCCTTTGTGTTCATACAGGTCCCTATGCGTCTGGGTGCATTGATGCGTACAAATGGAAATTCAGGTTTGTTCACGTGTCTGCTGCGCCCAATACCGACTCATTAGGACTTGCTTGTAATACAATGGGAACCACAGCCATCTAACGACTACGGTGGTTGAACCGCAAATATTTCTTGCGTGCGAAAATGAAATGGCGAAGCGCCATCCAATGCAATCGGAAAAGCGTCACCGACAATAGTGAAAACCGACTGATAATCGGCGATCAAAACGCCAATGATCACCTCGCAAGCCACCTGAAAACTGAAGTCTATACTAAGACGAGAGCAAGCAAATCGTCACGATAAAGCCAAGCCCCCGACCCCCCGCCCCCCTTCCCCACCTATCATCGACTGTATCGGAATAGCCCAATCGCATAGAGGTCGGCTTCGCACGCGAAGGACCCAGGTTCGATTCCGAACACGGGAAGCGTTTTTTCGTGTATCATCGTCATCATCATCATCACCATCAAAACGTGCTCTCCCATTCTGTAAAGTTGGCTTTCCTGAAGTGCCTTACGGCTACGACCCTGCTATCAGTGGAGCCAAGAAAACTTCGCTTTAAACGTTTGCTGCGGTTGAACCCCTTTGAACCAAGTTTGTCTAATGATAGCTCTGTGTTCGCGCCGAGAGCACGCTTTCCACCATCCAAAACCCGCGTAGTATTGCAACGCAAGACAGTACACAGCCGTCTCTAGGCGCAATCTTCGGTCTATACGCGCGTGCCTTCATCAGCATGCCCGCACAACCTTGGTGATCCTCTTCTTGCTCGTTTTCTGAAAGACCATGAGGATTGCACAGAAGGACGACACACATACGGAATACCACAGGATGTTCGCAACTAATAACTGATTTATTCACGGGTTTACGCCCCCAAATATAAGACAAAATTGGCGCGTACGCCGAACATGCATACCCACAACGCCTAGAAAACATGTTCCATCGTCACACCCAACAAGCACAACTGTAACAAATCTGACGGGCTTTTATATAAAGCCAAGCATGCGTCAATCAAGCAATAGTGCCCATTCTTTATCAAAAAAGCTTCCATACTCTCACGTGCGACATCGCCGCTGCACCGGCGAAGAATCTCAATCTCATTCAATTGCGGCCTCACACGCTTTTTTCGTAATTTCTGCCATGCTCGGTCAAGTTAGTTCTACTATCTTTATATCGCAATGTGCGCTCATGTTCGCCTGCAAGATCATTCACGCAGTGCCCAGTTGGGCCAATATAGGCCTTTCGGCATGTCAGCAAAATTTCGTACACACGCCTTTCACGCATTTTACAAAGGGCTTGGAAGGGCTTGGAAAAACATTCCAGGATTTTCAACATTATCAGTGTAGCAAAAGGGCAATAAAGGTAACCAGAACTTTGTTTAATTTGAAAGAACGGGCATTTTGTAACTGACTTCACCACCTTACTGCCACGAAAAGGAGTTTGTAACTGAAAAAACGGGAGAAACAGAAAGATTTCCAAACTTCGTGCTGCAGTGACGTGTATGGGCAGGGGTTGCGTATTAAGAGCAAGCACTAAAAATATAGTTATCAGTGTGTCAGTTCTGCGTAATTGTGTAGGTGATACAAGAGGCCCATCTACAATCGCCAGTCATGTTTCATAAGGAAACATCTTAGGCCGGCAACCGCCGTAGCAATCGTACAAGCAAGATTCTGTGACGTCATAGAGAAATCGCATGAGCGGTTGGCGATTCGTCGGCCCTTCAGATACTTTCATTCTCTCCATTACTTGCGCGAAGTTTGCTGTAAAATCGGCGTTATTCTCATCGCGGCAAATCAGTGTTTTTTTTTAACTAAACCTGTATTTTGTCTTTGCAGCCCATTTGAGACGCACAAATATCCTCAAAGCGAAGCAGGCAAAAAGACACAAATCCAGAAATGTGAGTAAAGGTTAAAACATTCCCAACGTAGCATCTGATAAGTACATTTCGATAGTTTGAAGGGAGATCTTCATTGTACGCAAATTATTGTACGCAAATCGCACAATTGTACAAATCGCACAATCATTATTGTACGCAAATCGCACAATAATCGGTCTAGTCGTTGAGAGGACTTCTTACAAGTGACTCTCTAAAGCTTCGCTTACAGGGTGGCATGCGACAAAAGCAATCGTAGATGCAGTGTTCGCATATCCGCACGTATGTTTTGTACGTTTTTTTTGTTCTTATCGTCATGATATAAGGTCTGTTTTAATGCTTCATACTCAGCACTGACTTTATACTGGGCGCGTCGTCTTTCTTGCTTCACGTTTTTCACACAGCTTTATTAATTTAGGCCATACTCACACATGGATATGTACCATGCGTGAGTATGCCCTGAGACAGTAACGTTTGATTCTTGTGCTATCCCTGTCGCCATTACCAATCATGTCTACAAGCCAGAATAAAGGTAGACTTCCTTCCCGTCCGGTACCCGATAACGTACGCTGACAAACCTCATAAGCAATACCGCCGATAAAACTCCATGATCTAGAAGGGCCGTAACTGGGTGGAATTGATTATCGCTTCGAAATCCGTCATACCTCGGTCAGGCTCCGAAAAGTTTCGTATGCCATAGCCTTTCCATTTTAGACAACTTTCAATAAGTAGCACCCGCTAGAACACACTCATAGCGACGCTGTAGGAGAGGTTCGGTGAGAATACAAAGAATTCATGCCTAAGAATCCGATTACTAAACAGGTATTTAGTGCACTCGTTTGTTGCCGCGTCTACTTTACGCGGCACCGAATGGCGAATTGTATTACTAATGTTCATTCTTAGGAAGAGCGCGTGCGAAGTGTCACAAAAACTGGGTTTTCTTGATGAATCGGTTCTTTTCGTCAAGCCGGAAAGCCTCTCTACGAAAAAAGTGCCACAGTAGTGTTTAGAACCCAGTTTCGCTGCCTATTTTGGCAGGGCTCAAACAATGAAACGGGTTAACAGCTGCAGAAAAGTTTACGTGCAGGGGTCCAGCTCGGTGCGTCCAATCAGCCCCCCGACAACGAACACGCGATTGCAGACGACGCAATCAGGCAGTCTAGTCAAGCGCGCTGTTCACCAGACAGAAAAACTGCTTTCTTTCTGTCCTCCTAAATGTCTACCGTACCTGGTTTCTCTTCCACCGCTCCCAGGGCAACACAAGAGAGGGTTTTCTTTCTGCTTATCCAGTGAGGCAGTGCGAGCTGCGAGCTGCGTAATCGGTCAATTTCTGCCCAAATGCCTGTTGTTCCTTCATGTTCCCCAGCGTCATACATGTTTGTTAGCTGCGCCGCACTCCACCACAATTTGCCTTCATTCGGCATCTGCGAAAAATAGTTGGCCAGGGCGATCACGGTTCCTTCGTGACTCCAGATATTTCCTACAGGAACGTCAGGTTACCAGAGAACGGTTGCAACCTGCTTAGCTCTTACGTAAATGACTCATTCCGTACGGGGCTGAAACGTGCCCGGCCCAACTGAGTTAGCGAACCCGCATTTGTTGCAACATTTGTCGCATTGACTGGACAGTAAAACTATCTAAATTTTGCGATGCATAATATTTGAACCATAGTTCTCAGGTTTGCGAGTCGAGAAGGAAACCCCTGGACCACCACATTTCAACGACTCTGAAAAAAGGGGATCGTAGTGAGTGGCTTGTGGCCTCCCACACACAACCTTCAGCTGGAGACGCGTACTGAGTACTGCAGGAGAAATTTCAGTATGGTAATCGCCTGAGTAGAAATGAGGAGTGCAGCAAATTTCCCGCTGATTGCGAATGTTTAGGGGCACAACGGCGATTTCCCAACCGTCTCAGTCATTCTAACCGGAAGAGACAGAAAACGAGACAAAGTGAAATCATCGATGATGAGGATAATGAAAGGACACATGCGCACCACTGGACCCTTGCTAATTTATGAACCAAATCATCAGTATGCATAGAATTAGCTCCCCTTTTCACGCCAGACGTGCGCTACAAATTTCATCGTAGTGGTGTACGCGGTGATGGACTCAACCATCCACATGAGCAGAAGCCGTGAAACACGGCAGCACACACAATGCGGAGCCTATTCGTTCCACAGTTCCGTGCTTATGCTGGGATGTTTACAAAAGTCTACGCCATTACGTCGCATTTTTTACCATGAAATTTTTAGTTCAGTATGCTAGCACATCACTCAGCCTTCTCAACGATACCATAAATATCATTAAACGAACTCCTACCGCTTACAAACCTCTTTCCTCGTGTAAAATGATATTCCGGGGCAGTACGCTATTAGCGCGTCACTGCATAGTCAGGTTGTAGAGTCATCGAGTAATCAAGGCTGTTTTTTCTGTAATTTTAGCTGCTCAAAAACCTATTCACAAGCAGCCTTATCGTTATCTTCTTAAACTCCATACTGCCACCTCATTTCACTTAGTAACCACTCCGTTAGGTCTTTGGCAAAGCGTTGTTCAAGTGCACATGATATAGCAGGTTGGATTAGGAATTGAAGGCTGGTGTTGTCACATAGGCTACAAAAAATGCAGCCATGCGCAACTTTCAGGTTATTAATCATAGACTCTGTTACGTGCAGCCGGTTTTTACAAGTGCGTCCCCTCTTATGGTTTACGGAAGTCTTTCATTGCACGTAGCGTTGTTGAGGTTTTTTTCTTCCCGTTCTCAGTCGTGGCATCGCTGAACATAGCTGCCCCTCCTCGGAAGTGCGCAAGTCGCGTGGCATGGCCTTTTCGATGTAATCTGTGGCCGGTGTTTACCACTGCCCCGTTGACGCTGCTCCGCCCGAATCACCGACACCCCTCTCACCACACCTGCCCACCGTTATCACTTGACCTGTGGATAATCTGAGCGCGTATCCTGCAGAAATAGAATTAAACCCAGCCACACCACCTCCCCTCATTTCAAACTCCTTTGCAACGGGTTTGTTCACGCATGCTTGCGGGGATTTTCCGTAGCAGTTTTCTGGGTGCACAGGGCCTCGGGATTTGTTTTTTCGCCAAGCCATAGAAAAAAGACGCTTTAAAAAATGCCTGCGCGTTGAGAATTTGGAGCACGTGATGATCCGTATAAAGCAGAATTACTCTGGGAATCTCCTGGACGGCTCACGTCATACCACGAGCTCAGCTTTGCTATTAAAATTACATATTTCTGATTCGACTGTGTGGCATGCACTCCACGGAGCAACTTGCGATTACCGTAATTAGCCCTTTTCAATGAGGGGCACTTAGGCAAGTAATGATGTTTACTCTAATTTACGACCTTCTTACAGCGCTGCGCGGATTAATGAACCGGCAACCAAGTAAAAATAAACGGCAGCATTTCCACTTCGTGGATGATGGGGAGGGTGCGGAGTACGGGGACTCGAAATGACATTCAAGTTGTGCCCCGAATGACATCCGATTTGCGCGCCGACCGACATTCGATTTGAGCCGTGAGTTCCCCTTTGATTATTCCCTAGATAAAACTGAAACTCACGGCTCGAATCGAGTTTCGCGTAATTTTCGCTTGATGGTGGTGTGCGCACGGATGCACGCGGACGGACATTGGGAGGCATTAAGGTACTCCGCACCGTTACAGGCGAGGGGGTGACCTATTTGACTCTCGGGTGCTACCTGACGGTCTTATCACAATGGGTAAGGTGACTGACACTAACTCTGCCTGATCTACCAGACACAGGCTCGAATCCTGCTGGTGCCTGTGTGGTTTTTGCAAATTCTAAATGTTATGCGCGCGGACGCGGACGGACATTGTGCGGTCCTAAGGAACTCCGCACCTAATAAACGTTTCAACTCCTAACTATTTCTTGTCGTAACTTGGTTTTCTTCAACCTTCGTTCTTTTCTAGGGACTTTCGTTAAGCAGTTGGTACTTCCGATTCGTGCAGGGGAATCATAGTGAACGATTTTCCCCTAAAATACAGTATTGACAGAAATTTCGTCAGAGGCTCACAAGACAAGAGAGAACCACTCGTAGGCCCAGTTTGTATACTCTATATTATGGTAGGAAATACAGCATCTTACTGTCTCTCCTAAATCATATGATGTTTCTTCTCAAGCGGCATGTGCTTGTGGCTAAGCGCGCTGTAAAAAAATATTGTTCCCAAGTTGTTGTTGACTGACCATGGGATTAAATGCGCCGACGCAACACACGCGCTGAGGCGCGCCGTATTGGAGTGCTCCGTATTATTTTGACCTCCGGTGGATATTTCACGGACGCCAAAATCTCAAACACACAGGCGTTATCACCTTTAACTTCCATCAGAAAAGCGGCCGCCGCTACCGGGAATCGCACCCGTGTCCCTGGACTCAGCAGCACAATGCCATAGCCACTGAGCCACCGGGGCGGGTCCCAAGTTTGTTTTACTGAATCTTAAGGGGGCTTTGTAAAAATTTTCAACTTTTTAAGAAATCCTAAACGCTTGCAGAACGAAGCCAATGAACACATCTAATACAGTCGAGTCCAGTTATACCGATACCGTTTATAACAATTTATCGGATATAACGATGAAGAGCTATGGCACCGTAAACTTTTGTATTTTTTCTATGGTAAAACAAACCGCTTTTACAATGCTCCAGTGCTGCAATATCGGATATAACGATTGAATCCGGTGATATTGTGCACCAAAAGTGCAACAGTGATGACTCTAGTGATGATGTTGCGCAGCCTACTCAGGTAGTGTCTTCATGGGAGGCCCAACACCCGTGACACAGTCCCTCGGGAACTTGCTTTCCACAGAGGAAATTTACCTCAACTAGGTGAAGCACCTGTGATGCTCTTGTAACAGATTTGAGCTGGCTTCACACGCGGCATACAAAGGTGACCAACGGTGGCTTCTTTTCCGCCAGTTAGTAGTAGTACCAACACGGTGGCATGCGAATAAAGTGTTTTGCGCTCTGTTCCGTCCTTTATTTCGCAACCGGCTTATAACAATTATCGGTTATAACACTAGGATTTTCTTGATACTTGATATTGTTATAAGTTAATTACTTTATTAGGGTGTCGCAAAGTACCTCACCAAAAATTACAGCTTATGCCCATCAGATAACTTAGTAACTTGCTGAAAATTTTTTTTGTTTCGCGGTATTGGCGCTCTTCTACCATTAGGATTACTTCCTTACAGCGGCCTAGCGGGCAGTGGCCGGCTTTTCTTCAGTTGAAGCAATGAACGCATTCGGTAACCACTTTCAGGAAAGCCAAAAAAATGACGCAATCCACCCTGTGAATGTGGTTGGAAAGCAAAGCTGTAAATGGCACCTACAACGATTACCGATCCGACGCCACTTAAATTTATTCACATCGCTCTACAAGTAGTGAAACTATAAAAAGTGAAGTGCACTTAACCACACCCTCCATTACTTCAAGAAGATATTCCTGGTAAGGTTACAATAATGTATGATACATGAACGGTGGTTGGTTGAGTTGTATTGGTGTAGAACAATAGTGGACACTGTTTTATATAAAATAATGCTCAAATTGATGTTACACGATCTCACTTCTCCGTCTCAGTCGCTGCGGACAGAGGCGGTAAGATCGGAGGCAGATACGGAGGAAGAGGACTAGGAGGAAGAGGAATAACAGGAGGAGGAAATACTTTTTTGCAGATTTCTGAACGGCGCAGAGTGCGACCACAGGGAGAGGTTTTCTTCACAGGAGCCCATATGCAGTCCGCGCCGCCTGTGCTCTGACCACCAGTTGAAGCTGGATAGGCAGAGCGGGGCTGGACAGAAGCATCTCCCATTGCTCTTGTTGGGTAGTTGACGGAAAGAAAGGAGGGTGCTGAGGGCTAAAGTCGCAGACCCCGATTATGTGGTGGAGTGTTCCCACTTCTGAGCAAAATTTATATTCAGCGACGTAGCGATTGGGGTGCATTACGTGAAGACGCGTCGTGTGTGGGAAGGAGCCGGATTGTATGAGCCGTAGGGTAGTTTGTTGTTCTATGGAAAGGTCAGGGTGAGGCTACGGTAGGGGGTGTGACCGTGTGTCTTAGAAGTCGATAATGCTGCGTTTATGTCCCTGAACCAAACAGGAGATAACTGTCCTCGTGCAGCTACATAGCACGGGGAGTAACAGTGCAGGCTTGGTGGGCGTATTCGTTGCCCTACATGGAAACGTAATCGGATGTCAAGATGAACCGAATAGAACCATTTGCGGAGTGGTTTTTAGCACACGCACTGCAGGTCGGGACACCAAACGCGACTGGTAATTCCGGTAGGCTTGTTGGGAATCGGTGACTACCTTACGTACCCCTGGTGTAGTGAGAGCCAATGGGATGGCTGACTCTTCTGCTACCGTCATGTCTTCGGTCTTGAGTGAGGCACAAGCAAGGAGGTTGGTTTTGGAGGTAGCCACGATGATGGCGTGCTGCTGCCCTTAGTGTTGGGAGGTGTCTGTGTAGATAACTGCATGATCCCCACCGAGCGTTGTGTTGAGCGCTTGATACCGTGCTTTTCGCCGACCCTTGCCGTGTGAGGGGTCCATATTTTTAAGCAAAGAAAGCATCTTTAGTTCTTGTCGCCAAAAGTCGAGGAGTGCATCAGGCGGAGTGGCATTCTGGGCTGCCCAGCCAATCTGGTGAAGGATGCGGCTACCCGCCGCAGTTATGCTCTTTCGGACCTTCTGGATAGAAAGATGGCTCTTGAACTAATCGAAAGGTATCGCATTTCTTGAGACCTCACTTCTTGGTTGCAACTCGCCTGATTTTGCTGATGCTGTGTTTGAGGCGCTGCAACGACACGTCACTCTTCGTGTTGGCCTGAAGATGTAGGCCCAGGATCTTGATGCTGGGGCTTGGAGTGATGGCCTGGCCATCAAGCAGTATTTGAATGTGTTCCATCAGGTGTTGTTTGCGTGATGGCGGACACAATGAGCTAGATTTTTTACGTAAACACTAGAAGCCACTGGCTTTAGCACATTGGCGTACTAGAAGTGAGATGCCATGGGTTGGTGTGAGCTTCCTTAAATTGCTATCACGTGGCATTCAGCAAGATTGCAGGGGTTAAACCCGTAGATGTGCTTCGTGAGTGCAACACTTGTATTCCCCGTTTCCGCGTGGGCTCGTAGCTAAATCACTGTTGCGCGCGCAACAGTTTGCAATGTCTTCCTGGTCTCAAAACTTTGGTATATCATGCAGGCCATCTCTTGTGCTCGACTAAGTGTTCAAAAGTTTCACGGCATTTTTGCCGTCTTCGTCTGGCAATCAACTTTTGAGAGGGCGAGCACGAGCAACTTGTTTACGAAAGTTCAACAGGCAGGGCTATCACTCCCACATCTATACGTGAGACAACTTGTTTCCCATTTATTGTTCTTAAGAGATCAGGAGGACCCGTTTATCCGCAGTTTCTTGCACCATACGGTCGCAAGTGCTTTACCCAACTTCAAAGTGTCGTCAGGGAATGTGACCCGTTATTCAGTTAGTCTCTTTTTGAGAGATGTTGTTTTCACTTGTCGTTTTTTAATGACGCGTTTTTGTATTCAATTTTTGGCAGCAGTGAACTGTAAAAAACTCTCCTGTGACCTTATTTATTGTCTCTTCCCAGAGCCGATGTATAGATGTTTGTGTAAATTCGGCTCCGGACATTATGTACTAAGGAGGGTGAAAAAAATGCCAGTGCCTGGTGCTGTGAAAATGTTCTTTTTTCAACTGCATAATAATACACTTCCTGTTAAAACATGGATGTTAGAGAAGGGTTTATTTTTGCCGTGGGGTGCCGGATGTTCATTGTGCAAAAAACCAGACAATTTTGGTCACGCGTTCATTGTCTGTTGGGACGCCGTTTCCTTTTGGGATGTCTTGCAGCGTACCCTAAAAAAAGACCTTCCAATAATGGCACGAGGGATCCGCCTCCATGATGTGAAACCTGATGGTTTACCCTACGATTTATTTTCTTTCTGGGTTTATATAGCATTTGAAGAAGCAGAATGGATGTGAGAAATGCCGATGTTAACGCAAAATCAGTGGGCAACCACTTTGTAGAGCACGTGTGTAAACTGCGCGAAGTTTTTGTTAAGCTGGAGTATGATGATGATGTGATCACTGTTATGAACCAACTATCTATATTAAATGTTCACAAAAACGTAACCGCCAGCTAAAAGAGCGGCTGGTTTAATGTATGTTCTTTTCCTTTCTCAGCCTTGAGCGCTGATTGTGTAGTACGTTTTTTTGTTGTGCCCAAACGACAATAAAAAAAGTGGGCTCGTAGCTAAATCGGTAAGACAACAGCGTCTGGCTTTGTTACTCTATTAGTTCCAGGTTCGATTCCTGGCGGTGCCAGTAAATTCTTCTCTTTGTTCGCGGGAGTTTTCTGTTGACACCAACGGTCGCGAAAGAACCCTTGGGAGAGGTAAAAAGCTTTGCCTTAAAAAGCATAACTTAAAGCAATGGGTATCTTCTTCGACTAGCAAATCACGCAGTGCCTCATTGTGCTGGCTATAACTACAGCCTTCACACTGCTTCGAGATGCGATGGAAAGAGGGGAAGCTTTTATCAGAAATGTTGCAGAGTCCCTTAGGCGTACACCACGCCGTGTGCAGAAAATGAACACGACGCATAGTTGGCCGAAAAAAGAACCTAAATGCGACGTTTTGTCTTTGATTATTGTTTCCTCGCCAAACATTTAGACCATTTAACATTTGAAAATGCGCCAAATATCTTTAGTCCTCAAATAAAGTTGTAAAAATTTTCATTGTCTCGAGGGATTTTTTGACAGTTCTTCATTAAATCAGACTAACCCGGGCTGAGGTTGTCCAACTAGTGCTATTTTCTACTTTCAGTCACGCGCGGAGGATTGGCAACATATTTAGACAGGCAATCAAGCCAAATTTATTTTAAAAACAATATTGCTGGAAACTTGTGTTTTGCGAATCTATTTTACACTCTGCATGTTTTACTTACTTTCTACATATCAAAAGTCTCGGAAAGAAAAAAAAATCTAAGGGTGGCATTTGGTTTATCTCGTGAAAGGGCATAAGAAATACGAAGGCAAACTGGCTGCCAAACCAGTGCAACTTTGCTTAAATCCCAGTGGCTTTTGGGGAAACAGAAGCTGTCAAATAAAAGGAATTGAAAGAGCTCCGCAGAGAAAAGGAGATACAAAAACAATTTTAAGCGCGCATGTAAACGGCAAATGCAAAAGGGATGCCCAGTAGGAGAAGGAGTGCATCAATTTCACCAGAGACGTGGTGAGAGGCGCACGTGAACAGAAAAACATGTAAAGCTGCAGCAGAGGGTACAAAGGGCGAAAAAGGGAGTGGAAAGACTCCTTGCTGGAAGCAAGGAGTCTGACGACGAATAGAGTGGAAGGTGCGAACGAGCTCCCTCTGAGCAGCCCGCTCTGCCACCCACCGCCAAACGAGACTTCGCAATCAGTCGACCGTCAGCCCCAGCTCTCTCCGACGTCGACGACGTGTTGGCAGCAGTTGGAGTGCCTCGCTTTACGTTTGCCTAGGGAAAGAGGAACGCCACCGCCGGCAACCACTTTAAAGCCGCCTAAACTCCAACCTACTGCGACACCTGGGAAGGAGAGAGTGCGTGGCTAGCTCTGCGGGTCTGCCGCAACTGTTCTTTTCTAACCAGCTTTCCTTGGACAGGCTTCTTGGACATTGCGTTTTGTTTGTGCCTCAGCCGGCTTCGCTTTCTGTCAGGGTTTTTTTCCTCAGCCCACAATGTTCTGCGGCAGAGCTCGGTCTTCTTTGACTTATCTCAATTTTCCTGTGGGTCTTCTCGTATTCGCTTTGTTTTTATGTAAATACTAAGTTTCTGTTACACTTATAAAAAGACTCTTTTTAAAAAGGGCTGTCTTTTTTGCGCTACTCAAGCGCCAAAATTTTGGTCTGTCTGTCTGTCTGTCTGTCTGTCTGTCTGTCTGTCTGTCTGTCTGTCTGTCTGTCTGTCGGTCTGTCTGTGTGTCGATTCAGGCGCCCGGATAAAGTTTGAAGAAATTCTTGAACGAGACGTTTGTATAGGCAAAGCATTCCTACCCTTTTAAATCTCGCGGCAATGTTCATGCTTCTCAACATTGGTGACCAAAGAGAAAACATAAGGCATATTTGAGGCAACACATCAATATAAGAGTGATATTTCCAGATTTCTGTTTAAAAAACGCATGGCTTCTTGACTTCTATCAGAGCAAATAGAAATGTATGTCTTGAAAAAAAAATATTTTCACCTAGAAATACAAAAAACGCTCGGGGAAGGCCCTTGTGTCCATGTACCACGTTCAAAAGTAACCACAGGTTCTAGTACATTGCGCGGGCCGGGGACGGCGGCAAAATTTAATTGTCTTCAGTTAACCTCCACCGTGTTTGTTGTTGAAGGAGGAAGCGGGTGGGGAAGAGCGTGGGATATTTTTGGGTAAGGGAAAGAGGCATTTGCGTGGCAGGGGCGGCAAAAGTCTTATCATCTTTTGGCGATATCCTCAGCAAAGTCAGCAAATATGCCACCAAGGCATGTTTGTAGAGCGTGTTCGGCAATATGTGGGTAGCATGAATGTAAGAACCGTATTCTAAGATATATTTACTGAATTCTGCCCGCTTTTTTTACCTAATGAAATTATATCCTGGTAATATCCCTACTATCTCCTTTAATGCCGTCTGGCCGTGAGTGTTATGCAAAAAATAACAACAGATGATTGAAAAGCCCTATTAGGGTGACAATAATGCCAAATCTCGCCCCGCTTAATAGCTTTTTCGGTGTCCAGTTTGATATCTGCGGTTTACACTGAGCTGATGGGATGCTATCAAAATCAGGCTGTAGCCCTACATGGCAACTCGCTCTCGGACTAACCTTAGATGTCAGCCTGTCTAAAAATAACAAAACGTTTTATGCACACTAAAGTATGCTGAAGTGCTTTAGACGAGCAAAGCCTGACGTGTTAGTTTGACGGGTACCTTTATACACGGGCACCCTTCTACACAGCCGCCCCGCAATTTTGCCAGCTGTAATAATGTCAATGTACTTGATTCCCACTCAATCTATTCTAATCCAACATAGTTCATTCTTATGCACGTCAGTTCATATTACCAATCATTACTGTCAATCCCCTATTGATCAATAATGAAATGTTTTAATCAAGAATCACCTCGTATACACAGCTGCCATGCTTGGATAATGAAGGTGTTAACTTGGTGTTCAATAGCGTATGGCAGGCGAGGGCAAACCGCGCCAGAAATGATAATTTAGTAAGAATTGTTCAACAACTAAATTGAAATCTAAATAAAGTCGAGTGATATCATTTAAATCAAGAAAAACAAATTATGATGGCTGACGTATGTTGCCAGGTTGTGGGGTAAAGCGGGCTGGCATTCTTTGGTTCGCTTCTGACGTTTTTTTTTTTTTCTCCTGCCGTTCTTCTCCAACGAGACACATATAGCTTCATTTACTTTTGCGGCCGAGCTCTCTGATATCGCGTTGCGTCCCAGCCTACTCTACCGCAGTTTCCGTGTCGTGTTGGATGGAGAAAGATCGTTCCTTCCTTCAAGCTCCTTTGCATCAAATGAAGGTAGCTTGAGGCCGAAGCGCACGATATTTCAAGTGTACTTCAGGCGCTTGATGTTTACCACAAGCATGCACCAAATACACAATACAAATATGCATACACAATACACAATACGCATTAAGATGGCAAAGTTGGCATTGAGATGGCATTAATGGTACTACGCATTAAGATGGCACACCACTTAAGATGGCAAAAAAATTGTTTTTGTTAGAAGATTAATTGATGCAAGCTTTACGTAGCTACATGCCATCAGTTTTTGTAACTCTCCGAACTTGTCCCTTGGTCTATGTACTTTTGACACGATTTGTACGGGATGTGCGACGCTCAGTCGTTATGTCCGCAATTTGAGATACCTAAAATGTTTATAATCCTGGATATAATTTTTTCTGACAAGTGCGAGTCTATGCGTCCTTTGTGCCAGTTTTTTAGCGCTGTTTTATAAGAAAAATCAGCTCCAAGCCAAACTATAACGAAGTTTGATTCCCGGCCGCGGGGGCCGCTTTTCTGACGGAGGTGACAAGCGAAAACACCCGTGTGAACAAGATGTCGGCGAACACGAAAGATCCCCAGATGGGCAAAATTAATCCGCAGCCCTCCACTAGGGCGTGCCTTATCGTCTCTACAGCGTCGGCACGTTAACTCTCACAATCTAAGTGAAACTACAACAGCAAGCAGCTGGGCGTCAATTGTTAGAAATATTTAGTCAGGGCTTCAACATGGTTTTGTAGTACAAACGTGCTTCTATAGATCACCTTCTCAGGCCAGAAACAATGTTTAACGAGTACCAATCTTTTTTGTAGAGTAATGATTTATGTTGTTCGTCACGAATCATTGAATGGGTGGTCAGCTGGATGAAGATACGAATTTTCCCCGATGTTAAGCCGGACGCAAGGTTATGGTGCGTAATAAAGTTACTAGTGAGAACTGTTTTTTTACAATCAACTAACAAATATACAAACGCTCAGGAGATGGCCAAAAACAGCCGACAGTTGGCGGCCGTGTTGTTTGGCCTTCCTGTTGATGCCGTTAAATGGGCTATTTATAAAACCAAGTGACAAGCTGCTAGCTCAAATTTGTACCTTTCAGAGGGTCCGTGAATCGTTTGCTTGCAGCGCTTTGTATGCGCATTATTTAAAACTCAGCGAAGTAAATTCTTAAACTGTACATTCAGTAAAGGAGCTTTGTCGCCTGAAATTTATCCAGAATGCGCTAGGTAAGCAATCGCCTACCTGCGGGACTTATTCATACCCCACAAGCTTAAAAACCACCAATCACCTATACGACAGCTTTTACAAATCCCTGAAAATGTCCCTAACAGCCTACCTTGCTTTTTTTGTGATAAGTATATGACTTTGGTACTAGAAAAAATATAAGAAACAGAAAAACATTCTTGTTTAATTATATTGAGCTAGACGGCGCTCGCTCTCAAACAAGCGAGTGTTTTGTTATTTATTTGAGTACAGCACACGTATATTTGTAAAATGACCTAACTTCTTCATAGAAACATTTTAGTGAAACTAAAAATTTTCGTATTGCAGCAAGATTGTTCATGAAGTAATATTATTTTAGGTAATTAATTTAGCATAATTATTAAATAGGTCACCTTTGTTAATAGCAGGCCTCGATGTCTCACGCGCATGTCCACAGCAGCGATTTTTCCACCATGGTAAGTGTGGCTCTGGTGTCGCAGAGACGGAAGCGAAATTTGGTTCAAGGAGAGACATGCGCCAGGATCCTACCACGGCTGAGCGATCCAATCTCGGTGGAAAGAGTCAGGACAGCTCTGGGAAGGTACCGTAATTACCCAGAAAACAGTACAGAACAGTACAGGTACAGGTACAGGTACAGAAAACAGTACAGGTACAGAAAACAGTACCGTAATTACCCGATTCTAACGCGCACCCCATTTTCCAGGCAAAAAACCGAAAAAACTTGCACCTCCGTTTGTAACGCGCAAGGAACTTTGTGAGCAAGAAAAATGAATGCGAGAGAAACGGGCGATTTATTCCCCGAAATAATCTCACTCATCTCACTTTTCATCGCTCTCCGGGAGCTCCTTGTCGCCTTCCGTTTACCGCAACATCCCGTAATTGGTGCCGTCAAGCGCGTTCGCGATGCCACACTTCTGAACGAACGTTCAACCATGTTAGATGGAATCATGGCCCACGCCTCGCATGCCCATCCCGCGAGCTTCTCCAGAGGCGTACGCTTCAGCCAACCGCTCGTTGTGAACGCGTGGGAGCCGCTCGTAAGCCGCGGAATCGGCGCACCTTCGTTGCCGCTGCTGCCATTGCTGTTATCAAACACGCAAGTGGAATAATTTGTGGATTTGTGTGAACGCCGAAAGAAAAGCCAAGGCGCCTAGATCCGAAAAATTGTTGCTAAAAGCTTTGGCGCCATCTTGAGATGGCGGTGGCAATGGGTGGAACGAAATTTCAGCTGTTTGGGCAGTTTCGGTTTCGTAACCAATTCCAAAGCGCATGCGATTTTTCGGCCTATTTTTGCGGAAAAAACGGTGCGCGTTAGAATCGTGTAAGTACGGTTGTTAAGGGAGGCTTATCTGATCACATCCCTACGTTGCTTATTGCTCCCCCCCCTCCCCAAGATTAGCAACCATCTAGAATCTATCGATAAGTTTTACAGATCAATGAAAATGTTCCAACGTCCTACTTTCCTTATTTCAGAAGTATATGAATCCCAGCAACAAAAACAAGAAACATATTTTTGGTTAGGTAGTTTGGACTAGAGGGTGCTCGCTGTCTAGGAGAGGCGTTTAGTTTTTTATTTGAGTACAGTATGCCTATATCTGTTGAATAAGCTAATACGCGTAGGAAGAAGCTCGTGAAGCTGTAAAACTTTTCGTATAGGAGCACGATGGTATATAAGATTGATTGATTGATTGATTGACTGACTGATTGATTGATTGATTGACTGACCGACTGACTGACTGACTGACTGACTGACTGACTGATTGATTGATTGATTGATTGATTGATTGATTGATTGATTGATTGATTGATTGATTGATTGATTGATTGATTGATTGATTGATTGATTGATTGATTGATTGAATTTCCGGTATGCTTTGCGTCACAAGCAAAGCCTCTAGATCCTATGCGGATATTTACAGCGGCCATTTTTCCTCCATGTTAGCCGCAGTTCTGGTGTCACAGAGAGGGAGGAGAGATTAGGTACTGGAAGAGACCCGCTCCAGGATCCCACCACGGCTGAGTGAGCCAATCTCGCTGGCAACGTATGGACGGCTCTGGGAAGATAGGGAAGAAAGAATAGGCACAAAGAGAAAAACTAGAATAGGTAGAAAAAAGCCGGAAACCAGAAACTATAACGGCAGACAGAGTAAGCACGGAAGGGAGGCACGGAAACACGGTCGGCGGAAACCTAATACGGCCCCACTGTTCTACGAATGCGGGCTCCGAGAATTCCCCGTCCTTGTTTCCCTCCCGCACCGAGTCACCTTACAAGGAAAGCCGCCGGAAAAGGGCTGCACTGGAAAAAGACACGGTGGTCAACGTGCGTCATCGCGTAGTTTTGCCTGCAAACAGAAGGAACGTTCTGCATTGTAAATGCCAGTTCCCGCTATTAGATTGCGTGTATAACTTATTCAGCAGAACTCACTTTTCCAGCGTGGTTTCTGTAATGGTATACAAACGCAAATAATAAAGATGCTGTATTTGTTTGAACAGTTAAAGGCAATATTGCTACATAATATTTTACTCCTCGAGAAGTACAGTCAAACTACGAAGAAATGACCATATCATTGTTGATTAAGCACCACGACACGTATTGCCAAGTTTATAAGCGAGTAGGTTTACAGTAACGTGTCAAGTTTTTGGGAAAGCCAGTGAGAAATGGTAAGAAGACACGAGGCGCAAAAAGACAACACACACGCTGGACTACCCAGCGTGTGTGTTGTCTTTCCGCGACTCCTGTCTGTGTACTATTTCTCACAGCTTTTCCAAAAACTTCAGTCGGAACCAACTGTGTCAGAAAGCTACACGTTTTGTGCTCGATTGTATATAGACGAAGGTCTTGTGTGGTTGGGGAGGAATTGCAGCGTAGACATGTTTAACTTTGCCTGTCAGAATTAGAGTGCTTTAAGCTGCGTATTTGTGGGAGCATGCTGCGTCCCTTTGAACGTAGGCCTTCTTTGGTAGAAGACAACATTAGTAACCAATTTAAAATTATGAAACTGCTCCCCTTTCTTTAAGAAGTACCCCGACGAAGCAACGTTCCAAAAATAAACAGTGTCCAAGAAAATTCATAAAACCTTCCATAAAAAACAACGCCAAAAACACATTTTGGCCTAAATTAATGCTGCGGATGGTGTTCATGTTAGCCGCCACGTGTGATGGCAGGGCATTCTTATAAAATTGAAGTTCTGGCGGAGGGGTTCTTAGATATATGTGCGTACGCAATATCATTTCGGCCCTAAGAAATTGCTTTACGCAGACTTTTTGTCCCATAACCAAAGAAGGGTAGCTTTTGGAATTACTTATAATGCGTCACCATGAAGGCGACGGAGAGGGAGGCCCACCAGGATGTTAGCGTGTGTCTTCCGAGCAAATCTACTGGTGTCATGGATCAAAGCAAGACTGACAGTATTTGACAGTTGGTATATTAAGACCGGGTATGAGTTTCGTAATGCCCGGCATAACAGTGTAATTAAATCTGTAGCAGTCACGGATGAGGTAACGCCAATAATGCATTTGAAAGAAGCGAATCTCATAGGCTCTGCGGCGGACCGCTGCTCGTTTGTTTTCCCGACGTAAGTATGACATCTGTATTGTCGCCCTGCAAAAAGAAACATTTACGGTATTTCTTAATATTGGTTTTGGCCTCCATTCGATGGCGTCATCTGCGTCGGAAAAGGCGGAACGGGCTTGATTCAAAAATTACGTGGACCGCCAGGAAGACGCCCTGTGGCAAGAACTCTGTACGTTTGGGTCGACACTGTACGTCTGGGTCGTAGTGAGAACTGCTAGGTGGGCTGTCTCCGTGCTGACAGCAATATGAAGAAGGCGCCTCACACTCCAGCTCAGGCCATAGTTTCGGCCAGAATGCCCTGCATGTCCAGGCAGCCTACGCGTGGTGAGAGCCGTTGCAGATGTCCTATGGTGGTATTTGCACGCACGCGTGTGCGTTAAAACACGGAGTGCATGTTAATTAGCAATACTGTCCGCAGAGTCTCAACGCAGTCTGCGAGCAAGCAAACAAGGCAATGCTCTCACGGCCGTGGGATACCCTCGTAAGCAGTAAGGAGTTGCAGCTACGTGCCTCCTGGAATAGGATACAGATGGCAGGTGCTTAGTGCATGTTCTTGCATTGAAGCTTACACCAACCACTCTTGTGTTGGGGTGCCAAGGGAGTCGGATGCACAAAAAAAAATCACCTTAAGGGGATCCTACAAAATGCGGCGTACAACGCTTATGGTCTATGTGCCCTAGCTGCACTTACAGTTTCACGTTAGTTTTTTGAAGTGCCAGACGATGTTCTGGTACAAGGACGCCCTCGCTAAAAATGTTATTTGGAATTGTTAAACATTGCTTGGTGAATTGTGAGTGCCTCTGTTGTTTGGTTTGTTAGTGACTGTATAATCTTATCCGATGCAAACCGCACCCAGCCGAGTCTGTTTCCATGAAACATCAAGGGGGCTAACTTTGGTACCACGATGAGCTCTGCCGTCTTTCGCTTTTTCGCCTGTCCCTTGTATTCATGCTGTCGGGTTGTCTGGATCGGATTCCACAATGCGTGTTTCGTGTGACAGAACTGCAGATATTCCTACGTTTTATTCAGCCATTTATACGAAATTACTGACAGGTTCTCGTCTTTCACAGGGCCTGCTACGCCCTCTGGCTCCTTATGGCTCCGCGGTACTCTGTTCGTGCACTTTTTAAGCGCAGTCCCGTTATGTCACAGCCGTCCGTGACATGCTGTTCCTTTCTATTTGAAGGCTCAGTCCGTCGTCGTATCCTGTCGGTATAGCACGGGAGCACTATCGACCAACTTGGACCGCTTTCTCAAGGACAGTTGGAAGCTGCATTCATTTAAACCTCCCTTACTAGTCCAAGGGTCCAGTGTACCAGAGTTTCTCCTGTTATCCTAGCAAAGTGGTACATACCCTCACAGTAACTCTTACACGGGGGAGAGTTTCGGGAAACGCTTTGTTAGTACTGATGCATGATACTACAGCGCGTATTTTCACGGATGCTGGTACATACACCAATAAATCAGTAACTTAGTCGATGAATTCTTTACAGCGCTACCTGTAGGAGATTCGACCAGACGAAAATGCGCACGTAGTCTCAATATCGCGTATGTACTTTGAAGCCTACAAAGTGCACTGCACTGAGGTATTAGGAAAACACTTTCATAGATTGACATATCAGGTGTTTCTTACAATATGCCGCGGGTGGCACAGCAAGCCATATGCAATCCTTTAGTACGTTCCTTCCTTTGTCATCATAAAAGTTATGAATGTGGCCTCACTTACCAACTGCCGCCTTTTCTTCAGTGGAATTTCTTCTTCAACGTGCGTGGAATTATCGAAGAATGGTTTATATCATCGGTGCATTCATCCATACACAGTACTCAGTCAAAAATGTGCATGCAGCAGGAAACTACTTAACCCACTTCAATGCCCGGTAACCCTATTAGCTGCTGCTTAGGCGGGGCTTCTATCCTGGTAAAGAGTACTCAGATTCCCTTTGTAACCCACGTACCTGCGTACGAACAACTTTTCGCTGCAATAAGCTTGTTTGATGGTCTGTTTAGAATAGGCGAAACGAAAACGCTGCGGAGGCGAATTCAAGATGTTGAACTGATGCTGAGCAGCAATGAGAGATAAAGTTCTGAGGCGTAGTGGCATCGAAACCTGTGGCCCCTAGAATGGTGCGGACGGAGAGAGCCAGTCTGTACGCACTCGTGATTGTTAGAGCATAGATGACAGTCACAGTGCTGTTCGTCCTTCAGCCCCGCGCCTTGCCTTCCGACGGTAACAGAAGATGATCACCCGATCAGACGAGAAAATTGATTTATGCATGTGCTAATTTATTTATATTTGGTGTATTGTATATCGACCAATCTATTTATTTATTAATTTTTAATTAATTAATTAATTTATTTATTTATTTATTTATTATTTATTTATTTATTTATTTATTTATTTATTTATTTATTTATTTATTTATTTATTTAGCCAGCTAGGTATTAATCCTGCTGTGCCACCAAATCATTTTTGGAGTGGATGGTCGTGTACAAAAACAAGCAAAGCACTACTACATAGAACATAAGGTTTGCAATCCTAAATCACGAAGTCAGGTCACATTGCAAAAAAAATGTACTAAAAGCTGTTCTAACGATGCTATTTGGAACCCATTCCAAACCGAGATAACAGGTGCGAATTCCTTCCTTTTATATTTTTTCGGTGTGAATCTGTTCTCTATTTTGTATTTTTACTCCACACACAACAAAAATTCAGAGTTCGCGCTGAATTTTTATGTATTTACGGCTCTTGTTAGCGATAGAGGTTGGTCACGTGAAATTTAAATCTAGAGTCACCTACCCGTGCTCGGAGAGGGACACTCCAACAGCATTTTCCCAGAGAAGCAAGGTTTCGTTGGTGGGGAAATGTTAGAAGTGGTTGATTATGAGTAAGTCAAATGCAGAAGCAGAAATTGTGCCCGTTTACTTCGTTCATACGGCTTCTTTGGTTTTGTTTTCTTACGCTTCGATAAAACCCCGTTATTGCCAGAGGCATGTAAATAAGCTCCAAGCTTTGCCATGCTCACGGTACTTGTGCAGTTAAACTAAGGCGAATGGGTGCAGGAAAACGTCGGTTATGCAAATTTTTCTGCGCCATGATGGCTTCGGGAAACATAGCAAATATTGCAGGCAGTCATCCTTCCGCATTGCCTAATGTGGCTCTTCTTGTATTTTTTTGTTTACCAAGAACGTTTATACGGTGAATTCAGGCTCCATTATTCCGCCTATTTTTTGTTTCCCTACTCATTTTCCTATATGTTAGAGCTTCTGGAGTAGAAGTGTTTGCTACAGAAAAGCGCAAGTACAAGCCACAAGCTCAACCTTTCTCCACTCATGGCCTCCACACGACCCAGCGCTTTGCATCCATCGTCATTTGAGAGCGTGAAAACTACTTATCTGTGTACGCGACGACTAAAAGCCCTGTTTTACATCCAGAATATCTTGTCGGACAAATGTTCCCGAATAAAACTGAACATATATTCATAATATAAGTTTTTCCTCTTTGTTTCAATAATAAATCTTACTTGTCTTGTGCCGTTTTCCTGAAAAAGCCCCGCAACTGTGTAGGGCTATGTTTTTTTTTGTGGATGTGTTCTCCCTGATATTTTGTGGGTTACTCGTTTTCCTCACATTCCTCCCTCGGCGTGGATGATTGTAATTATGGGAATGATAGGGCGCTTGGTGGTCATGCAATGAACGTCAGGGCAGCTTAGCCGAGAACCTAAGTTTTTCAGCCTTTGTTTATCCCAAAGCATTTTTTTGCAGGCTTTTAATGCGCGTACGTATCCGTGATGGAGCATGAAGCACTACAAAAACTTGTGCTTGTGCGCCGAGGCGTGCAGATGCGTTTGCGTTGGACATGTTTGCTACATTCCTGAATGCAAGGGTTATACGAGTATGTGTACGTCTCGAATACCTAAGTACACTAACCCTTTGGAGACTACACGTCATTGCGGTTCAGCCTTTCTGCCTTTTCCCAACTTTTAAAAACCTCCAACGATAAGTAACTTTGGAGGTTTACGATTTCCCACCTAAGGCTCCCAATTTTTGCAGAGTTTCCTACCCAGCCGAAACCAGGAGATTCTCGAATATAACGGTGGAATGACAGGCTTGTCTCTCAAAATGTTTGACTACATTGCTCAAAGGAAGTTTTGATTCTCCAGCGTGTGCGAATAAAATACTATTCATCAATAATGAGTTTTACGAGCTTGAACTCCAAACGAAGCTCCAAACAAAGGCATTAGGTATTTCTATATGCATGTAAACCAAACACTGGAATAGGGTATGGCAGCCATTAACATGTGAACGTAAACAGAGAACAACGTGGAGGAGGCACAAAGGAAAAGAAAGGCAATACGGAAACATCGAGAAACATTGGTAATATGTTTACCTGCAAATGTTACAATTGTTAGGCTACCTTGTAAGCGTGCGTGCCTCTGAAAAAAAAAACAGCGCGTATTGACTAACTTACCATGACGCATATATAGAACTGCCAAGTTTCTAAGAATCCTCTCATCGAGTGCGAATTTCGAGCAATTTTTTTAAAAGGAAGCCTTGTGGTCACCCATGAGGTGAAAAATCCAACATTTCCCGTCGTTTGATGATCGGAAACATTCTACGGTGCCGCACGTCTTCATCAGACTAAGAAAATCAACCTTAAGCAGCCGTGAACCGGTCGCGGCCTCCCTGGTGGCCAATACTGGACGGCAACGCGGTCGTGTCCTCCTGGCTAGTACCGCGCATTACCACTGCGGCAGACGTAGTAGGTTCCTCTGAAGTCACGTGTCTCCCACCAAAATAAAAAAATGGGGACAGGCGCCCTCCCTACGGAGTCCCAGTGTACTGGAAACCGTTCCACCACGTCGGTTTGTACCATGGGGTACGGTAATGTGGAAGGTACTTCCGTACCGCTGTGCAACAACCAGTGAAAATTGGTACAAGCACCCCCTGCACAGGGGTTCTCGTGCTTGGGAAGTTACTAGATTTGATCAGGAAATGCCCCAGGGGAAGAGGTCGTAACTTCCAACCGCAGCGATGGCTCAGAGGTACAGCACTCGCCTCGTATGCGGAAGGTACCGGGTTCGAATCCGCGTACAGCCAGGCACCCACCGGGTTTTTTATATGGATAAAGGCGTCCCTGGTCCAGTGTGCACCTTTGAAAAGAAAATTCACGTCTAGAAACCTGCCTTTACCCTTGCGAGGGCCCCTGACCGTTCTCCATTCGTCGGGGCCTCCGGCCATCATGACGCGTTGCGCCATTACCACGGATGAAAGAGTCTGGCAGCATATCCTGCACAGGCGGTTTTGAGATGAGTGTACACCGTGGCTGTGGAAGGCGCCATGTTCATTCGTGTGCTTTGGCTGCTCCGTGCACCTACCGATGAAATAGGTACCAGTGAGTGCCCGGCCTGGTGCTCGGCTCTTGTGGGGAACTACAATGCTTCGGAGGTTCACCAGGATTGAACGGAAAATCGCCCCTATGGAAAGGGCGGCTGCAAAAACGTAGGAACTTCTTTTTTGCGGCAGGTAGTGTGCCCGCCCGTGAGTAGGAACGCGACTGGGAAAGCAGCCAGCCTGAGGGGGTTTCATCGGCGCATTCGCCCTGGCGTGGTGACTCGTGATGGTAAGTTCTTGGATGCCGGATGCCGCGTCGGCTTAGCGCGGTTGACCATGTAAGTACGCTAAAAAGGCTCAGACTTGGGATGCGTGCAATGTAACGAGGAGGGCCAAACGCAGGACCTTCGTGCTACCCCACGAGTATCGTCTCGCCGCTGACATGCATAAACTTGATGCAGCATTTAAGACGTCTTTCATAAGTGTCGCCAACGACATCATTTTGCATTTGCATGTATGCCACATTAGCAGCTATAATGCCACGAAAACGTTTTTCTCTCACACTGCTAGTGACAAACCGAAAATGTTCCTACAGATAACTGTAGCCTCAGTCTTGAAGTGTGTGTGTGATATTAAGCGCATCAACTTTTCTTACCACGCACGCAGCCAGCACGACCTTCGTGCGTGAGAAGAACCTCCCTTTTGTTTATTCTTGCCCTCCTATTTTTGTCACGTGCAGCCGTGGCAGTATCAAAGATAATAAACATCAGTACCCCTCAGAATCCACTCTAGAAAAACCTACGCCGGGGATCTTCAGCAATTGTAAAATGGCATTAATTACTTTCGTACTCGGCAGACTATTCTCGAGTGGACTCCAGGGCATCTGGAGTATGTGGAAACACTCAATCGAAGCGACGGGAGCTCTGGGGCATTGGACCCAATGTCAAGGACTGCCCCTTTTACAAAAGATAACACGAAGTCTTACTCGCTAAAGGGGGTGGGGGTGGTGTTGGACCCAGGAAACCGCCTCTAATATTCTGCTCAGGTACTGGCCCCCGGCATCACAGTTGCATTAATAGGAACCATCCCTGCGCGTTCCCTCTACATTGCATATTTAACCAATGCGGCTTTAAATTGCTGACTATATAGTTGTAAACGCGGAAAATTGCATACGCGGGGACCCGCACACACCCGCACCGGTATACGCACCTGCACCGGCACGGACACACGTTGTCTGCGTCAGGATATTTTTCTCATTCTTATTCTGCCCAACTATCCAATTACCTTTACTTTTTTTTGTCTCGTAATAGGGAGGCATTTGAAGATAATATACCGGGAGGCATAAGAATTTAAAAAGTAGTTCTGAAGCAAAATATTATCATTACCCTGCAGCCAATTTAGCGAGTGTTACATCACTGTTCTTTTCTTTTTCAATATCTTGTTTGCTATTCTTTCACTATACTTTTAACACGAGAACAGTCATATGAACTGGAAATATTTATATTTGCTGTTTGCTCCTTCCCGCTGAGACCTGCAGATACCTAGTAGAGGAAAATTTTGTTAATTCGAACACCAAGAGGAAGCCTTCTCAGTTTGAAATTAATGAAAGTTCAAACTAGTTAGAGTGAACAATAACAGCTCTAACGGGGCAGCGATAGGGCATGTCAAAATTTTGATGTTTGCAAAAACCCGTGATTTCGGGCTGCCTTTGCCCCTAAAGGCGACAGTCAGCACTTTGTGTTCTATAGAACGAACTTTGCGGAAAGACTAATCTTCGCCTTCTTGAAAACGAAAGAAGAGACAGGCGGCATTTCGTCCGGCCATGACTTCCAAGCAGAAGGGCGCAGTAAGCTTCATCCGCGGCTTGCTCGTCGTCATTGGCAGAGACGGGTTCTGCATTTATGACATGAGATATGATGATCTCAACTGTCAGCCCACCGCACACAACTGTAGTCGCGTACTCATTGAGCTATTTCGGAAAGGTTGCATCTTCTGAAATATCTTCCATGTGGACTTAGATTGGTTTCACCCTATTTTGCCTAATTCGTACCACGCAGCCACGCGGGTAGGCGCAGGGTCCGTCTCGCTGGCCGCATGCCAGGCGCGAACGAACGGGCATTGGGACGCGTAGTTCGAATTATCCGTGGGGAATGTACTCGGGTTCCATTAACGGGCTTCTTTCTTCGTGTACTTTTATGGGTACGTGGCTGGACGAAATCGTGCAGTTCTAATCATAAATAAGCTCAAATTACTGAAGTTCGAAATAACAAACTTTCAGTTATCCTAAACAGACCCACTGCACATTAAAATCAGAATGTCTTGAAGCAATCAAAACTTATGATACCGGGAAATGAGAAACCCACCGAGTAGGATTAGTTCCTTAAGAAGTTTCCCTACGCCTGCGCGAAACGCGTTGATTGTCGTTCGATTAAGGTCGAAACATTTTACGCGAGCAAATCCACGCCTAATCTCGAAAATAAATCCGTGGTTTCAAGCAGCCGCGCAACGGTATAAGGCTTTCATACGGCTAGAACGTGTTTCCCGGCCATTCGGCAATTCTCCGGAGCCTATTTTGTTTTCAACGTTTGAAGAACTTGATCCTTGCTTTTTCTTCATCAGAATCATCACTCTTCCGCAGGACTAGCGTAGGTCCCATTGCGCCATGCCGGCCGGCCACAATAACGTCAGCGGCCGCTCAAGTTCCTCCGACTCACGTTTCTACGCGCAAGGATTCCGAAATGAAAAAAAAAAAAAAAATGTCAGTGGTTTTGTTTTCCTTGGTTTCGCTTTCACGCTACAGCTGTCGCATGCGTAAAGGAAACTTCGTGTAGTTGCTCCACCCTCCGGGTAACGACACCCTTCATCGCCAGCGACTCGCAGAAATAAACTTCTCCGAAGCGATTTACGTAGCGCGTCACGTTCTGGGGCTCCGCTAGGTGCATGCTGTCCACTTTGGTCCTTTACGGCTCTGTTCAAGTTCGCTCTGGCGAACGATATTTTCACGACCACTTCTTATGTATCCCCCTCGCGTGGGAAGCAAGCATAAAAACACAGTATACTGACGGCTCCTACCGAAATGAAATCTCCTTTTTATTACATAATCCTATCAAGCTTTGCAGCTTTCTTCAGGGATAGCACTGTTTAAGGCTATGTCGGAGTGTACTGTTACGCCCCTCGGGGAGCCCATAAGCATTTGAGTTTGACCATGTATTTTTATAAGAAGCAGAAGAGCTCATGATTGTTTGAACTAATTACGTCATTTGTAACCACAATTGTACCTCAACCCCTCCTCAGCATCGAAAGTGAAGTGTGCTGAGATGTTCAAGCATTCTGAATAAGTAGGGTCGGATGTTTTGGTATAAAAACCAGCATGACTGTTTTGAATTTGTGTGAGGATAAGTTTTCAGCATACGCTTGAAATAATTTCTAAAAACACCACGCTTGCAATACTAGTAGATCCATTCCCTGCCTTTAAGGTATTTTTATTCGACGTGGCAAAGTACAGTGCATGTTCTAAACAACCGCCTGAATCTCTGTGAGACAAGGCTGGCACATTTTCCCCTTGAAGTTTTAGTTAGCTATTTTATTCAGACAATGCAAGCTTTATCCTCGAGCGTCACGCGGATTTTACGCGTTTTAAAACTTGAAGCTTATTGTTTTATCTAAATATCTCGCCCTGCTCAAAAGTGGCATGGATCTTCAATTCGTCTCCGCAAGAAGCACGAAATACTTTTCCTAATTGTTTTGGCCAAATTATTCAGCAGGGTGGTGGTAATGGCACGCGGAAACCGGAGGCACTTACCTCAATCCAGCTTAACTCCTTGTTTCCCACTTGTGAAGTCGATAAAGTGTAAAAGTGTTCTGGCATATTTGAGGTTTTCTTTTACTTTAATGCGGTTGTTTTGAGTCGTGTTGCAAGTGAGAAAGACAATGAGGTGATGTTAACGTGAAGTCGCTTTAGAAATCCTGATGATGATGACATTAATTGTGTTTAATGGTCTAAGGACTACTAGGCCAATGAGCACAAAGAACGTGTTTTGTGCCTTAGGTCAGTTGTATGCCCCGAGCTTTGGTTAGAAGTTGGTTATTAACTTGTGGGTCCTCCGAGGTGAGGATCGTGTTAAAAGAACGCCGAGAAACCTGATGAGATTTTCAGACAAGGTCAAAGCTTCAGAGGTATACAATCGCCCATAATTTTAACCCTTATTTATTATATATATTAAAAATTTGAACAAATTGTTATGGGTTTGTTGTGGTAAGAAACGTGGTAATTCGATTACCACGGGAAGGCGATGCTCGTTACTATTATGTGCTATTGCCCTTATTTCGCTAACCCTAGTGCTGAGCGTAACTTGCCAAGCAGTGTCAAACTCCTTATAAGAGAAGTTGCGGCTATATGTGACATCGTTGGTCCTCAGAGGAGAACGTTTGTTTTAAGATTAAGAAAATACTTGGGAAGTGTTGCCGATGCACCTCTGCGTGTATGTGCTCCGCGTCGCAGCCAAAGGGAGACGCCGGGTGCCGCTTTTTGCTTAATTGACTACTTAATGCTGCCAATTTCATCAGTTAGGCCCTACGCTCAATATTACTCTCAGTTTTATGATCGCTCAATTTTATTCTATAGCTATACAGTTTGTGCACAGGGGCAATCAAAAGAAATGTGAACAACTCAGCGCACAGCCTCCGACACATGCTGCACCATCTGGCTGCGAAGTCAGTAAACTGCGCGCATGCGCACTTCTTCGAGAGTGTTGGAGAGTGTGGCTTAGGTTTAATGGAAATGCTTGACCAAGAAGCGGCGCCGGTTGTTTATATTCAGGCGCCTTTCACGCTACGTCGCCACTGAGCAGGATGATCATTGAAGGGCATCATGCTAGCTGCAATCAGCCTGGTGCGCGCTTCGGCTGTCGAATGTAGTAGATAACAAGATGCTCAGTGGCGACAGAGCATAAAAAGACGCCTCAAAATAAATGACCCGCATCGCTTCTTTATCAAGCATTTCCCCTAACAGTAGGCCGGACTCTCAAACGCTCGGAACGAACTACGCATTTGCGGAGTTTACGGACAGGGCAGCTAGACCGTGCGGCATGCGTCGGAGGCTGTGTGCTCCGTTGTTCGTATCCCCTTGCACTTTGCAGGGAAGCTGTTATTCTCTAGTCGGTGTGAAAATTTCGTGTCTTTAACAAAGAACCCAGAATGAACCCAGAGGTTCTCACCCCAGAAGCCGAGCGCATGGGTCAGGCATGCGTGCAGCTTAAAGCTCAGTATTTGTGTAGTGAAAAAACCACAAAACAAGCATCGAAACTACATTACGGATGATAAGGCGCTCGTGAACAATGGTAATCCCCCCCTCCCCTTTGTTCTTGTGAAGATTAGGTTTGCAGCTGCTCTCGAAAGGGGAGGGGGGCTTACGTCATTCGACGGCTGGCGCATGCGTCAGGCTACGCAGGACGCAGCAGTTCTCGCCCAAGACGCCGAGCCCATGCGTCTGTGCACAACATTTACCACCGGAGAAGCCGAGTGCAGGCGACAAGTCAGTTAAGACCGCGAGAAACATTTCGTACCCTCCCCATGAGCATGTGTAGTGGCTTCTCAGGGCGGGATGACGTCCATTTTTCTTGCCATGGTCTTTCGTAGCGGTTGTCGTTGTTGGAATTGTCATCAAAAGCTGCCTCCACATTTCAATGACGCTGATTTTGCGAATTGCACATTAACAACCACACTCTTCTATATAAAAAAACGAGCACTACGTGCGATCTAATACAAGCTTCTGTTCACTACCAGCTTTAAACGCTACCTAAACGCTCCATAATTACAGTACATCTCCCTTGCACCCGGGCGCTTCTTATCTCTGCATTAGGTCTGATTGTTGACAATGCATCATCTGGAATTGCCGTATGCGTTAGGACAACGAAACGACAACTGTACAAAACCAAGCGCCTCGTATTACCCAATTGTCGCCGATTGTTTTCAGAAACGCCTAGCGAATTGGAGATGGCGGATTGTCAGCTTTCCTTGCCCTTCTTTTGGAGTTCATATTATAGCTCTTTTGAAACGAGCTGGCTCGCTCCAATTCCGTTTATCATAGAACGTGTGTCTGTTCCTTACAAAGTTGATCAGAAAGCCGCTTTCTCATCTGAACGCGTGGATGTGTTTAAATATGCAATAAGCTTTTTATTTGATTAAGGTCTTGTTTCATTTATTTAATGTTGCTTCGTTATGAGGCGGAAGAAAAACCACCCGACGGAACCTTGACCAAGCCCACGCCGCATGATGTAATATGGGTAGCATTAACCACTGCGCATACAGCAGTGTTTTGGTGATACTAATAAAAAATTAGGAATTATGTAAGTCAAGGATATAATCAGATCATATTTTTCTTCCTAGGTGTAATTTAAATATAAGGAAACATATATACAAGAACTATTTACAAAAGATGGCTCTTAATATACAAGTCGACACGGGTAATCCTAAATTCGGCGGACAAAGCACTCACAGACAAAGCACCCACTCGTGAGGGGCAACAATACAGACTGCTTGAAAACAGAGTACCAATCAGGTCTGACGTCTTTTTGGTTATAGTAACGTTTTAGGTTAAGATGCATGCACGCGCAGATGTATCAATTACCTATCAATGCACAGGTAAAAGCAAAAATACATGTATGCATAAATGCAATGTATCCCAATGTGCTCAGAAATAAGCATATTAAGCAGTACAAATGTGTAGAACTATACCGACATATATTCACGTACAAATAACACACCGATATATGTATGTATACGCGTGTATACATTCATATAAACCATCTAGCGTATACAATATTGATGCAAATTAAGAAGTTTCTTCAAGCTGGAGATTCGATGAATTTGTCGACGTCGCTATCGCTGGTATGTTTAAAAATAATCGGTGGAGCAATACAACAGAGTTTCTTGATAGGTGTAAATATTCACCTTACTACTCTAAGACACAAGCCTTTTACACAGTACAAACAATCCGACTATAGAAATGAAGCTAGTTTGGGTGTTATTCAGAATCTAGTAGGAATACTAGAACAATGCGCCTTGATTCCTTAGGATAGTATTTTGCGAGCAAACAAATCACTGCTTGTCAATTTCAGATGAATGCGTCGTAATGGACGAGAATATGTTTACATTATAGAGAGAGCATGCCATAATTTTAAACACCACATCTGAAGATTTACGTAATGCTAAGTAATCTCGCAAGCTCTTGCCCACCTATGCTCTGTTGCCTAAATATTCTGAGGCATAAATATAATTATACAGTAAATATAAGGGCAGTGAGATGATCCAACTGGCCTACTACTTACGTTATAGGCAAAAATGCAGACGTCTATAAAACATACAGACCAGCCCAGCAAGGAGTCTGCAGCCGATTAGCGCCGCAGGAGACGGCGGCCGCCTTCAAAGCCAGAAGCTATAATAATGTATTTCACTATGGTAAAAGCGCTATGACCGGTAGGCTGTCAAATGTATGGATAGTATGGCGTCAGCCGTGATAAATAAAAAAAATCTTTCCATAGTTTTGGTTACATCCCCGTGGTTTTCAGGAACCAACTTGTATAAAATGTCTCGGGTCATTGATTGCCAGTTGCACGAGGCGCGTATCGTATTAAATAAATGGAAGCGTAAGCAAAACTGGATTCCGTGCGCTGATGCATGCCTTCGTTTCTATGACCGGAACAAACAGCGTTCGATTTCACGATTCGGTGAACTAGGGAAAACTGTCACATCTCATCACGCCGGGCCCGACCAGAGATGCTGCGCCTGCAGTCAAGACGCTGTATCGTGGCTCCAACGACGGTTTTCATTTGTTCCTCCATCGACCTGCGTTCGATCCTGACCATGCAATCAGCCATTTTTTGGTTTGCTGTCTATTCCCATGGAAAGACGATGGAATGCAAGGTATAGTAAAAGCTCAACATCTGCCCCTTTTAATTATTAATTTTGAGGCGTGGCTGAAAAAAAAAACTAAAAACTGGCCCTTAGCGGAGTAGTACGGGCTTCTTGTTGAAAGTGACACCACTTCCTAAGAAGTGGATATGCCGACTGAGGGCGGACGCTTACTATTCACCAGAATAAATATTACCGTTACCTAAAGGAGTTACAAACATTTTCCGCAAAACTTACCAACTTGGTGCAATAAAATACGAAAGTTCTCGAGAACCTGATACTCGATGACGAGCACTTTTCAGGAGGTTCAGTAAAATGCTTAAGAATTACACAGCAAGAAGAGGAGCCCGGAGAACTGAAAGGAATCATGAAGCTGAAGCGCACAGCACATGGTTAGCATGGTGGTAATGCTTCCTGTAATGAAACCACAGCACGATTGAAAAGGGAGTCTGAAGACAGAGTGACAACACGAGCGCTGACTTCCAACCAAACCTTAAATAAAGGCTGTGCACACGCAGCGCAAATGAAAAAAAAAATGCAAGAAAATATCCTAACTGCAACACAACATAAACAGCCCAGCCGTTTCATTGCTAAGCAGAAATACCTGCTAGGAAATGCAACTGCAACGACCCCTTTGTATGATAAATGTAACACAGAGAAAGGTGGCCGCTTCTAGGACGCTAAGTTGTGCAACGGAGTTCGTGTGGAACATGTAAAAAAGAACCCTTGTAGAGACCCAGAGCCACTCCCCATAGCTCAAGCATCTCCAATACGATAACTCCCGAATTCGAATTTTACACAGCAGCACGGCAATGACGCGAAAAAAATCAAGGACAAATAAATGACAGAGAAAAGTGGCATTTTAATATGTTCCTTTTGTATAAGCTGCGTTTACGAGCTTGTGTATAACCGGATATGTGCTGCCCGAACCGGAGGTGCCTGGCCTGGCGCAACACTTTTGTGAGCAATGTGTTCGATCGACATCAATCGCACAAAAGTATCCCAATTATGTTTTTAGGGCTTAGCCCTTTGGCGGCTGTCTCTGGGCTGAGCCACGTTGTCGGCATAACTGAGGAAACGATGGCAAGTGAAAGAAAAATGAACTGTGAAAGAAAGCAAAGGCTGAGAGCTGTCGCGAAATTGGGAGGGGAGGTCGGTTTGCTATGGCGGAGCGAGCCAGCGCTCTTCGAAATTGTGCGGCCGGCGGAGAAGGGGGCAGTGTGCGGTGCCCGCCCGAGGCGCTCGACGGCGCTGCCCTTGGCGAAAACGTGAGGGGGGCGTGCGCGTGACAATGATGTGCGTTCACTTAAGACGCATTTCGCGGTCCCATCCCGAGACGCACTTCGAGCCGCCGGCGCAGAGGCTCTGCATCGCTGCCGTCGAGAGAACCCGCGAGTGAGTTCTGCCTCAGTGAACAACTGCTGCGCCCATATATCGCAATACGGAGTACCGTAATCATCAGCTACTTTTCTTAACACCGTGATGAGACGACTGCCAACGTCCGATTGCGCATGGCTATGCGCGATAAAGCAGACAACCTAGGTATCGGATATCAGTAACGTACGCTTCAAACGTCGCCTACTTACCAAGCTCAAAAACGACAAATTTCGATAAAGAGAGAGTCATTTAGAACACTAAACTCCTCTTCAAATCAATAAGAGTAACAAAATAGCGGCCAGTCGCTTACAAGCGATGCGATTTTGAGCAGAGAGTGACGCTCAAATGAAGCATTGGTTGAATATATAAATCCACCAGAATGCCCGCCACCAGAGTGCTCACCACCATCCCACTGGTTTGCAGTACCGGAGGTGAAAAGAGCCGCGGTGGTGGTCTGTATGTGGTGTACCCAGGTCTCGCTGGTCTGCCCCGCTGATTATCATGCAGATGAGCCCGACGCCAATAGCCGCGTTGAAGTCCAGCCTCTCAGCATCATGCTCTCTCTTGGAGAGGATCTGCCCGGGACGGACGCGGAATTGTTGCGGTGACCGTGCGGGCGCTTGGCGAAAAAAAATCTCACTCATCTCGGTGGCCTTTTTCATTTCGCCGTCCTCAACAACTTGTTGGAGTGCCTGTCTCGATAACACTTCTATGGAGAGCCGTTTTATATGTTTTTCTGTCTTGATCGAAGCTTCTTCACCAGAATATTCGATATAAACGGAAGTAGCCTGCGGTAAAGTCGCTTTCATGCGTTTTACAAAGAACGGCCTAATTGGGCTTTTCAACAGGAAAGAATACACCGATAACTAGATTGATAAGGTTAACCTAATTGAGATTGAGATGCACTTCAGTTACATATTCATGAAGGAAAAAGAAGACTGGACCTTTTGAAGTACCTGACATATTGATTACGTCCGAAGTTTAACGTTGTGAAATGAAAGGAATCAAATTATTGCCAAACTTTTCCGTTCAAAGTTAGGTCTTGTGGACTTCCCCTTGAGGCTTTCTTTTTGTTTTAACGAAATGCTTTTTGTATTGGTGCCAGTCGCGCATTGTAGACACCACAATAAATAAGGCAGCTGAGTCGAATCAAATGGGACATATTTTGCATACAAAAAAAGCGAAAATGTGGCAAATGCGACCCGATGGCAGCATGTCGTACATTTTGTATGTCTTCCCTCTTAGACGCGCCTACGGCCGTATGTGCGCCACGGGAATATATATATATATATATAATATATAAATATATATATATACTATATATATATATATATATATACTATATATATATATATATATATAATATATATCTATATTATAATATATATATATGTAAATATATATATATATCTATATATATATACAGTAAATCGCGTTAATTCGACTCTCGTTAATTCGGAAAATTGGTTAATTCGGACACGTCATCTGGTCCCTGTAAATATAGGCATCACACTATGAGACAGGGCACTCGTTATTTCGGAGAGATTTGACCGCAAATCGGGTAATTCGGCGACTTTCAGGCCGCTGGCGAGGCTCAAAAACGAAAAAAGCACAATTCGGAACAAAAGTGAAGCTCAAACGCAGCATCGCCATGGACATCAATTATCGGCTAGGCTTGACTTGAGACTGGTTGAACGTCTTTTCTTCGCGTGTAGGTTTGGCGGTGCCATCGGTGCCATTTTGTGGCTTTGTTCCCGTTGGAGTGCAGCATTGCTGAACGCCGTTTTAACGTGGAACGATTCAGTGCGGCTCCTTTAGCTTTCTCCTGTGACCGCACTCTCCGCCGATGGCAACGCCGGCGAAGCGGCCCAAGTACGAGGCCAAGGACTTTACCACCAAAGTCGAAATTTTGCGTGCCCTGAAAAATGGGCTCTCTCGACAAGAAGTGATGAAGAAGTTCAATGTGAAAAGAAGTACTCTTGGTACATATGTTACTCGGTACATCTGATACCGAAGAGCTCGAAGAGGAGCAGCCGCACCATGAGCCACACAGGCCTCTCGTACTGTGAAGGAAGCCGCGGAGGCCCTCGTCGTCTCGAAGAATTTTGTTTTGACACTGAAGATAGCATGCGAGCTGCTGAGCACCTTGAAGGGCTCAGAAAAATTGTGTCCGCGCGAATTTCTGCTCGAAAGCAGACAAGCATACGCGATGACTTCGTAAAATAAAAGTATGTAGAAAAAAACTTCCATTTATTGTGTTTATTTCGACCATTTGATAATACGGACATTCGGTTAATTCGGACATTTTTTCCGGTCCTTAGAAATCCGAATTAACGAGCTTTTACTGTATATATATATATAATATATATATATATATATATATATATATATATATATATATATATATATATATATATACTATGTGCCGTCCCGCTGGTGGATGGTGCAGGGCAGTTGGCCGGAATGGGCGATTAGCCACCACGAGACGGTGCGGTGCGATAGTGGTGGACGAGGAAGAAGAAGTTGTTAATAAAGGTGTTGGTTCGACGGACGCCATGTCTCCTGCGTTACTATATATATATATATTATATATATATATATATATAATATATATATATATATATATATATATATATATATAACACGAAGTAGAGCATACCAATAATTCGACGGACTATGGGATAACGTAATTTGTTGGCAGATTGGATTCGGACTGCTCAGAGTAGGAGCCATTACACGTGAATGGTGCAGGCCTGTAACCTTCAGTGTACGTTATTGGGCTGATTGCCATGTTAAGTACGACAACGACGGCGACGACGACGATGGTGATGATATGTAGAAAACAATGTGTTTCAAATTAGGACACACAGTGTAGCTGGGTCGAGCAGAGTGAGTGGAGAACTGGTAACATGGGAGCAACAGGTCAACACAATTTCTACTGAGAGACGGTACTAGAAGTAGATAAATAGAGAAAACTACATGAACGGACGAATGAAGCAAATATTAAGGAAAACTACAAAATTTGGCAGTTGTGAATGGTGCAAATGGTACACACGGTGCAGACTGTGGGAGAGGTCTTCGTCCTGCGCAAGAAAGAAGAAAAAAATGCCCCTGATCTGCACACTTAGCTGTAAATGTCGTCTTGAGACGATCCTCTTCTGCCGCCTCTGCCTCGTACATGCCTCTCTTCTCTCCCCCGGCTCCATCTTATGCTCTTCCGCTCCCTTTCAATGCTCCCACAAAAACACGTTGGACATTTCCTAGCGGGAATTTAATTTCCCCGGGGGAAACTGCCCGAGTCATCTTCTGAAACCAATTGTTATCTGCTAACCCTTTACCAAGGCCACGAGGTCCACTCTCATGAGTCGAGCTCTCCTTCTTTCTGTGGCAAAATGTTGCTCTCAACGCGTATTTTTTTTCATATCGATATCCAGCAGACAATTAGTTTTAATTCAAGCACACTGCAAATATTGATTATGATTGATTGCGGGTTTAAATCGCCAAAACTACACAGGTTATGAGGCATGCCGCACTGGAGCTCTCAGGAATATTTGTGACCCCCTGGGGATGTTTAACGTGCGCCGAAATCTCTAACAAATACTTCGAGTACCACTGGTGATTTGATCTTTTCCCTAAACTATTCCTGTTTTGTTTTGCACAAGAAAGATATGTATGAAGTTATACGTCGTTGCTAAACGGATCGGGCAGGTTTTGGCTAATAGGAAGTCTAATATAGGCGTTTCACTTCCGGTAGGCAGCCTGAATGGAGGGAGGAAGGCAGCAACCACACACACACACACACAACAAACGCACAGACACACACACGCACACACGCAGACACACAAACACCCACACACTCACATAAACACACACACACATACACACACGGACACACACACAACTAAACACACACAAACATGCACGCAACGCACACGCACACCACGCACACGCACAAGCACAAGTGCACGCACAAACACACACAGCGCACACACACGCGGACACGCGCACGCACAAACACACGCGCACACGCGAAGGCACACACGCACACACACGCCCACAGACGCACGCACACCGCACACACACACGCACACACACACGCACATGGAGACGCGCACGCACGCACGCACAAGCACACACGCTCGCACACACACCCCAATGGACACCCACACCCGCACACACACGCGCACGCACACACGCAACGCACACTCTCTCTCACACCACCCACACACTCACACGCACAAGCGCACGTACACGCACGCACCCACACACCACCGCACACACGCACGCACACATGCACGCACACATGCAAGCACACACGCACACGCACACAAACACAGGCAGGCACGCCGGGCACGCGTGCGCAAGCGCACGTACTATTATGGTTTCGAGCAGGAACCGAGCTATATCTAAAACCGGAACCAGACAGGTATCATCTAATTCCCGCGAGGAGTGGGTGAGCCAGCTAAACAGCTGTGGCCTTGCACCCCTGCTTCGGCTGATGGGGAGGACTGCGAGGGTCAGTGAAGCCCAGCGCTACCTTGTATAGAAGGGCCCTCAACTTACGGGCACGCCAACATCAGCTCTTGCTCTGCGCAAAATAAAAATTTATACTCTCTATGTAGTCGTCGGCAGTCTTCAACTCCTGAGGAAGCATAGGGGAATGATTAGGCGCTTGTTTGTTTTACTACAGTTTGAGAAGTTAACATTTTTTATTTACGTAAGAAGGAAAGAAAGAAAAACGCGCTGCCAGAGTGGGGACTGAGTCTACGTTTTTCGAATTCATTTAGAATGCCGTAGCATTTCGGCTATCTGGGTCTGGGCGACTGTGTTATCCTTCACTTGTGTTATCCTTCAAACCGTGATCTCGAAGTTGTAACGTCTGTGAAATACTTGGGCTTAACAATTACTAATAATCTGAAATGGAATGCGCATTTGATAATATTTGCAACAAAGCCTTTCAAGAAGCTATGCTTCTTGAGAAAAACTGAAAGGATGTCCTTCTAATATTAAATTAGAAGCTTATCGCACCTTGGTTCGCCCAGTCTCGAGTACTCATCAATAGTTGGGATCCGTTTCATGCCAAGAATATTACAAAGATTGAACGTATCAGCGTCTTGCTGCACGGTTCATTTTGTCCGATACAGAACATCGTCATCAGTAACAAATATGATAAGAAACTCCCCTTGCCGTCACTTCAACTCCGCCGCCAGGTCGCGCGCCTCAAATTCTTTATCTACTGTACGACAAAAAACCGGCCTGTTACGCGAAGATTATCTGCTTCCCGCACCACAAAGGTCATCGAGGATCACTCACAGCAAGACCATACGCCGTACTTCGCACGCACTAAAATATTTCAGAAATCTTTTTTTCCTAACACCATGGAACAATGGAACTGTTTGCCCTCTCGATTTGGAATGTACAAGTGTTGGTGCATTTGAACATGCTTTGTACAATCACCTTTTGAACCCTCTCTGCTATTTCGAATATAATAAAATAAAATAAATAAACTTCCTTGGGTATTTAAATTTGCTACAACTGTATCTGACGCTTGAAAGCGGTATATATATATATATATATATCAGAACGTGCACTCCTTCCATTTGGTCGAGCGGCCCTCTCGTCTAATATCTGGCTCCTGTTTCTCAATTTGTATCTTACGTTCTAAGTAGAGTTCCAAAATGACAACAGAAAGATTATACGGCCTACAGCCATTACGTTTAGAGGCACCGTATGACATTCTGTATAGTGCAACAACAGGACGTCCACAGCCGTCGCTGCAGGTTATATAGAGTAAGGTGATAGGCCGTGAATTTTCCAATCCTAAGCAGTTTATACGCATTAAACTGCAAAACCCTTCTGCCCACCCCTAACCCTTCATGTGGGACATCTTCGTTCGCGAAGACAAAATAATCAATAGAAAAATTGTTTGTCGGCATTGATATTTGAACCCGAGTACTGTGCCCTGGACTCCATTCGCTTAACACCCTACACCACCGTTCATCTCCTAAGGGACGCAAAACTAATCTTAGTATATCGGTTTCGGCAAGCATAGCGGTGCTGCTCCAGTAAAATTATCTAAGTATAATTTTTAACAGTCTTGTAAATCGTGATTACCTTCAGGACCCAGTCAACAAACATATCTAGTACTAGAATATGGGGTCACTGAGCACTTCAGCTGAAAATTACTGCTCAATGGCCACCAAATGCTCAAACTTGGTTTTGGCATTCTTCTACCGCTTTAATTACGATAACAGAGCCATAGAGCGGCGATTGGGGGCTTTCCATTCGGTCGCAGCGATGAACGCATTCGATAGCCACTTTAAAAAAAGTACCATAAAAGCACAGGAGAAACGAAAAGCAGAGCTGCCGCGACAAGCAAGTCATGCAGTGTCATTTTGTGCTGACGATCAATATAGCTTTCCGCATGCGTTTTTTATACACAAAGGAAAAGAGGGAAAGCGTTTATGGCAAGTGTTGCAGAGACCCTTTATGGGAAGAGGTGGAAGAAGTGACAAAATGTGGCACGTATGTATAGCCATTTTCCTTTTTCTAAACATTGATAACATCTTGATATGCCCTAGAGTGCTGCGCTTGCACGATAAGATGGCTCTGTTGACTGCTCCAGTTAAACTGGCGCTAGCATTGACCAAATAATACGGCTGTTCTCAGGACAACGAAGTTAAAAAGGTTTACACTTGCTTCGTTTCAAATCACGCAAAAAGGCGTTATCCGCTCAACTGCTACAAGGTGAAGTCCGTGCTCGCTGGGTTTTGTACTTTGCAGACTATTCACAAATTGAAATTTTTTTGAGATGGTTTCTCTACTGCACAGTCGTGCGGCATCCCTTCAAATTCGAGCAAACCTCATGAAATTGTAAGCTGCAGATGAATTGTGAGTCATTGCTGCGTCGCAGCAACGCGCCAAAGAGCCAGTAGCTAACGAACTCATACTTCTAGCGAACTTTAACAGAGGACGAAGAAGACAGACAAAACACACTTTAGTGACCAGCTCACAGTGAGCGGAACCACCAACAGACCTACCAGGGAACAACAAATGACTCATAAATTTCTTTTCTGAATAATCCGTGGAGTCTTAGTGGCAGAAGAAAAGACGCAGGCGAAGAAACATGGAGACAAGCGAAACAGCAGCCACAACGAGAGGCGGAAACACCCCCAACTTTCCCGCTAAACTGTTTAAAATATATAATTACGCTAAACGCGGCGACGCTACGCAGGCGATGACGCACGCCGTATTGAAGGGCTAGGATTAATTTTGACCACCCCAGAATCCTTATCGCGCGTCGAAATCTCGATCGCACGGGCGTTTACGCTTTCCGCCTTCATTTCCCGCTAAAAAAGGCCGACCGCCAAAGAGCGTAGTAAACCTATATCAGAACACTGATATTCCGCACACAGCTAAAACAGAAACGACTTGTGTACAACGTTCTAATAGTATTTGCGCAGTACTACTAATAGTTTTCAGGTAATTCATTGTTCTAAAATGGTGCCGGTGAATTTAATTTGGTTAGTTTCGTGGGTATGAAACCTGGTAGACCAACGTTCTCAACCTAAAACAAGGGACTTGGAAAGCTCCTGTACTCAATATAAAATATGTCATAAAAGGGCCCAATGCGCTGAATACCTCTACAGTAATACATCTCCTGAAAGAACTTCGATGAACCGGAAAGCTGAACCTGGGCAGACAAGTAGACAAAACAAGAAATATTTTCTTGAAGGTAATCGTTCATTTTTCTCCAGGCTGGGGCAGCTGGGAAGAGATGGAGGATTACATTCCTTTCTTATGAGCTCGTTGTCTTCCTTACTGCATTTCCGGATACGCTGCGGCAGAAATCTGTTTTTTTTTTACTTTACCCTTACAGCGGCCGTTTCGAACGATCAGGGGAAGGCGTAATACCAAAAAGGTACCACGAAGTTTAAAAGCAACTGCTTGTGCATTCTTGTCAATGAACATTAGAACACTTTGGAGAACCAATACTTACATCCTATGCATAAAGCATGTTTAGGCTCTACGTCGCAAATAGTCAAAAATAAACACTCAAGCCAGGGTTGTTCACACTTCCACACTCGAGATTATTGAAAATCTTTTACTTATTTTTTCAGTTTAATTCATTGGTGCTTAGACCTTATTTCTTGCAGCATTTTGAGTCAAATCAATTGTACAACTGCCTGTACAAACCCTGAAGCCCTTTTTCTGTAAGTATGTTTATAAATTTTTATTTAGTGCGACGTCAGTTGTTTTCCTGAGCATTTATCCTGAGCATTGTTTCTAACTCATTACCTTAGAGACAGGCGTTTCGTGAACGGAAAAAAACATCGGCTACTTGTGTGCAATGTCGGAAATACACGAGTATACGCACTTTTCCCAGTTTTGTGTGGCGTCGGTGCAGTCACCACGGTCTTCCTCCAGACATGGTACTGTCGGCGGGAAAAGCTTGAGGGATGTGGAGTGCGTGGTGGACCGACGCAAATCTTCATTGCTGTGCCATCTGCCACCACAGACCACCGTGTCGAGGCTATACAAACTTGCGTGCCAGGCGCGCCTTGTGCATGCCTGTCTTTACTTTGTTAACAAGGATCTCTGGTCACTCGCTTCCCCGCGGCGTACTTTTGATACTCGCGGTAGCCGCTGCGGCACCGCGTGACCACTGCCGCAGGTCTATCCTCACTGGTGGAAGCATAGGATGCAACGAAATAAGAAGCCCGCGCTGCCTTTCGCGCCTGGATCACCTTTCTTTGAATATATGCTGTCTACGAATGGATGTACTGCGCGAACGTTACTGGAGTGGTTAGGTGCTAGTATGTGAAGAAAACTGCGTGCGTCTGCAAGGTGGGTTGCGGCAAAGGCAAATGTCTGGTAAAAGCACGGTAGCTTTCAATCTAATGTCCGTATTTTGGAAAAAAAAACATTCTGAAATTGCCGCTTGAATGACTCTGTAATGACTCCAAGTTTCAATTACTTTTCATAATTAGGAAGTTCACAGGGCAGATGTAAATATTGCGCGATTTTCGTCTGCTCTAAACACATGGGCTTGTATGCGAAAGAAAGGGACACCACCATGTTTATCTGCTAGAATAAAACTCTACTCCGCTGAAGTTTGATTCAGGTGAATAACTCGGAAATATGCTTAATTACAAATTTTTTTGTGCACTGCTACTATGCCCAGCTCCGCTGGTCACCCTTCTTCACACAGTAGAAGGGCACTCATTTTTTCCCGATTTCTTTCAAGGAAGATGAAGTGTGGGATTCCCCATTTAGAATTGGTGTACCTGCTCCTCACCCCAGGAGAAACCTTGAGTATGAGCTTGCTAATTTGTTATGCACGTAACAGTTCCAGTTTTACTTCGGTTATGCGAAGGCTCGTAATAGTGTTCTTTAGTGATCTCAGTCCGTAACCTCTTGTAATTTTGCCGTCCTAGCAGCAATTTAGTTATGATGTCTTTCAAGCTACCTACACTAGGTCGAATGCTACGGAGCATACATCAGAAAGTTCGCTTTCCCACCGTACACCCGGTCAACGGACGAAGTTTTTTTCAGATCCTAGCCTCTAACCACTCCGCTCTAATTGCTTTATTATTCAACCAACACAACAGTTTGTGGACAGATAGCGATCTCTGTCTTTTGTTGCACCAGTAAAGGCAGACCCGTGGTGGTGGTCACTCTGCGCCACGAGCGCTCCACATATCGCAAGCACGTCACGGGGAAGCGAATGACCAGATATGCCTGATAACGAAGTAAGGACAGGCATGCACAAAGCGCGGGTGGCGCGCAAGGTTCTTGAGCCTCTACCACGGAGCACGTGGCCTCTACCCTGCGGTCTGTGGTGGCAGATGGCGCAGCAATCCAGATTAGCGCCGCTCTTCCACGTACTTCACATAAGCAACATTGTTGCGCCTGACAGTACAGTTGTGATGCCCCCTTTGCCATTCCGAACCTTTCGTATGGAATGTTACCCATCTACCTCTCGTGATCACGGGCATCAATGTTTGCGTCATCGTCGTTGTCGTGGAAATGGGTTGGCGCACGGCAGTGGCAAGGCGAGGCCAAGGTCTTGCGTGATCGTATCGGTTTCCATCTAGCCAGTCACGCAAAGCAACGACCACGGCGTCGTCAGCCGAGCAACCGATCAAACCGCCGTCTGGTCGCCGGTATCTGGTCGCAGAGGAGCCTGGCTGACACGCAAGAATTTTCAGTGACCGATGCTGTATGGGACATCTCGGCGAATGCAATATTTTTTTGTGCGATGGCAAATAAAACAGTGACGAGTGAAAAAAAGCCCGGACGTATAAGCGGACAGCTGTGCTGGAAGATTAAAGATCCCGTGCAAACGCGTTTGTGCTGTTAGATGAAGGGGTCTGTGTGAGGCCACTGGATATTGGGTCCACCTAGTCTGAAACAGCGATTTTGTGCTACAGAAGGGCTGTCACTTGGGCTAGTTAGTACTTGTTCACGTCTTTGCGCTGTTTTCTCCATTTTGTACTACATTGTTGGTGCACCAATGTAATCACGTTTCTGGGCGTGGACTTCTTTCGGTGCTCGTTTTTTTTTCTTCTTTGTCGGCCTTCCCAATGAGTATGGTAAAATACAGGTGTAGCACTAGCATTAACTACCCTATAGTTTCGAAATGTTGCACTCAAATTTCTTCTGTTATTTACTTTTTCTGTTCTTCTTTTGTCTGTTCGCCTCATCAGCGTTTGGTTCTTGGTTTTTGTCGCCGGAAAATGAACTAAATAGTTTTTGTTCTACGCAAAGTTTCTGTCGCTGTCCATGTCAAGTGCACAAAATTGTGCAGTTTACTTCTTAAGTCGCCACTACCTTACTTTGAACTTACAACCTGATTACATATAAAGTTCTGTCGAACCCTGCAAAATTAGTATTTGCTTTCTCAAATTTATGCATGCAATTTGGAGAGGTGCCCCGCCCTCTGAATGCCTATCACCGCGTTTATAAAACACTAGGACGGCATTGAAAGGATAAAGTTTCCCCTAGTCCACAAAGAGAAAAGAAAACTCATTGGATTAATTTAACACAGAAAACCAAGGAACGCATTTAAGATTTCTTAGATTCAAAGCAGTCCCCCTTGACCCCTGTTTTTTGTACGCCACTGAAGCCAAATGATAATCACGGTAGGCTCCAGCCAAAAGCAATGCCGACGAGTTTGCTTGGGCGACGTTTTAATGCTCCAGTTAGCACCACGGTCGTAAGAAGCAGTTTTTTTTCTGTAATTATTGAAATCTGCCACAACAAAATTCGAAGCTGGAAAGACGGGTATCAATGGTGATTCCATACTTTAAGTCATGGCGTGATCTGGAGGCGTTGTTTCAATTTGGCAAACCCGAATTTTAAAACAGTTCAATGAACCAAAATAACTATTTAGGTACCTGGAATATCATTTCTTAGCCTTGACCGCATTACCCCCAACTATATGGCATACGTGGAACAGCCCTAACACGGCGGGGAACTAAGAAAGAAGGACGAACACAGGCGCAGTTCGAAGTATGCAGCCCTACCAAGTAGCTCGACTTTTATTACTGCTGCATATGGCATTGTTCCACCAAAGGTTAGGCTACACAAATTGACTTGCCGTTCAACTGCTAAGACCTCACAGGGTACGTCAAGGAAGCTTCGCGATGAGTGAACAATTACAGGCTCACCTAACACACCGGGAAGTATCGCGGACTGGTAATTTTAAGCAGGCTCCGCAGCACGTAGAACCCCTTCTTCCTCCTTTCACACCTTGTTCCTTCAACGGTTCGTTTATCCAGGTCTCGTCTCGAGGAATGCATCCACACATTGGCTAGCTCGGCGGCGGTCAATGCAGTATGCGGGCCTTTGTTTTAAGGAAACACTTTGGTGTGCGCTTGCGTAAAACTTGTATGTGTGTGCATGCATGTTCGTGTGTATGTATGAGCTTGTGTGCTAGGAAATGTGCATGTTTCTGCGCGAGTGCGCAAAAGCACCCGTTAGTATTACGGGAAGTTACAATGTAACACCTCTTACATCATCTGTTCTCAAGTCAATCTGCTGAGAGGATAGGCTTGTACAGAACACGTCCCCGTATTGCTGCTGTTACCATGCTTCTAACGGTGCTAACCAAACTACGTGCACACATGTGTAGTTGTGACGGACGTTATTTACGAGAAACAATGATTTGCGACGGCCTATAACTTCTAACACTTTAGATACGTCCTGTGCCTGAAAGTTGTGTTGATCTAAAAAAGCGAACAAGAAATACGGGACAAAGAGAAACCGAGGTACTGCATGCACAAGTAAGCGAAGAGAATACCCTGGTATCCAGCTTTTCGTGATTCCCTTTGTCGCCTCGATGCCAGCCGTGAACGCCAGCAGCTGAGTTACATTACTTGCGCGCCGTTCCTGAGATTGGGAAGTGTCCTTTCCCGAGGAAGATGCCATTCCATCCTGTTGCAAGAGCTATGACGCGGTGGCATTCCGGCCACCTGTCTTTCGGTCAGCACGGGGGCAGCTGTTTGCGATGACTCGAAGGAACTCAAGGATCTGCTTTCTGCATCGGAAATTTAATGCAACGTGTGGCTAGGTCCCTGAAAACACCATGTGCATTCCTTTGTGAAAAAAAGCCCGGACGTGGTTTTCCAAGTCATTTTGCAGGAATTGACGTTGCCTTTTCCATGCGATGGCATATAATTCTTTCTGTCTGATTTCTTTGCTGTTGCCCTAGCTTCTTTTTTAGCAACTTTGTTGTGATAGCTTGTATTACCTAATGGCTGCTGCCGAGATGTTTCTGTTGCAACTTGCTGTTGGAAAACAGCGGTGAGGGCTGGTTGCCGACATAGTTATTCCTAAAGGAAAATTCTGTTCTGAAGAAGAACGTCAACCTCTCGGACATACCACGTAAGTACGGCCGTGTAACAGTTTGTGTGGCGCGAAGAAATGCTGCAGCACTTACTTAAGTACAAGCTTGATATACAGCAATCAAATTTCGTTTGCGTTTACGCGGTGCTGGATGCAGGAAAGACAACACAAACCATCTGTAAGAGCAGGTTGAAGCAACAAAAAATCACGGCGGATTCATTGAGATTTCTACAAATGTGCAAGAGCACCCGATTGTGGCCTTCGGTTGATCTGCGGTCAGATTTACCATTTCAGTTTGCGGCCGCGTCCGTCACCACTCGGCCCGCCCACTGGAGAGCGCTCTCCAAAGTGCGTTCTGCTTGCCAGAGAGCCACGCAACAGCAGAAGCGCGCGCACGTGTACCGCGTGTTTCCGCTGTCATCCGTCCATGCACTTCCCCTCCACTGTCGCCCGACGCGTCCAGTTTTCTTTCTAAGCGCGCGCTGCGACAATATTGTTTCCGGCACTCCTCTCGCACATCTGTTTTTTTTTTCACATGCCGCACGATCTTGCTCTCCGGCTCTCCTTTATATTCTGAGTACCTCACAACGATTTTCTGAATTTACTCGTTCCATTAAACATAGATATCTGCCGCTTTTGCATTAGAATTGAAGCATGTTATTGTCTAGGTGTAGTGGTAAATGTGAGGTGATTGTGCGAAGTAAAGGAATGATAATCGGAGTCCAACGTACGCTTCACTCTAATATTGGATGGTTAAAAGTGTGGGCGCAGAATTGCCGCCATTGCACAATCCAGCACATATTTGCCCCTCGTCGCTTAGGGGTAGAGGCTGCGCTATCGCTAGCTGTTTTCACGATTTTTAGGAATGCAAGTGTTCCATAGATGGAGAGGAGTCAGAGAAGAGAAGGAAGGGGATTTGTGCGCTACAGAAACCTGTGACCGGCTCAGAGGTGTGCCGGTCACACACTGATCTCTCGTCTAACAGTGCAGTGCTTCAATTCCTTTAAAAACACTTAAAGCTCACGGGAGGGTTGATGCTGGCAAATTTAACAGTGCAGGTGATAATAAAATACGTGCGATAATGGCAATTTCTAGCACCCACTCGGTGCCACGGTAAATGAAGGTGCTACACAGGATTGCTGCCGACATATTATACCGGAAACATAAATTTTCTTATTATTTTCTGCTTGTTTGTGTTTTTCACTAAGGAGCGAATTTATTTCTCATACTCAAGTGCCCTCAATCATAGCTACTCAAGGCGTGTGCGAAGTGTACGGCGACTGGATAGAACATACATCGTGGTTATTGCCACATAATTCTATTACGGCTAGAACCGCTGGACCGATTCCTCGGTTACGTTTTTTCTTTACGAGGTTTGCCGCAACAAGCCCGGGGGTTCCGTCTCCAATGCAAAAAGTAACGAGCGAAAGACCAGGAGCCGCAAGTGGCTAATTGGGTCGCTGAATGTTCAATGAGGCACCTGTATAATTGAATCTCATGGACGTCCACCGCAGCCCGCTCGAGCTGCGATCTACAGTAAAGAAAAAATGAATGTTCGTATTTAAAAACGGAAGACTCTGTAAGAGGACACGTGTGCACCGCATTGGCCCTGATCATTATTCCGCAAGTTTAAAGCGCTGTTTAAGGGCGTCTCCAAATTATCAGGGATATTTCCTTCAATACTTCCTACCGTCATATGTTATGCATGCGCACCGAAAACACAGTGTAATGAACTGCTCCATTAAAACAAAGGCCAAAACAAACCGGTGCATATCCCTGTAAGCGAACACTGAAGCTTTGGATCACTTTACTGAACGTTGCTACTGAGGGAAGTTAAAACTAGTACGCTGTTACGGATTAATAGTGCATAACAAATAAATGGTGTAAGAGCGTATTCCTTAGCACACCGAATTTTTTTTATATATATTGCCCTTCGCCGCTTGTTACTGTAGTAGTATTAGTCATCTTCTTATCTGTCTGTAGTGTCGTCTTGCCCGTGCACGACTAGAGTTCGCAGGCTTTTACATTTCTCTCAAAGTGCAACGCGTCAGCAAGCACTGTAACCGGCGTCAACCGGCTTCGCGAACTGGGTACCAGTAGCGCGAACAGAGGTGGGCTCCCTCATTGACGTGAAAACCTAAGGTGACTGTTCTCGTGATATTTTTTGCGAGCTTCACGTGCAATCCTAAACGACACCGGGCGCTCCTGCTGAGGAGCCTACTCATGTGCGCGGTAAACGGCGGGTGTAACGATGACCCGAGGTTTTCTAATGACGGCGCACAAAATAAGGCAAGCAAGACCAGCCCCGCTGTTAAATTGGGTACATATATAGTTCTTACTTTTGTAAAAAGTTAGTTTTTGTTCGCATTTGATTGCTCTTTGTTATTTCTATGCCGCGGGATGTCTTGCCGAGGGGTCCACCGCAAAATATCCCGCGAGTATTCGGAATGCTTGCAGGGTGCTGCATACCCAGAAAGAAGGTCACACTCAACGAAGAGTATTGGACCACGCTCTTTAAAACGGGTTATCAACTCAAACGTGTCCTTCAGTTGACACGTTCACTCAATGAGTAAGTCACTCAAATAATGACTGCGGAATCCTACTAGGACCGCATGAAGAATTAGGCTCCCGCACTCTGACGCCTAGCAGTTTTGCCACCTACCGAGTAGCACTTACCCACAGGTGTTTGTTGAGAAGTGTATTATTAGCAGGTATGAACCCCAGAGCTATTTAAGCTTCTTCTCCCCCCGTCAGAAACACAAATAAAGAAGACCGAGCGCATCTGAGCTTGCGCCTGGTGAGAAGCGCCCGGTGTCAGCCAGCTCGACCTTCGGGAACAGACTGCCCGGCGTTCGTCGCGTGACCTCTCAAGCGCTGTTCTACTGGCCAGTTTAAGTGCGTTCGCGCTTGACGTGGGGAGCACAGACACCAAGTTCTTGCTACCGACGCCGTGTTTGCAATGACGGTTGAGCCGGGTTCTAGAGAGTGCTAAAGCGGTCCGCTTTGCGAAAGATGTGGAAGGCGGCGGGCAAAACGATCCGGGGTTAGCTGTCATGGAGAACGTTCAGCGGCAAGCTCCCGAACCACTGTGAGGTGCAACAGTTAGGCCTCCGTGGAAGAGAAAATGCCGCCAGCTCTGCGGTTTCTCCAGCCTTGCTTCACTTGTGCAAGCTGCACCATATTTTATGCACGTGAACAAAAACCTCCCAGGCCTGCAGGTGACATTGAAACGCGAGGCGTTCCATAACACGAGACATTTGTGCGTGCGTGCGTACGTGCGTTCGTGCGTGCGAGTGTGCGCACTCATGTGTGAGTGTGTGCGTGTGTGTGTGCGTGTCTGTGTGCGTGTCTGTGTATGTGTGCGTGTATGTGTATGTGTGTATGTGTGTGTGTGCGTGTGTGTGTGTTTATGTGTCTGTGTGCGCGTGCGTGCGTGTGTGTATGTGTGTATGTGTGTGTGCGTGCGTGCGTGCATGCGCGTGTGTGTGTGCGTCCGTGTGTGCAGGAGAGCGTGTGTCGGTGTGTGCGTGTGTAAGTGCGTGTTTCTGTGTGTTTGTCTGCATGTGGGTGTGTGTGTGTGTGTGCGTGAGTGCATGTGTGCGTGTGCGTGTGTGCATGTTTGTATGCTTTTTTCTATTTTGGTCACTTGTTTTACCTTGAAGTTTTTCTTCGATTTTCCTCTTGGCAACCACCGTCGGCTATGTACACGTTCGCACCACCCTTCTTGTATCGTCATTCACTTGTGTACTTTCTTTCCTCCGCCCTCCCGGTGTAGTGGGTACGTCTCGCATGTCCAGTTTCGTCCGAATGGCGGGCACGTCAAAATATCGTCCGTGCTGTGCTTAGTACAGGTAGTTAGGACCGCGGAAGTCGCCCACGCGAATATACACTGTGAGGAACAAGGGGGGGAGCGCGAAGCTTGCTTTATTTATTCTTGAAATTGTCCCCATCTTCAAACTTTCGTACTGCGGAAAACTTCGCCGTCTTCCTCGACTGCTGCTCATCATCCTTGTGGCTCTTGGCTGGGCTCGTTCGGGCCATGGAGTGTCATACGAATATATGCTAGATGTAACAATGGCTCTGGTGTCTATGCCAGCTGTGCTTCAGCGAGGGGTTCGTCATGTAACCGAGGAGGCATTTCCCTCTTGTCGTTGGCATGCCTGAAGGGCAGGCTGCAATGTTGCCTGGGGCTGCAAAAAAGACGGACATTACAGTCAGTAAAAATGATACAAATGTGTTTTATTTTAGAAAATGGAGTTGTAAAGAGATTTTGTGTCAGAGAATATTTGTCAGAGAATTATGCAAACAAAGAGAAAAAATGTTACCGTTTTCCTAAAAGCACGCAGAATAGGGCTAGTTGGTACCCCTTCATATCGAATCTCGCTGGGTACACCAAGACGAATTGGACATGAAAAGGACTGGGACAAATTTTTGTCCCAGTCCCTTTGTTGCCAATTCGTTTTGTTGACGATTTGGCTTAACCAGTTGGATATGAAGCAGTTCCATCTTTTGTTTATTATTGCCTCAAGAGAAAAACGAAGCGACGTGGCAAGCCAACTAGGCTACGAACGTTGGTCGCTACGTGATTGCAGCGACAGATTTACCTGTAGCATATATAAGTATGACACTCTATGGTTAGAGATGCTCGCGGAATAAACAGGCCTGCCGCTACTGAAGTGACTTGTCCGTTGCAATATATAACCGAAAACAGAATAAAATGAATGCATTTGCGTAACTTATGACGAGCACTGATGGAGGCAATAAACAAGTTCCTACCTTTGTTCAACATTCTTTGCCACCTCAGCCTCGCTGGTCACACACCTCGGCATACCAAGAAGGCTCAGAATTTTTTTTTAATAACCGGCAACGACCGTTCAGAAAATTGATGATGATGAGGCTAAACAAACGGTTATTATAGAATGAAAGGGTAAGGTGAATAGCGTGATCAGCCTCCTGTGTTCAGGAGGCCGCCAAAAGACTCCGCCATTGCCACCACGTCCACAAGCATAGCTAGATCTTTATGGTCGGAGCTGGTCAGCAGCCTCTCGCAGTGCTCAAGGGAGCTGGTGTGGTTTGTCGGGAAGGTAGGGCTGTAGAGTGTGGGGATTCAATGACATAGTGAAAAAGGTCTCGTGGGGTATTACATGGTTGATAAGCGTTTGGGTACAACACAGATGACATGAGGTGGAGTCATGTATGTGCAGTTGTCATAGGTATCTGTCTGCTGGTCTCGCCAGGTGTATGTTTGGGCATGCATGAGGGAGAGGTGTGGTGGAGGATATTTTTAACGGAGATCCTTGTAGTGGGTGAAAATGGCTTCATGGGTAGTGGGGGAGAGGGGGGTACTGGTAGTCTCTTTCACTGGTAGTCTCTTTTGAAGCAGCAAGTGCTGCTTCATTCCTCAACACGCCGGTGTGAGAAGGGATGGAGCATGAAAATGAAGAAAACGATAGAACAGCATTACTTATAAATTAGCTAATTATAAACATCCCATTGCTGCTCCGCAAAATATAACTGTATTTTGTGAACTTAAATGAGGGTAATCAGTTGCCAGTTTTTTTTCATTTTCAGCTTGAAAGTATGTTCATTTTGAGCATTGCAATTTGTTGGCGATAGACGCCGATGTTTTAGAGGATACATGTGCTAATAAGGGGCACTTCAGGAGGCCCGCAATGATGATATATTGCTCGTGGTGCCATTGGTCCTTGCTGCAATTGTGGTGCGGAAAGAAATGAGTATTAAAAAAATTGGGCCCATCTCCCCACGAGGGGGGACTCGAGTAAATGCGTAGCGTAGGGGGTGGGTGTATTGCGTTAACTTTAGTGTTTGGGGGGGGTGGTAGTGAATGTGTTAACTATTATAGCTTATTACTATGAATTATTATTATTTATTTCATATAATTATTATTACTTTCGTGATTTTGCGACTCGAGTCCCCCCTCGTGGAGAGATGGGCCCAATTTTTCTTTTTTTCTGTGACGCAAGAAGTGAAGGCAAGGAGTAGGTTGTTGTAAGTCGTTATTTATTTATTTGTTGCTGTTGTCGTTGTATTGGATGCTGAGAACGACGGCTTTGTGGTCGCTAAAGTGTACTGTTAAGGGCTGTGTAAGCAGTGGTCGTGTGTTGCAGCAACTGGTGAAGACGAGATCGATGCAACTGCTGCCGTGTATCAGCAGCTTCTTGACGTAGTTTGAATGAGTCAAGGATATAAGGCGCGCTCGTAGCCTTTGATTCCGTGTCACTTTTCTGGCGCAGTGAGAAGAGCACCATGTACCTCGCGTTCCGCCCACAGGGTCGTGGCATCGAAACCATGCGCCGATAACTATTATTTTTTTTAGTGTAGGGGGAGGGGTGCGGACGGACAACAACGCTGCACCTGTTGTTGAGAGCGAGGAGGGTACGGGGGAGAGACGCGCACCTGCGCCTCGCCGCGACGCGCATTCGCAGTGAGCGTGTGGACGCCGCCGCCGACGATCGAGGGCCATCGTGCGACTAAGAAACGCTGCGCATTTAAAAGACAGTTTACGCCAAAGAACCAATACACGGTCTAGTTAGTGATGAACCATAGATATGCGGCGTACATACTTTTACTGAGGTATTTTAGCAGGCTGCCTTAGCTCAGCCTATTTTATCCTGTTAGTCAAATAATTTTCCAATAATTTTTCTAGGCCAAATGCGAACGCGGGTTAAGTCGTATCGCTATTAGGAAGACGTGGTGATTGCAAAAAAAACGTTACAGAGCTCTCAGCTGAAATAAAACGAAAGTGTTCCGTTTTGTCAAAACAAAAAAGAAAGGGAATTTTCCTGACACCTGAAGCTACATTTTAAATATTCTTGTCATGCTCAGACAGCTGAATTGAAAATATTTCTGCATAAGTAGAACGAGTGCACAGCGAGGGTGCGTAAACTAAAGTTTGATTCATACTCTTCTCCGTAAAACAATCCTGCAAAGTCTCCGCAAGGATGTCAGGATTCTAAAAGAAATTGGGGGAAAAGAACACGAGCCATGGCTTGGCAGTTGATATTGCGACAGCTGAAAAGTTTATCCAAGGGCGTGAGCAAAAGTTGGCTGCAGATTTCTTGGCTGCGATTTCTTCGGTATTTCATAAAGCAAATGTTTTAGAACTAATTCGGCATGCACTAGAACGTTTACCTCTCACAATTTCTCGGCAATAATCGTTTGGATGGCAGGTGCTTTTGGGGGCGTTTCTGGCCCGTAATGAAAATGGAAATTCAAGAGCGGAAAATCCCTTGTGGTACAGAAACTTTGTTTCTATTTGCAAGTTTTTGTTCTTTAGGATGTCTTAAACATACATCGCCACCATCATCCTGGGTTTCTTTCCCTTCAACTCCCGTGCGCGCGTTAAACTTTATATGTGAATGGAGTTGTCGGAGCTCCTTCTTTAGTTTGTCTTTAACTTTTATGCATTGTTTCCTTCTTTGTCCTTCATTATTATCACCAAAGCGCTAATGGCTCAATAAAGTAAAGTCAGAGCAAGAATTTTTTACGCTTTTGTTCGGGCGTAAACACCTTCGAGCTGCGACCGTGCAGTTTGTCGTACGCAAGCGTGAAGCTCTTCAGCGACTGGTGCTTCCACAAACAGCCAGCTAACTGCCAGCCGCAATTCTCATCAAAGTTGCTGAACTAGAGCAAAAAAATGGATAGAACAGGAACTGGCGGATGAGAAAGAAGACGGAACACATGTAATCGAACAGATAGGCTCTTCCGTGCCGTCTACATCCTTTGTGCCCTGGAAGATTCAGCGCAGCCTTAGGCGGCAAGGACTTGATTGCTTTTCGTCTTTCGTGTGGCTTTTTAGGGGGTGTCACCTGCACTGGAGCACTCAGCAGGAGGCGTCGCTGTTGACTCCTATCATAAGGATTACGATCGCCGAGAAATGAAGGCAACATTTTTTTATTTTGCCAAGTTTGTTTGCTGTTTGTAAAGACAAGAGAGTGAAATGTGAAAATGATGTGTGGGAAGAACACTCGAGTTTATCAAGGTCGTGCGGGACCAATCATGTCTTGAGATAAATAAGATACCGAGAACTATCGCTTGATCTTCTCCTTTAGAGTTTGCGCACTAATGGGCTAGCCACCATTGTTTCCTTATAGTGGAAGAAAGGAACGCGGAACAGGGTACAATTGCTCCGCAATATTATGTCACAGCCGGGTACAACTTTGCTTAGAAGTTGAATCTGACACAGGCCCTACGAATCAGGCAGAAAAACAAACGACAATTGTGGCTCATTCTACGCAGACAATAATGCTTGATGATGATGATGTTTGGCTTTTTATGGCGCGAGGCCGACTGAGCGGAGAGAGCGCCAAAGGGTGGTTAGTTCATTTGAGTGACATAAATGTAAAAGTAAAACATTTCAGTAAACAAAAACGAAGTAAAACACAAGGTAATGAAGGTTACTGGTGCAAGGGGCCAGGTTGTCATGGTGCATGATAAGAAGTGGGGTGTAAAAACTTGACATCGATGGGACACTTAAAAAACACGCTTGATGCAAAACATTGGCTCGTCTCCTAAAAAGTATGATGGGTGAAACGGGGTGTGTTGTGTGTATAGTAGTGGGAACTGTTTGCGTCATTTTATGTCAAGTGCCTTGCATGGGACGAGCATGTTGATTACGAATAGGACCTCTCCAAAACAGTTTGTACAGGGGTCTTGGCTATCCAGTGAGCAGGTGGGAGTGGGTTGCTCGTGTTTGGCCTATCCGTAATCTAGCCAAGGCGACTTCTCTGTATCTATTGCGTGTTTTTGTGCTGTATAGTCCCAAGCGTGGTTTCATTACATGTAACGTTTTGTCTGTTAGCTCACTGGAGTGTGTTTTTCATTTTTTACGAAGTGGTTTTTCAGATGTGTGCCTTCACGTCGGTGTAGGGTATTGTTGTTATGTCTACTGTATTCAAGAGTGTAGCAGCAGCAGCCATTCGATCCGCGGTTTGGTTTGCCGCTATACCAGAGTGGCCAGGGACCAAAGAACTACCAGTTCAAAGTTGTGAGCATATACAGACATAATACCGTTGACGATAAGATTGACAAAGTGGTGTTTGGAAGATTTTGGTGAAAAGAAGGCCTGCACAACACTCAGGGAATCTGTAAATATAGTGGATTGTGGAGTGTGAATTAGAAGGATATGATTAACAACAAGAGGTAAACCATAAGCCCCTGCAGTAAAGATACTAGTAATAATATTCAGAGTTCTAGTGACATTACGGCGGGTCCATGCACAGTGCAGGGGACAGAGTCGGCCATTTTGGAGGGGTCAATATAAAATTCAGCACAGTGGTATTTCTGCCGCGGATACAAGAAGTGTTGCAGCATTGCACAACTGGGCGCCCGGTTTTTCTCTACATGTGTAAAAGATATGTCGCATGATACAGGGCGGCGATTCCATGGTGCTATAAAATCATTTACAGAGGTTTTGATGGTATATAAAACTGAGACAGTAAGCTCGTACACAAGGGTGCAGACAACGGTGGTTGATTTAGCAAGAGTTGAGTTATGAATGTATCGTATAAATTTCACTTAAAAGTACGGGGAGGCATTGATGAGGTCTTAGAAGCATAAAGAAGGTCTGTGTATGCTCACTTAAGTTGTAGGTTCTATTTCTTACACACCACACAGAGGCTTCCGACCGGGGTAGTGCGGAAGGCGCCATATGTCAGGCGGAGCCCTAGCTGAAGCACTCGGTCCAGCATTTTGAGGGATGTCGTACTTCCTGACACATAAACAACACTGCCAAAGTGCAATTGTGAACCTATTAGGCTAGTAAAAACACGCAAAGGAAGTTGTTTGTCAGCACCATATGTAGTGTGTAAGAGAACCTTGGGTATAGTCATAGCCTTTAAGCATTTAGGTTTAAGTCGTTTGATATGTGGTATGAATGTCAGCTTTTCGTCAAGGGCTGACTGGAATTAAGGCGCCATTGAGTTTCATGTCTGGATCCGGCTGAATGTCACGCCTTTTCGTAAACAAAACACAAGTACACCTTCCTAACTTATATTTTAAACCACTGCCCTCTTCCGAGACAGCTAGCTTGTTAACACCAAGCTGGACTTGGAGCTCGCAAATAGGCAGGTTACACGATCTAAAGAATAATCGTAGGTCGTCTACATAGATTGAACAGGAAATTGATGGTGGCAATGCTTTTATGAGTGAATTCATTTTTACAATAAAAAAGTGCCACTCAAAACTCCGCCATGTGGCACGCCATTTTCCAGCACGGAAACCCTAGAGAGTGCACTTATCGCTCTTACACGAAATGTTCTTTCGGACAAGTAACTGGCAAACGTATTTATCATGTTTCCCGACCTGGAAAAGGACTTCAGGTCACTGAGGATGCTGTACCGCAACGCGGCATCGTATGGTTTTTTTCAGATCAAAGATTACCGTCATACAATACTGCTTGTGAAAGAAAGCATCTTTTATATACGACTCTAATGCAATGAATTGATCGTTGGTAGATGGTCCCGCCCTAAAGCCTGCCTTGCTGCTCTCGAGAAGACCGTTGTACTCTAAGTACACGAGTCTCCGGTTTATCATCTTCTCGAAGACCTTACGCAGACAGCTTGTCAGGGCAATGGGACGATCACTTGCGGAAGAGAAAGGGTGCTTTCCCCTCCTTCAAAAAAGCCACTACGGTGGCCTCCCTCCAAGAATTTCGAAGGCACCCCGAAAGATATATTTTATTGTAGAGGTTATGGAGTGTTTCAAATGTCTCTGCGTGTAAGTGTTGTATCATAGTGCATGTGATCTTGTCTGCACCCAGAGCTAAAGGCTTACCAGTACTTAGTGCGATATTCACCTCATGAAGTGAAAAGGCGGTCTTATGAGAGGAGGTGGACTTATTATTGTCTCGCAAGGACTTCTTCTCAGAGGATAGTTTGGTTTAAGAAAGTGCTTGCGTAGTGTGCTGAACTGGACATGTGTTGTAAAAGTTGGGCGAGTGTGTTGGCCTGGTCCTTCAGTGTGGGCCCTGATGTACTATCGAGGGGCAATCTGTGTGTTTGTTGTGCTTTGAGTTTACGTATTTGCGTACAGACTGTGGGGGTCCGTGTACGAGTTTAAGAATGCATGGAAGGCGCGCCAAGTCTCTCTCTTTGCGTCAGGCACGCGCTCTTTTCCCGGGCCATCACTCGCTTGAAAGATATCAGGTTGTATGAAGTGCGGTACAGACGAAGGATACCCTACGCCTTGTCTAAAACTCTCGCACCTGAGTACACTCCTGGATCCACCAGGGCTTCCTTTGGTTGAGCGAGACACCGAAGACTTGGTGTGATGAATGGCCAAGTGAGTGCCGATGGTGGTCCAGAAGATGCCAGGATCCCGCCCGTAACGTTTGCAGAAAAGTTGAATGCTGTGAGAACGTGCCTTTCCAGAGTCTATCATGGATGTCGAGAAAATAGTGGCGATTGGGACGTAGCTTGGTCTCTCAGGGCTGGAACTTCGTCACTGGATCAACACCCAGGGGGCACAGCAGCGTGCACAGAGGGCAGCTGAGAGAGAAGCCCTCCGAGAAGCTTCCGAACGAGAAAAAAAGCAACGGTGAGAAGCCGCCGAAAGACCGAGGAGAGAAGCTGACAGTGCCAAGGAAGCTGCTGAGAGAGAAATGCGAATACTCGAGTTTTAAGATTCGTCTTCAAGAAGGGTCGTTAAACACCCCCGCCACTACTGCTGGGAGTGAAATTCACTCAAATATAACCGTCCTGAATCCCCACAAGCTCCTACCCCTGTTTGATGAAATGCGCGACGATCTACAGGCGTACTTGCAACGCTTCGAGCGCGTGGTGAGTGGACAGGGGTGGCTGCAAGACAAATGTGCCGTCGGCCTCAGTATGCGCTTCTCCGGGGAAGCGAAGACCGTCATTGGCCGTATGACTGCAGAGACGTCGCTTGACTACAGCAAGCTCAAGAAAGCATTGTTCCAGCGGTTCAGATTCATGGCAACGGGGTACCAGGAGAAGTTTCGGAAAGCCCAGGCTGAAGACGGCGAGACAGGACGGCAGTTTGCGGCAAGGCTCTCGAGCTACTTCAACTGTTGGGTCGAAATGGCCATTTCCAGAACCTACGAAGGTGTCCGCGATTTGGTAATCTCAGAGCATTTCTACTGTTGTCGCCATCCGAAACTCGTGGTCTTCCTGAAGGAACGTGAGTGTGCCACCCTGGATGCCTTGGCAGACGTCACGGACAACTTCCTGGAGGCGCGAAGCCTTGCGAACTTGGGGAAGGCTACAACTGACGCGTCGGATGTTACGCGTGGTGCAACCAACACACCGGTAAAGGTAACACGCAATTGCTTTATATGACATCGACCTGGACACCGCGCATAAGACTCGCACTCTGATCAAATAACATGAATACCGCGTTGTGTGTAACAGGCGAGGTCACAGTTCAGACAATATCGAAGCGGGTCAGTAGACAAAGTGATCGCATGTAGCATTTACTAGCTTCCAAATGCAACCTCGAAAACCAAGTCCCACAAAGGCGAGATGCCAAGCCCTGACTGAATAGATGAGGGCATCGGCGCCAGTAAAATGATGCGAGCTTCAGGGGGAATACCCTGCCTTCGAAACCTCAGTGCTTGATTTCCGGCGGGGCAAGCACTTACGCCCTGCAGGAGATACGCGCAAAGGCGCCACTACTCATGTGCTCTAGCCTCGGCCGGGTATAACTAGCTCTATAACAGCGGGAATACCCCACATTGAGGTCTTGTTACCGGCAAGTTGGGAATGAGCGTATCTTTGCAAGAGGCCACCACTAAACTTCCTTCGAAACTCAGACCCTCTTGTACCCGGTACGTCGCCTTTCAACTGGAAATACGTTCAAGCATATAGTGATGCCCTAGATTCTCAGACAGTCAGTCCTCAGAGCCGCACATGAGAGCACCATGCATCGTAATGCGGGCAACCGGAAGACGACTTATCGAAATTTTGAGGAACTCCACTAGCGGAATTTCGGAAGAGATGTGAAGTGTTTCGTGCAATCATGCGATGTCTGCAACGGGAAAACGTCTGCAGCGCAATTTACTGCGGCATTTCTGCTCAACGCTCCTGCTACCCCGACATGCTTGCAGAGCAGCGGTATCGCAACAGAAAAGTCTAATCAAGTTCCTGAGGCCCAAGGAGGTGATACAGAAGCCATGATACACGAGCCGGACTTCGACGCCTGTATACACAACCTTCCTTCAGCTGGCATACTCCGTGCTCCTACCCGAGTAGCCGACTCTAGGAGGATCCAGGCAATTGAATGGGTGTCCAGCAGTGTCATGTTGCACGTTCACGTGTGTAACTCAATTAGGACAAAGTGTCGTTCAAAGCAGTTATTCTTACCAGACTGCATTCTAGGTGTGTTGTGACCCGTGGCCAATGTCGCGTCCTGACTAGGGAACGGTAGAATAGTTGTTTGGGCCCCTAACAACTTTCTTAAGGTGGGAGTGATGTGATCAATGTCCACGCGAGCGATTTATTGCGCAATTGAGACCGCGGAGCTTCAACGACAACGAAAATGAGGAGGAGCGCGCGTAAGTGATGGCGGAGGCTGTAACGACAACGGCTTGAAGCTAAGTGCCGGAACCGGGCGCACTTACTTGGAGACGACCCCGTGGGATGCCTGGTCCACGGGCCACCTTGAGATAGACATTCGCTACCCTCCGCCAAGGCTCGAGAGCACATCTGGCATCGTCATCGTGGCGCTGGTGCCCCGACTACTGAAGCTCTGTTGTTGCTGTTGGGTGCTGCTGTTCAGCCAGACCATGCTTGAGACTTAAGCGGACTACACGCTTCGTCACCCTCTGTCTACTCGTCTGGACTGCTAGAAGCGTAGCCCAACAGAACGTGAGACCGTTTACTTATTGGTCACTGCGATCCGTTTGTAACGTTCTGTCTGCCAGACTGTGTTCTGCCTGTTCCTGTCGTCCGAATAATCACATCCGGTGCTTGTCCTTCATCCTATGAAATATAGTGTTCAACGCGCTAAACAGCGTTTGTCTCTCTGCTTGCGTGGTTCTTAGCCGATTCCTAACACCTGAGGAATGGACCTTTCGGTGGCGTCAAAAGTGTGCGGCGTGACCATTGGGTTTGCCTCCTCTACGTGTGCAGGTGTGGTATGGATGTGTGGTGTAGTTAGATGTTTCTGTCAATGTCTTCCCATTCATCATCATCATCATCATCATCATCATCAGCCTATCTACGCCCACTGCAGGGCATAGGCTTCTCCCATTATTCTCCAATTACCTCGGTCATGTGCCAACTGTGACCAGTTTTTATCCGCAAACTTCTTAATCTCATCTGCCCAACTAACTTTCTGCCGCCCCCTGCAACGCTTGCCTTCTCTAGGGATCCACTCTGTTCCCCTAATGACCAGCGGTTATCCTGCCTTCGCATTGCATGCCTTGCCCACGTCCATTTCTTCTTCGTAATCTCTACTAATATGTCCTTAACACGTGTTTGTTCCCTGACTCATTCCGCTCTCTTCTTGTCCCTTAATGTTACACCTATCATTTTACGCTCCATTGCCCGCTGAGTCGTTCTCAATTTAAGTTGAACCCTCTTAGTGAGCCACCAAGTTTCTGCCCCGTAGGTGAGTACCGGTACGATACAGCTGTCATACACTTTCTTCTTCAGCGACAATGGTAGGCGGCTATTCATTATCTGAGAATGCCTGCCATATGCACCCCACCCCATTCTGATCCTTTTAATTATCTCTGCCTCATGGTTGGGATCTGGGGTCACAACTTGGCCTAAGTAGATATATTCGCTTACCACTTCCACTGCCTCGCCACCTATCTCAAACCGCTGTGCTGTCCCGAGGTTATTGATCATTACTTTAGTTTTCTGCATATTAATTTTCAGGCAAACGGTTCTCTCTGTTCGTCCAGTGCGGAAAGCATGCTTTGCAATTCGTCCCCCGAGATACTTAGCAAGGCAATGTCATCAGAAAATCTGAGGTTACTAGGAATTCTCCATTAACCCTTACTCCCACCTGCTCCCAATCCAACGTTCTGAATACTTCTTGTAAACATGCCGTGAATAACATTGGAGAGATTGTGTCTCCTTGTCTGACACCCTTCCTTATAGGTATTTTACTGCTCTCCTTATGGAGGCTGTGGACCCATTGTAGATATCCTCTAGTATTCTTACATAATGCTCATCTACCCCCTGGTTCCGTAATGACTGAATGACTGCTAGGGTTTCGACCAAGTCAAATGCTTTGTCATAAACTATGAAGGCTATATATAGAGGTTCAGAATACTCAGCGCCCTTCTCTATCACCCGATTGATCGTGTGAATATGGTCCATTGTTGAATAACCTTTACGGAACCCTGCTTGTTCTTTAGGATGACTGAAATCTAAGGTTGCAGAAGTTCTGTTAGCGATTACCTTGGTAAGTACCTTGTAGACGACTTACAGTAAGCTGATCGGCCTGTAATTTTCAAGTGCTTCATGTCGCCTTTCTTATGGATTAGGATGATGTTCGCGTTCTTCGAAGATTCCGGTAGTATTGCGGTCATTAGGCATTGCGTATACATCTTTGCCAGTTTTTCAAGTACAATTTCTCCGCCATCCTTCAAGAGGTCTTCTGTTATCTGATCCTCACCAGGTGCTTTGCCCCCTTTCATTTCTTTCAAGGCCTTCCTTACTTCTTCGGTCGTTACTGGTGGGATGTCTATCTCCTCTGAGCTACTGTCTCGTTCGGAATTATCCTGGATGTCACGGCTACTGTACAGATCCCTGTAGAACTCGTCTGCTACTGTGACTATTTTATCCCTATTTGGGATGACATTGCCTTGCTTATCTTTAAGTGCATAGTCTTCAGCGATGCAGCGATGGCGTAGAGGTAGAGCATCCGGCTTTCGTGCAGAAGGGCCATGGTACGAATCCCGGTGCCGGACAATTCCCACCGAAAAAAAAAATCCGCGTATATATGGAATTGCACAAAAAGGGCTTGGGGTGCGGCCTATCCCAGGCGACCATTGCCGGAAATGCACTCCCTCACGAGAGCAGGATTGGCAACCCTGGTGTAGTAACGGCCACAACCTCCCATGAATACGCCAATTGTCTTCCCATTAGCTCTCGCTTTATTCTGGTTTTTGTGGGAAAGGGAACTGTTTCGGCCTCTGTATGATAATGATGTAGGGAAGTGGTCACTGCCGTACGGGTTCGTGTTCACCTGCCATTACAGAGGTGGAAAGAGAACTGCTGGGCAAACACCTAAGTCTATGTGTGAGTAGATGGTATATAATCTGTTTCTTGTTAAATAGGAATGCTCCTGATAATGTTTATAACCTTCAATGAGGCGACCTCGACAATCTGTGCTAAGAGCCCCAAAGTAAGTTGTGTGGTTTCAGGTCACCTAATAATATCTATGTTTCAGGTAACAGATCTATAATTGTGCTTCAAAGTCAGAACTTCTTAGCCAATAATCAAAAGGGATGTATATGGAGCATATTGTTACTAGCCTGTGAAAGATTATTGCTCGGATTGCAACAGCCTCAAGGACAGTGCTCAGACTGACTGGATGACATGCGAAGGATTTTTGGGTGCTTATGGCCACACCACCAGAGGAAATTAGGTACCCATACCCTTCAGTTCTAAAAACCAGATAATTGTTGAAGAATTTGGTATGTTTTCTGTTTAAGTGTGTCTCTTGTAAGCACGTGACACTTGTTTGGCTGGCTTGCAGCAACTCGTAGACATCATCAAGATTTGTAACGAGGCCTCTGCAGTTCAATTGGGATGATATTTTGTCTTCCCTTTATAGCCATTCAGTAGCTATTAGAATGTCTGTGTGTCGTGTGTGTGTGCGTATTCATGTTTTGTCTCTCGGGCTTGTACTCTAGGATGGGGTTTTTTGGGCCTTTCTGCTAGCTTGGACTTCAGAGGCCGTTCCTTGCGCTGGGCGCCGTTCCTTGCAGGGAGGTACGGCCCGACGTCCATCTCATCTCCAGATGTCCTGGAAGTTCCCGACAGGCTGGGCTGCCTCGACCTGGACGTAGCACCTCTTCAGGTGCTCTTCTCTTCAGCCACCACTGCCGAGGGTGTCGTGGGTGGCACGGGCAAGGCATGTGGTGGAGCGACGTTTGGAGAGGGCGCGGTTCCTTCCGTCTCAATTTTCTCAGGGCTATCGAGCGTGCTCGAGACATGTGAGGCATGTGAGGTTGAGACCTGTGAGGTTGAGGTGGCCACCCATCCGAGCGGGTGGCCACCTCAACCACTGCCTGTCCAGCAAGTGGTGTGGTGACAGTTGCGGCTGCCACAGGCAGCCTAGCAGAGCGCGGAGGCGGGAGCAAGTCAGCTTAGCTGTATTGCGTCACCGCCGAAACCAGGCGCCGCTCCGCCCCACGGCGGCCACTGTCGGTGTACCTTCCGGAGCTGAAGAGTGCAAACCTCTTCCGGGCCTCCGGAAAAGTGATGTTTTAATTTACCGTCAATGTGACGAATTGTTTTTCTTGTTTGAATGTTTCGCACGATCGTGAATAGGCTGCGAGAGGTACATGGCAGCTAGGGCAGGTGAAGCAGCTCACGTCGGAGGTGTCTGTAAGATGGTCAGGTTGACCACACTTTGCACATTTTGGTCTCCCTCGGCAAGAGTTCATACCGTGCCGATGCTGCTGGAATTTGTAGCAGCGGCGTGGGTTTGGCACGTACGGGAGCGTGGTACGTCGCAGGTAACCTGCAGTCACGGATTCTGGTAGTAGGGTTCTGTCAAAGGTCAAGAGTACGTGCTTTGTTTTGATCTTTTTGCCATCTCGTCCTGTTGTGATGTGCAGGACTCCTGTGAGCCCTTGGTCACGCAGTTCTTCAAGGATGTCGGTTTCGGTTTCTTTGATTAGATCGAGTTCGCAGACGCCGCTTTGAGAAGAGTTCAGGCTTCTGTGAGGTGTGATTGTAATTTATAGACCATGAATGTTAGATTGTTGAAGGAGATTATTTGACTGCTCTTTGTGCCTGAATTCAATCAGCACATCTCCAGAAGTAAGGTTTTTCGCCTTGTAGTTTTTTCCTAGCATCACTTTCAAGAAACGTTGCAACAAAGAAGACTGATTTTCAACTTGCAGGGGTTTCTTCGTCAAGAGATTGCATAATGAGCAAGTGAGGAAAGATATAATTGCTTCGGAGGTCAATGTTCAGAAGAGGTAAGAAAGTTAGTTCGGGGCGGGACCTGACTAGGCCCGATCATTTGATTCGGGGTTTTAGAGATTACCAAATGCTCTAGTATAAAAGGAGGGAACGGGGGTACTTCCTTCTCAAACCTTACCCTGATAGCTTGAGAGGTCCCGGAGCTCCCTGCCTGAACAAAAGACCGGGAGCGCATCCGCCGGAGCTCGATCTGGGCTCCGACAACCACCGTTTGTTGTTTCTGCCCTTCACCTCAAAACTCCTAGCCACTGTAGGTTACAGCGTGAGTATGGGGGCTCGGGGTCCGCGGTGTCGCCAATACCGCCACCAAGATAACTCAAGCTGCCCCGTGCGGGGAGACAGTAACGTTGAGACAAATGCTTACTCAGCATATAATGAAGAAATGTGAAGTGACTCAACCAATTGTCTTACACCGATAGACCCCTCTGTCTAGGACACAGGTAAGCCACTGCCGGAGAAACTTGTTGTTTGTTAAGGGAAAAATAAAAAGCCTGAAGATTCATATCTCCGACCAATATTTATTGAAGAAGTAAGATTCTGTAGATTCAAAAATTGGAAATGAGGAACTGCCATGGGTGTGGTTTGTTTAAGTGGCTTTCTGGAAAAAACGCCCAGGAAAGTACATGCTAATAAATAAAATCGCGAGGAAATTTTTTTTCAAAGAGGCGCAAACTAAAGTCAGATCTCAAACTATTCTAAGCTTGCAGCCTGAGGGTATACGCGCAAGCGTAGTAAATTATGATTTCGCGAAAGAATTCAAGAACAGTCGTCCCCTCTTTCAGCCATAGCTGTGCCCATAAGCATATTTATGTCCTCTGCAGGGACAAAAGGCCCTGGGGGAAAGGAGAATGATATTTCCTGAACACTTACTTTGCGCTCAACGAACCCATTTTCGTATCATGGATTTAGAATGTTTCTAGCCTTGTATTTATAGGCGTATCTTCCGGAAGCCCCTTTGTCATAAACTTGTCCCCCTCAATTCATGTCCAGTCGAACTCGACTTTTTTCTTCTAGAGTGCAAAATGCTGGGCAAGTTGGTTCATACTGTGCGAAAGAACCAGTTGAAAAAGACGCAGGACACGAGAATTCTTCTACATTCAGCTACAAAAACTTACACCCGACATTTTTTCCTGATTCAAGAAGCTCATTACGTTATCTCGACCTTGCTTCAGTGAGTTGGTCCTCCATGGCTCATTTGCCGACCTCAGCTAACTTTCCACGGGCTGAGTATACCCCTACCTTTCCGCCTTGTAAGTGAATACTGAGCGTACCCTTCGCTTGTATACCTTCTTTTAGTGACAGGTAGCACACTTCCCATTGCTGGAAGACCGTACTCATGTTTTTGATCTCTCGAGGCGAAACTTCTTAGCCTTCGAGAATAGGTGCAATATGTCTAGCAAATGGGCAGAAGGCGTTGCGTCATCTCTTATGCATCGAGCTCCGGCTTTAGCTCATGTACTTTGCTACAATCGCTCGCGCTATAAAAGGAGCCATCTTGGTTTCTCAACGTGCCGAGTAGCATGCTTTTACCGTTTCAGATGAGGAATTTCACGCTTTCTGAATTGAGTGTCCGTAGAGTAACAGACTGGAGGATGTAATTGACCTGGGGGTACGCTGAATAACTCTGTATGGAGAGTGGCTCTTGGCGGCTAGTTGGTTGTTGAGAGAAGGTGTTGGGGAAGGCGCCGAAGGCACAAAAGAAAGCTCAAATCAAACGTGTGGCTTTTCCGCGGTATTCATCAGTGGGGTGTAAATGAATGAGCCAGCTAAGAAAATTTCCGACGTGACGGAGAAGCACAAAAATCACTGTAGATCTGGTTGCATCAGGTATACGAGAAATCAGGGTCCGTTTTGAATACTCACGATGATTATGAAACAAGAAAAATACCAAGAATTTTGGTAATTGTCTGAGTGACCACGTTGTAAGTGAACGTTACAAATGAAAGTACGAATTCACATACCGATTGGGTGGAATGCAAGCATATAAGGGACAAGTTAAAAAAATGCAGTTGAAGGGTTGCGTTAGCGCGTTTGTTCGCGCATGCTGTGATGCAGTTGTCCCTTCAACAATATGGCATCTATTAAGCAGGGATTGAACAACGTCACATGTAAACAATCGTTGGATGCTAAAGTGTTTCGACGTATCCTGCGTCAACGACCAAAAAATGGGGAAAGGGTACGAGCTGTTGGCGGCGGTACAGCAGTGGTTTCGGCATACCGGGTCACGTGATCCTCTGCAAATATATTGCATCTGGTGTAGCGGCTGTCAAAGGCAGTCGGCCATATGGTCCGAAACCAACACCTTCTAGAGACGTTGCTGATCTGGCCGCAAGAGATCGGTCAGAAGAGAAGCCAACAATTTTGAGAGTTGCAATTGTGCGTGGTAGAATACGATCTTGCGCATGAATCTATACATGCCACACTAGTAGTACCTCTGGGAAAGCTCTTTCAGAATCTTAAGTACGCCTTTAGTATATATAAATTTATTGCTTTAAAGTGGATTGAGAATTTTAAACACTAAAATTTTAGTACCATTAAATGCAAGTAGGAATAGGAAGGTACATTTTTAACTTTCCTTTTTCTATCCGAAATGGGGAGTTTGAACGCAATATTGTAACTCTAGTTTCCCGTGTTCATTTGGACGGTAACTTGTTTACCCTATTTGAAACTATTTCGTGTCAGTGGAATTACAGCCGCAGGTCCCTTTTCTCGTAACAGCACATATTTTTTTCTCATTTGCAATCTTTATTCTCTTTACTGTACTGAGGCGACGCGAGGCGATGCTGCAGAACTCGCTTCCAGGAACTCATTTATTGTTTTCTGTCTTTGGTTATTCGGTTTCCCTAAAAGTATGAGGCACTGCTCAGTTACGTAAGTGTACATTGCGTCTAAGCCCTCCACCCTGCATTTTATGGTTCCTAGGTCAGAAACATTTTCTGCACTGCCACTTCCTCAATATGAGGTTCCTCGGCGAAGATAGCCTCTCTAGCCATTCTTTCCGTCAACGATGCCAAACGAGAGAGATTGAAGGCAAGCCTACGCTTTCTCTCCGTCTTCGCTTCCCGCTGAGTCACTGTACGTTCCTTCTTTGGCATTGAAAGAAGAGACCTTCGGGGAATCTGTACCGACTCAATCGCGATAAAGAACAGAAGAAGAAGGAGCAGGAGAGCAATACGCGCGTAAACTAGCCAAATGGCACCTTTGAAGCAGCGTCTTCTCGCCGTCCCGACGGCAGCAGAAGAGGCCTTTCTTCCTGTGCCGGCTGCCACACCGGATGCGAAAGCTATACGGTGACAGAACAACTGGTGTGCCCGCTGTGCGGCCACCCTGTTTTTGCTTCCCCTTTGGCCATCTGTTTCAGTCTGTCTGTCGGTTCTGTCTTGTTGCACACAGCACACACCACGTTTACGCCATGGAGGCAAAAACCTATAAAGTGCATCGTCAAATACAAAGCGCACCTACTCTCGCACTAAATCACTGCTTTCTTTATCCGCGGGGTTGCTAAGCTCGGGAGGTCATGCTCGCAGGGAGAACCCTGGGCTTTCACTCCAGCCATAGGGGGAGACGCTTGACCGAAATACCTTTAGTTTTGTGTTTCTTACAGCTTCAGATTGGCCAACTGACTGACATTTTGGACTTTATTCTGCTTATTCAAGCCGGCCTTTAAGGCTTACTGTTCTGTATTGGGAGAGCTTATGTTTAGAAAAAAGTGTGGCAGAAGAAAGGTTTTGTTTTGCTAAACAGTGGCTTGTATTTCTCTCCTGCAATAGAGTACCTAATTCCCTGTTTTTGAATCGGGTAAGTCGAGGGATCGGAGGGATACGGATATCTTAACCACGATCCTTACCTCCATCAGAACGTTCGGTGTTTCCCAAAATAGTTCTCTCGAAAATTAGGCAGACTTTAACGCGTTTCTGAAAAAGGGGTAACGGTAATATTTCCGCTAAGCTGCACTGTGTTTTTTTAAGTTGCAGGAGTTAGGGAGGTGCCTTTCGTTACTTTGACAAAGATGCCTTTGCGTGTGGCCATTACTAACAATAAAAAGCTGCATTGAGATTTTTGTTTCCCCGCACGTTCTCCCCACAATTGCACTGTTTTTAAAGAGTAGGAACAACACGGCACGGTCAAGCCAAACCTAAATTGTTTTTGTCGTAACACTCGCATTCACCTTCCTGCACAAACGTCGCTTCATGAATTCCTTATCCACGCCGGGCTCTTCGGAATGCATGATTCCATGGTGCCTTCCACCTAAGTTCCATGGTGCCTTCCATGGTGTCTTCCACCCAGCAGTCAGTCTTAGACTGCGTTCTTTGGTATAATTTGCTCCATAGTTTATTAGGTCTCCGTATTTTTTATTATCAAAAGGTGTTTTGAGAACTGAGCTGACCGAAGCAACAGACTCATACACTTCACGCGCTTACAGGGTTCGCAGGCTGTCGAAAAATTTACGAGAATAGTTTCAATAATTTTCCCTGATCCTCCTTCAATAACTGGCTTCCGGCCCTCCTCCACAAACAAAAGCTCGTTTTTAATATGACCGTTATTTCTGTTCTTTTTTTCGTTTCTTTGCACATTGCGGGTTCATCTGGCTCTGCATCGGTCAAGGTGCAACCAAGGTGAATTGAAGTTTTGTTTGGATGGACGTGCATCTCTAAATTATTGAAATTGCTACAATAAAGGACGCCTAAATACGTGGAAGATTAAGCTCGGTACGTCCATTTCCTAGAAGAATTTGGGAGCCTTACTAAACACAGAAAAATATAGTGGATCATGCCAATGCGCCATGAAACAACGGGTGGTAGGAGCACCGCCTAGAGACAGGAGGTGCGTGTTTTGGGTCAGTGTATCAGAGGTCCAAATCGGATGAAATCACCATACCCCAAATTAAGAGAAGTGAACATTATCTGGGTGCGTAAGGCAACGAAAGTACAATTTGTGAACCACCAGGGTAAACTGAGGAGTTACCAAGACATTAAACTGCAAACGATGGGGCCAATAACCTGATAGGAGGAGGAATAAGAAAGTTTAGGGGCAATCAGGTGACGGTGAGTGGCCCGTGACAGAAGCGATAGAGGTATATGAAAGAGGCATTCTTTTAGCGGCTGAAGATGATGATAATGATGAAGACGGCAACCATGACGAGAACGATGATAACGATTTACGTAGGAGTTGGGTCATTGTGTGCAACGCGTACACGGCCCAGCTGTTATTACTACCCTTAATGCCGTATTAATCTGGTCTGCGGCACCACGAAAATGTCTTTTAGGGACTCACAGCCACCCTCGGTTGAGGCCAGTAAATAAAACGTTTGGCTCGTATTTTTTTCTCGGTCAAAACCCCAGCTAGGTCTGTTCCTTTGTCCCTTCTATCTCTGTCATTTATAATGATACCGCTTCTTATTTGGCTCAACTCTTCCCTCTCACCACTATAAAATGTCTCCCAAGCCCTCCTTTCACAATACATTAGCGATAGAATGTGCTGAGCGTGCCTCTGTTCTACATTCACCTGTCTACCCTTCTACGAAAAACCATGAATAGTCCGACCTTCGCGGCACTGCAGGCTAACTGAAATGTCTGCCATGATTCTTCCACATGCTCATTTGAGACACCCAAGAGAGCACTATGAGCACGAATCTATTTTACACTGTCGTTTCAAACAAAACACGTGCACGAATCAGTCGCACACTATCGTTTTAAATAACATGTGCATGCATCAATTTTACACTTTCATTTCAAACAAATTACGTCCACGCATGAATTTTATACTTTCGTTTTAAACAAAATATGTGTACACATCTTCAACAACCGATTTATCCCTGGTAAATCACCCTTGGGGGTACATGCCAAAATCCTTGAGGACATAATAATAATCATCATCATCAATTAAACACTTTACTTTAAAAAAATGTGTACATGCACAAATTTTACACTTGCGTGTTAAATGAGTGGGTATTAATAGCTGTTATTTCCTTCATACCTTCCTAAATACAAATTCCCTCTCGCTTTCCATGTGCTGAGCTCTGTCCACAACGCTTAGATGCTACTTGACATTCATGTTTGATACTGGGCTGCCACTTGGCCTGGAAAGTGGCCCTCAGTAAAGAAACGGTCTCTGTTGTCATCAGCGTCAGCGAGAGCGAAACGCACTGTGACTTGGGGTTCATGTTTTGCATTACGGCTGAACCGCTCGTTTTATGGGTCGATTTCTCCCTTGTGCATAGTGGTCTGAGGACACTTCCCGCCGAGTGTCATCGTCGGGAAAATGGCGCTACCGGGATCCATTAGTGTCACCGAGGCTCTTTTGGTTCCTGCACCACGGCTGCCAAAGCTTCCCCTGCGTAATTCATATGCTTCTAGCATTTTCCTCGTGCTGTTTCGTCTACTGAATGGAGCAAAATGCAATGGCCATGCCAAAAGCACGCGGGGCCTTTCATTTCTGACTTTCAAAATCTTGTGCCATAGATTATGAACGTAAGTGTCAGTGTAACCCAACTATCGTACAATAGATGCTCGTGAAGGGAACTTTCTAATGATTGCTGCTAGGCGCCGTGAGAACTGCTTCGCTGAATTAGGAGTTTCTGGCTCCTAAAAAAACAAACGTGAAATTTCAGAGTACCATGCGTCTCCAAAATTACGGTGAAGGCATAGAACTTTCATAAAATGGGATGGGGACAACCTAGCTGAACCTTTGATGATCTGCTGTTGAATTTTCTGATCAAATTTACAGCCACGACTGTCGCCACTTGACCGGCCACTGGGATAGCGCCCTCCAAAGCGCGTTCCACTTATCGCCTCACGCTTCGATTTTTGGGTCGATTGTGTGTGCCTTTGAACAACTTGTACGTCTCGTGTTGCATAAAACATTGAAATCAAAAGCCTCCTCTTAAGAGCGCATAAGGTGGTTTCACACCCCGCATGCTATTCTCAGGATTGGATGCGCGCAAAGCGGCGGGCTACAAATCAATTAAACCACTCGGGTGATGTTAAGGTGCGCTGAAACCTCGCACTTGGTTATCAAGTCATGAACGCAGAAGCGCGGGCCTAAGGGCCCGAAGGTGGATCTTAAAAGTGAAATTTCTAACGACAAGGATGGGAAAGCGCGAAGCTTTAGTCATTGAGTTTGGTCGTTTGCTTAGCTCGTATCTGGCGCTGGTTCGGCAGGTTCAACGGGGGTGGATGCACTAAAGCTTCCCATTTTCAAAATTGTTGTCGTGAAAGAGCGTTAGTTCACCGTTGCTTCTCTTATGACGGAGCTGCCAAAGCTCATTAACCCGCTTGCGAACCTCACAATTTCCTCGATGTCACTTGGTCTCTATCGTTTCGCCGAAAGGAAACGGCAGATCCTCTCGACGTACACGGGCGCACTCGGACACCTGCTCACGCCGACGTTGCTTAACGCCAGCCTGCTCCTATTCTGAATGAACCACACGTGGTCGACCGATTACGGTAGCCAATCGCACACTACGAGAATGTTCTACTCGGGGAACACACCATTTTGGTTGAGATTTGCCAACCAAAGAATCCATCACGGGAGGTCTTTGCGTTTAATCACACTGTAAAAACAATCCCTAATTTTACGGAAAAATTACGGACTACTAGGCCGTAATAACACAGAGCCATGTTCCGTTTGATGCAGAACAAAGCAAACACCCGTAATTTAACGGAAGTGCGCTCCGTCCCTCAGTATACGGATTCTCTCTTCGTTACACGTCAAACGGAATCTTTTTCTGCTTTGCAAAATACGGGCGTTTCCTCTGTATGATGCAGAACAGAAACAGATCAGTTTATCATAACTGCAAGAAATATATTGTCGTGTCGATCGTCGGGAATCGATCGAGAAGTGAAAACTGCGCCCCCGCAAAATTCGTGACGTAATGATTGCGGCTCTGCTTCGTTAGTGTCTAAAGTGTAGTAAGCTTAATGAGGACAATGAGGCCCATACCGCTCAACACGAGCGCTGTATCTTGTCTTCACGACGCTCCGGCGACGCCGTTGCCCCGGACCTGCAAACTGCACATGCGTGTGTGACCGGCACGCTTGTAGAAAATGTAATGTCCTTTGCGTACTGAAGCAGAGTTTCGGAAGGTAAATTAGTTCTTTAGGAATCAATATCGGCCGAACTATTTAGCCTAAAGCTTAGAACCAAAGCACATCAAGCACTATTCATGCAGTGCGAAATCGCAGTCGCAGCCAGTCACAAATATTTTTGCGAGTGCTTTTTCTAAACAGCGGAGTTGATGGCGATCAACTATTTTGGGGACTTAGCGGAACCTTACAGCGCAAGCGCTATTTAAGAAATCGCACTTTATAAGCCAGGAAATCTGTAAGCCAGCTAGTAAACACCAATGTATGGCACACGCAGGGTGGGCATCCATGTAGTATACAGGTTCTGCACAAGTGCAGCGTTCGTGCAGTGGTCCAGTGGTCTTGAGCGTTGGGCACATTCGATCAACGCCGCGGGTTCGATTCCTCGTCGAAGTGTTTTTTTTTATTTTCTGAAGGTTCTATCAATTACGGAAAGACGTGCTTTTTGAAACGGGGTGTGTTTTGTTACGGCCTTTCAGTACTACGGAATGTCCGTTCTTAATATTCTTTCCGTTGTCTAAATTACGGAAATGTGTCCGGAAACGTTTTCCCAGCGGCTTTCTCCGTAAAATTGGCCACTTTTTTGCAGTGCATTGTCGTGATTGAACTGAATGATACAACTACAAGCGCAAAGACTAAAGCTTCACGTTCTAAGGTAGTTGTCGTTAAAGAAAGGGGTAGTTGATTTTTTTTCTTTCTCTTCACCCTCGATCATTCTTAGTCATCGTCAGAGAAGTTCGGCTTTCCCGCAGGTCTTATTGGCGTAAAACGGTATCAGTGAGAGCAATAGAGCTTGGAGTTGAGAAGCGCCCAATTTAGATTTTTTGTGAAATTGAGAGATGGTCGTCCGCACATAATACCCACCTCTGCGGCTCGTGCATGCCGGAACCTCCCTATTCCGATCTCCGAAATCCAAGGAAACCGCCACACGCCTAGCGCATTCGGCTGAAGGTAGAAACGTTCGTACAGTACCTAAACACCCATCAGATTGAAAATGAATGTAGTAATCAATATAGCGAACATTTTATTTCAGCAAAGAACTCTGTCCGCAAACCCCACCGCAGGCTATCCGCGCGCGTTTGAGTTTCGAAGACAGACTGCCGCGGGCAATTTGAAGAACGAGCTCGAGCTTTGTTTTTTCTCCCGAGCACTTACGTGTCCCTAACAGAGGCTGAAAATCCTGAGCTTGTTCCAAAATCTCGTTGGAGTGTTTAGAAGCACATCCTTGCAATAGCTATAAGGGCGATCACTTTCAAGACCTATTCGTTTTCGATCCGTAAGGATTTCGCGAGTGATCAAAACAAGGTGTAATCACATGTAAGGCCATTTCAGAAGATTCGCAGCTCACCCGTGGTCTACAGGGCATGATTGCTGTGGAAATAGGGCCATATAGGTGGTGTCCCCCAGTGGCCCATGACTTGGCTTCTTGGACGAACTAGCCACATTTCTCGGCATACCACAATCGCTAAGCGTTTTCGGTCATGGACGTTTAGAGCCTGTTTAAGGGCCCGTTGTACCCGGTCCTTCGGATTTGGCACCCCGGGAAGGAATCTAGAAGTTGAAGCTGTTTTTCTTTTGAGACGGCGCGCTAAAACTCTATATTCGATTCAGGAAGCACCTATGAAATTGGGAGGGAAGGATTGATGAGTAACTGAAAGTGTTAGGCGCAGTAATCCCATTACAAAAGTGAGTTTTTTTCTCATTCCTGTTTTTGCGTATGTGACACGGGCCCGTCAGTTTTTTTCAATCGAAATGTTTTATAGTACGCCGATGGCGTGCTATAAAAGAACTAAGTGATTTATCCATAGTCCGGATGGTCAATTGAAAAGCTCTCATAACATCTCTGGGACACTCGGCGCATGCATAAAACCGGGATTCAATTATATGAAACCGCTTATTCGAAAATCGCGAAAAAAGAATGGTTCCAGATAAGACGACACACGCATCGATCATGAAGAAGGAATGCAAAAATAGTATACTTTTATCTCACAAATAACGTATCGGCACGCAGTTAGTTCTTTAGTAAATTCGGTTACATAGTGCTCGGAAAATGATCGCATGGAATCGTTCTTTGTTTACAACTTGGGTATTGAAAGTTCGACAATCGATTCGACGCCCTTTCAACAAAGGCAGGGTGAAATTTTAGCGAACGTTTTGACGCACTTTTGACGCAGTTTTGATGTCAGAAGCCTTTCGCGTTTCTGTCAACTTTCTTCATGACGGGATGGTAAGCTGTTCTCTGTGTGTAAGGGAGAGAAACATAAGTGGAACAAAGGCAGTTAGAGGAAAATGCTCCACTTCATCCAAAACTACAAAAAAGTAACGGGAAAATAGCAGGATCAGGAAGAGGTCTTACGGCTCAAGAGAGTGTTCGAGGCATGTAAATGAAAGATACCACTCTTAGAAATCATGTGTCAAACTCACGGAGAGAAAAAGTTCCTTTGCCGAATGTCAAAGAGTACTGGAAAAAGAAGGGTTTTCTGAGCAAACAGAATATCAAATTTTCTAGAGTGCGTCCTTATAACCGATCAACAACGAGCAGCTGTTGTATATTTCAGGAACAATGAAGTTGCGAAGTTTAGGAGGCATGCATTGCTACGAAAAAAGCATCGAAAACGCACAGTTTCTTCTGGCGCAGGCCTGAAGGAAGAAGAAACAAGTGGCGAGGGATTAGAATGACAATGGGTATCCCAATCCGGAACCAAAACTGATCATCCCAAATTGCAGAATAAACGTGTGAGAAGATATTCTAGGTAGAATCAAAAGAGATATGTGGCGTACGGGAGGTCGTCAGGAGCTGTTAAAAGATTATAGGTGGAATATGCAAGTAACGGGACTAACACCGAGAAACCCAATCCACCTTGGAGGGTCTCAGGTAAATGCAATTTGGCAAATGTTGCCAGCAAAGACACCGGATGCACAAATGTATATACTGTCATTCAAAACGTAATTTTGCTTTGTACGCCAAAGTATGATGAGAATATCGACGGGAGCGACCCAGTAAAAAAATATCGAATTTTGGCTTAAGCGCAGATGCTTCGCCCTAACTGCAACATTCGCAGCAGCGGAACGCCATGAGATAAGGCATTGTATATTCGATGTGGTATTACATGGAGCTCCATTGATGAAGAAGATTTACGTGCGCCGGGACTGCACGTAAAAGGGGGTCGCTGTTTCTCTCCCATCGAAGTTTGATACGACGAGGAGGATTGTGAATTGAGTTATTCATCTGGAACGCTTTTAAATGCTCAGTTTTTGAATTATAGATCGACTAATTGAAAACAAAACAGCCTATTCCCTTTTGGCATTGTTTAAGGCATCTGTGCAGGCTATCCAAGCGCTGCGTGAAATATTTTTCACTTATTTCTGTCCGCAACCTCTTATTGTACATCTTGCAAGACACATTACAGGAACATAAGCAAGAAATCTTGATTTAAAAGTGATTCAATGTCGGCTATGCTCCTAAAATTGCAGAACGAAGTTATTAAACAAACAATTACAATAGTATTACAATATTATTGACTAATGCGCTTTAGCAATACCGTTTTGGTGAGTGGCTACGTCGCGACGTGTGCAAGGAACAAACCAAGGTGATTGGTAATTTTTAATTTAGCATTCTGTTAAAGTACCAATCCTAATGAAACTTAGCGCTGAAGTTGAGAGCGTTGAAGGTTCATCTTTACCGACAAAGTCGGCTCTTTGCGTGAAATGCCGAGATCGTAGTCGTCTGAGTAGCTTAGTAGCACTGCCTTCATGTTATTTGTATTAAAACAGACTTGTATTATTTCATAACACTTTGTGCGACAAAACATGACAAGGTTACGAAGTATTTTGCGCAGTCCTACATTATATAGCTTTTATTAGGTTAGCAGATCATAAACCAACGTTTAGGGGTAATAATTAGTATAACAATTCTCCCCCCGTTGCAGCCCGTTTACTTACGATTAAAGGGGAATCGCACATGGACTCAGGTACGGTAGAACCTCCCCTTATTGCAAGTGAAGGGAACTCGATGTAATGGCAGAGTTCCCGCAACGATCAACTTCACTATGATAATCCATGGCATCTACATTTGATTGAGAGCTACTGAGCATTCAGGACAAAGTTGGCTTTGCCACAAAGCTTATTCTGCTGGTGGACCAGGGCACAAGAAAATCCGGAGAAGTGAGCTATATGCAGCTTTGTGCGGAAAACACGAGTTTGAACTAAATCATGGACAATGCGAGTGGGTGCGTCATATTGTCTTCTGTCAAAGATAAGTGCAGGAACACTCCCCGTGGACAAATATTTCCCGTAGTGTTCATTCAGTCACCGTGACGAAGCCCGGGGATCCCTGTCGTCGCACTTGTCATGTTCTTGGGACTCGCCGGGGAGCACGGGTGTGCGAGGGGTATCTCTACCGACTGAGGGGAGCTTGGTATGTGAAAGCAGGCGCCATTTATCACGTCATAAGCGTACAGTGTTTTTGCCGGCCCATACAAAGAACACCCTATTCCTCCGTTCGGTTGTGTATTCTTGTGTTTCTAAGAATTATGTTGGCTTGTTGGCTAAGTGAAAACTATAGCGACAGCGCAGAAATGTTTGAAGAGCACTCAGCGAAACACGGCTGCTGCAAACTCCGAGGCCGATGTTTGCAGTTCATACGACGTACCTCAGCAGCCCAGCTAGGAATTGACTCGTGAGCTACGCAGGGGTCATCAGTGGCTTACCAGTGGTTTCTTGCTTCGACCTCTCATTGATAATTTAGCAACAGAGTAACTAGTGAACAGACCCGTCTACTGCGCAATCCCAGAAAACATACCCGCGAGCGACTACTGATTTGTTTTGTCGCTGATCCCAAACTCATCCCGTTAAGTCAAGTCAAGTCAAGACAAACCACCCAGGCCGACCAACGTCAGACAAATTTTAGCTTTTGAAATCCCAGGAAGAGCACGTACCCGCATCAATACAATAGGTCCTCTCTTCTGCTTGACAGAAAATTTCTGGAAGGGGCCCACCCAAACCGTGAATACCAGAGGGAAAGCACTCTTTTATGTAAAATTTCATACTGCAAGTGTTGAAAAAGATGACGCCGCGCCTCCCTCGGGCCCATCATAGTAACCAGTATGACCATGTTCGATTAAAAGCACTCCGCAGAGCGGGTCTTCGTGGATCATCCCTGCTTCCACAATCTTGGTGCAAGAAACCCGGGAACCAAGAGACATCCAGAGGTGAGCCACTCCGAGCGGATTTGCTTAATCTTCGACCACCTTCGCACCTCTGGGGAACAAGAATGAAGCCGCGGTTTCCACGAACCCGTCGGTAAAGCTGGGGGCCGGCCAAAGAAGAAAAGAGAGCCGGACCCATTCGTTCTGACCTTTGCCGACACGTATGGGATTCACCTTTGCGGATGCGTACCTCCCGGAATGATCACGTCGACCTTTTCCCTGTGAGTCCGATCCCATGATCAACGACATCTTTGAAGCTAGACTGGACCAAGGAGGCCCTTATCGAAAGATGGCCGATCGTGAGGGAGCGACTTACAGATGCGGTCGGCAAGTTTGAAGACTCTTCTTTTTGAGCAACCACCCATACGTGAGTTGACTCACCTGTTGAACCCTCTAACTGAGCAAAACGATTCATTGACCCAGATTAACATAGATGTTTAAAATACCGTGGACACTAAGAACCTGCAATCCGAGGTGTTTGACGCATTTGATTTTGAGGCCACGGTGAAAGCGTCAAAAGTGGCTAAGGCGTTGTGCTGCTGAGCACGAGGTAGCAAGTTCGATTCCCGGAGGCGGCGGCCACTTTTCTGAAGGAGGCGAAAAGCAAAAACGTCCGTGTGTACGAGATTCGGCGCACGTTAAAAATCCCCAGGTGGTGAAAATTGATCCGGAGACCTCCACTACCGCGCGCCTCATCGCCTGCGTTGCGTCGGCGCGTTAAACCCTACAATCAATCGATAGCGACCAAAGTAAAGATGGAAATGAAAATAACTGAGTCCCGAACAAACCGGAAAGTTCGTATTGCGTCCATTACAACTCGAGCAAGGTCATATTTACGACAGCACCGGGCGTAAGCAGAAATAAATTCGGAGCAAATGGAAGCAGTACACACCAGAAATGGATCAGAAAGACTTGCCGCCAATAGAGAACCGCTGTCTGGGTTTGCTTCACGAAGACACAATGTGCCACCCGAAAGTCAATAAACACTCACAAGAAAGAGCAATGGTCGTGAGGGTAACGAGACAAGCACAACCGGAAATTACTCTTGACGAGTTGAACGTTGGGGATCGCATATCGGAAGCAACGAATACTGCATCCTCTTGTCGGATTAAGCAACACTTAAAGTGCCCGGCCACAAGAACTGGCATGAAGAAATCAATGGGACATCTAAGAGAAAGTGGGAGAAGAAAGCAGGCTTCTTGATTTTCTGCCCAGGTTTAGATTCCCTGAACTGACCGACTGCATGAAATCTATGAAATGTCACCAGAAAGGCAGGGAAGGAACAACCACTACAAAAAAGAAGAAATTTGGGGCAGGCTTTTTTCGCAACATCAGACATTCAAGATGCAAGCGGCAACATTGGATACGGACTCGCAAGTTGAAACGGAAAGACCGAGTCGAGAACAGCCTTCAGAAGAGGGAGAAAATAAAGCTAAAGAAAAGACGAAAGAAAATAGTGCCTATCATTCTGGCAAGGCATTTCAAGGTGATGGGAATAATGCGAGTTTCTGTGATGAACAAAATGACTGCGGCTGGCAAACGAAGTTTCCGTCCAGAAGATGCAATGAAAAAATCTGTTCGGGGACTCTTTTCCACAGTGTAGTGGCTTCCCAGCAAGAAAATAGGGTCTACGCTTCAGCATGCCTGACCAGCGCCGTTTTCAACGATGGAAGCAGAACGGTGAGGTCCCCGAATCTTCTTGCTTACAGGGACTTGAATTTTGATGCCTGTCAACTGGACTGCTTTCGGCCATGACTGTAGCACGCCGGATACTTCTAGCCATTTTCGCGCGGGGGAGGATGTTGAAAAAGATGACGCCTCGCCTTCCTCCTGCCCATCATCGTCATCATCATATGATCATGTTCGAATAAAAGCACTCTGCAGAACGGGTCTTGGTGGCTCGTCCCTTATTTCACAATAAGGAATCAGCGACACCAATGGCAAGCGATACGAATATCGCTGGTATCAAAGGTAAATGTTTCGTTATGGAAACAGCGTGTATTTAACCTCAATCACCCTTGTTTTTCCAAACTCGGTTGCCGTTCCGTTTCGGCTGCTGCTGTACACCTAGCCTGACCTGAATGTTGGCTTGTGTGAGAAACGAAATTCGTATCCACATTTTTGTCCTCCGATTTTGTTGTCTTCCCAGCTCACCTTTTAAGACTGCCCAGAGTGAAGCTTCAGGGCGAGAAAAACAAGGCTCCTTCTTGACACTTCAAGTACAATCTCTCATGTCAGCTTCAGCAAAATAACACGAGCGTTGTTTTTTTTCTGTCTCTGGAGTATATTTTTAGATAGAACGTACTTGAAGGGCTAATTTATTGTGAAAAGAACTCGTAGTGTGGGCTTTGGATCTCGCTTCGACAGTGTGAAATCAGAAAGGGCCGTGAAGTTAAAACTGGCAAGTTTGCACAGTAACCTTTGATGTAAGCCTGACTTTAGGGGGCTAGTAAGCTACTTAGTTACGTTTTAACAAGGCCGATGGCTGCTCTGGGCACACCCCAACAGCTATATAGTTGACCGGGAATACCTATGTCACTCTTCAGTCTACGTGATCAGTGTGTAATGTGCGCAATAATGTAGAATGCTCAGCAGGTAGTTCTCCCGCAGTCGCATGATATAGCCTCGGTATTGTGGACAACATGACGCCAAATCGTGTTCTCTGCAATGATCTAACCAGCGGGGGCACTCTCAAGGAGTCTAAAACATTTATCAATATAGTCATCATTCGGCGTAATTGCTTGTGGGGTTTAACGCTCCAAAGATACAGTTGGGCTATGAAGCACGCCATAGTGGAGGGCTCCGGATTAACTTCGTCCATAGGTGGGTGTTCAACATGCGTCGCAAATGACACTCGGCCGTTTTCGATTTCCGCTAATATTCTAAAAGTGGCCAGTGCGCCACGACTGCACGAGCGTCCCTTTGACTCAGAAGGATAACGCCTCAGCCACCCTAGCCACCGCGGCAGGTGCGTCGTCATTCGCAATGTCAAGCATCTGCCCACGTCTATTTTTCATTACACACGAGAAATTTTTAATCACATATAGTCCTTTTATGCAGGAAATATGTCCCTGAAATACTGATACTTAAAACTGCGCATACGGATGGGACAAGGAAATAAAGATACAGGACGAGCACAGGCTCACAACTCGCAACGAGCTCACAACGCGGGCAGGCGCTCGTCCTGCCTCTTTTTATCCTTGCCCCGTCCGTATGCACAGAATTAAGGATAATTACGATGAACCAACAAGCCCTACAACATGCTTTCCTGTCCCTCAAATCTTGTCGGCTTATAGCAGGATGGCGCACGCTCTGTGGCTGCTGCGATAGCGTTAACGCACCCTCCGTGGAGCCGGGTTTTTTTTATTTTCGCTGTATACATGAAACAATAACGTCAATTTTTTCAGTCCCTGCCGTCCGCAAAACTGCTACGAGCACTGCTGGCGTACTTGTGAAGTCGACTCCTTCCAACCCTCCAGGAAACCTTTATATGCCCCTGTATTGGTTGAAGTAGAGCAATACAACATGTTAAAGCGATGAAAATCTCCTTCCCGATTTCTACCGCTTGCTTCGCTTCTTTTTATTTCTCCTCCCGTACTGACTCGGCATGAGACCGGCCAACGTATCCTTCGACTGAAAACGCTTTCCATCAAGCAGAGCTTGCCCAAACCTTTACCCACGGCTAGGTTCCAGCCCTATCGTCACGCTAGATAAAAAACCCTCCTTGGCCCATCAAGGCCAAACGGAGAATAAAGACCACGTACTGTGGGTAACTGGGAAGGGGTTACCGGTGTACTGAAGTGGTATAACAACTCCTCCATTGGCATTTGCGTGTGCCTTGCCGACCCCCCCAGGGAAAGGAGGGGTAATACATTTCAGTACGCAGGCTCCATTCATATGAATGTAGTGATATATGGCTGCTCGCCCGCCTCGTTTCCCAGTCAAAAGAGGTGATTGAGAGCATACACGCTGTGGCAGCACCCAGTGGCCAGTATGGCAGCTATGAGGGACGTTCCTTTGGACGGTGAGGAAAATTTTGGCCTGCCCAGTCTCCCAAGCGGCTCAATGCGAGTGAATTAAACGGAGAAAAAACACTACCAAGCAGCCTTTGTGCATCTAGGTTAGAGCTCCTAAGAAATCGGTATGCGTCTCCTACATAAATAATTAGACCGGTTTTGAGATTTTTTTACAATTGCCCTTTCATTATTGCATTTCTAACCAGCAAAACTTCATTGAAAGATCAGACTTTCTACAGGCAACGACAGAACACCGAAAGAAATGGTTGGACTTCTCGCATTTAGGTGACCGGGCTCTTCGCGCGAGGTTGTACCCGAAGGTGCAGTATTACGTAGTACTTTATTGCAAGATTTTTATTAACTCCATCGCAATTTTCTCGGTTTTTTCACATTCGCCTTAATCTGCCTGGGTTGCTACCATGCTCAAGGGTTGTGCTTCAGAGCCCAAACACGTGGGTTCGATCCCGGCCGTGGTGGCTGCTTTTCCTATGGAAGGCGAAAAGCAAAAACGCCCGTGAGTCGAGATTTCGGCTCACGTTGAATATCTTCTGGTGGTAAAACTACTCCGGAGCCCTAAACTATGGTTGCCCCACATCTCCCAGGTGTAGCTCCAGCGCGTTGAACCTCCGAAAATAGTTCCCTTTGAGATAAATGTATGACGCGACCAATCTAGCAATCCCTGTGGAAAACAACAAAGGGTTCAGCCTTCAACCACTCTAGGGATTCCTGTTTCGAGAATTTGCGGCACGTTGAACACTTTTCTAGCGTATCTTTCCAACGGTGAGCGGGGGTTTTTGCGGAACACGTTTTAGGGCCTGTATTAAGAAAGGCTTCAATACAAAATATGTATTTGCAGTAGCTTTTCAGCCCAACACTCGAATAAACTAACAGCCCCGGAAAAGAGAAAGAAACTTATCGCTTGTAACCTTTTTCTTGATTCCGCATTCTTCGGGTGGAACACGGCAGATCGCCCGTGAGGAGCGAAGCCCTTACGCTTGCGTTACTAAACACAGCTGCTACGCAGTGCTATCATTATTTTTTGCGCGGAAACGTCCACCGTGACAGCAAACATCAAAAACAAAAATTGTTGCGACGAGGGTCTTGCGTGGTAATATTCGGCGTCAGCTGGTGCGCGACATCTTCTTTTTTAGCCTTCTTCGGTTCGTTGTTCCTACGCTTAACCGCCAATTGCCAGGCAAGTACTTCGAGATCCGATGTCTTAAGCTTCTCAGCTCTTCTGCGCCGCTGAGCAGCAGTTTCGCTCTCCTTCACCATGGCTATACCACATTGGCAAACGCCCCGCTATATGTACCTCCACTGATACCTCAGGGCATACGCGCAAAATGAGATGCGCAATCAAGTGGCTCCGGCGCAACGTCAGACTTACCTACTGCTCAATGGAGGCGCACAGCTCCAATCCAATACACTCCAATTCATTCCACTTCAATCCAATCCAATCCAATGCTCCTCGCGCTGTCGCAGCACGGCCCTTCAAGGTCGACGCGAAAATGCTCAAGCTCGGCCAGTGTGCTTACGCTACAAAAGAGTACCGGGCCGTCTACTTTAGGTGCGAACACGGTGCAGCGCGGTCGCGCTCCGCGGAGCGCCAGCGCACAAGCCGCGGCCGCGCATCGAAGCTAAGCTGCACAGTCCCTTAGGGTCTTGAAGTCGGGGCTTCGTGTCGCTTGCTAGAACGAGAGCGCACCTTGCTTGCTTAATGGGGAAGCACGCCTAACTCTCGGCATGTTTGAAGCGTCTTAGCGCACCATGACCACGGTGGGATAAAGCGCACTTTTCTCACTGCGGCGCGTCGTGCACGGCCCATATCCCTGACGGGGGATTGAGCATTGCATTGCGATCACACACACCGAGGGCAGGGGTTTCGCGAGTTGACAAATATCTACATGAGAATATGGCCCCAAGTAGGAACCACACAGAATGCGCAGTCAGAAGACGAGGTTCCCTTTCTAGACAATCCATGGGTGGGAGTGGTTTGCGTAAGATAACGTATGGAGGCCGTCTGTTTTTCTACGTTTTGATCCCCATTTTCGCTTGAGTGTTTTTCCTAATAAACCTTCGGTGTTAGACAGCGCTGTATGTTTCCAACTCGTCATTCCCTCTTTTCTTTTGCGCTGGCCATCATGAGCGTGGCGCTTGTTTGCTTTCTTCGCAGTAATTTGAAGAAAATGTTTCCAGTGTGCCTTGTTGGCGGACATACCCGCACGCACACAGCTGGGGAGCAGGTGTGAGTGCATGGAAGTGAGTATGAAAGCGCTTTTTATTTCCGATAGACAGATAGAAAAGAGGTTGTCGTTAGTTTCGTTCAGCTACGTAGCTGGGAAGTATTCTGCGTCGAAAATTGCAAACAAACGTGCTTTGTTTCGTGCACTTCTTGCCACTGCGTACAGCTTCGCTGGTCATCCATCTTAAAGAATGGTAGGGCAATAATATTTTGTGCACATTTTTATTTCCTGTCTTGTATTTTCTTCTTTTTCGACGCGTGAGGCGGAGGAAACGCTATCGGTTCAAAATGGGCCGGTAAACAAATATCTTCACTAAGGAGTTTCCTGTTCCGAGATGCATTATATTTGGCTGCCCTTCTTGTTATCCATGAAAGCACGTCCGAAAATTGACTGTAAAAATGCCGCTAGCGCAAGACCACAGATTGCTCGTAGACAGCTGCCGTCTTTGCACCCCATTCAATGTAGCTGTTGAGTTTATATAAAGAAAACAATTATAGCTCAGTGCGAGGCGTTAGAGATGTCTAGAATTGTGTGCGGGGCTACAAAAACTTACCAGTTAGAATCCGCAATGGTCCCTCTTTTGGCCCAAAATTACTCACGTAAATCGTGTTTTCTCGGCCCGTACAATGTCTTCGCCGTCTTTATAATTTCACATGCATTCCCCTGGTGGCTGAAACTCCAACAATAAATCTACACAGAAAATTATCCAAACCATTATAAATATCACTTCGTATTCACTGATTACCCGGATAATATTTGGCCCATTGCATCCTCCTTTCATTAAAATCATACAATCCGGATTACAACCCAATATTATGTCAACGTACCCGAATAGCAGGTCAGCGTGTATTTTCTTTGAAACGGGTTCCTTATAGGTCTTAAAAGCGTTACGTGTGATGAAAATTATTAAAGGGTAAATGCAGCGTGGATTACTGATTGTAGCTGTTATCCTTATGGATAATAGCTGGTTACCCAAAGTCTTCCTCAAGATTTAGGAACGTAAATCGGCACAGCTAATCTAAAAATAATGCTCTATGACTTAATCAAGCCGCCATTTTCTCCCTTTTGTTTCTACCAAAAAATTACGCTTACAAAACGATCTCTCTTAATGCTTCAAAACAATAAATTACGACGTCGTTTCCAGCCGCCATAGCGAAGAAATGTTTTTTCGTGCTTTGTTTACTTAATGGCTTGAAATAAGACCAGTCCTGGATATTTATACTACTTCGCCTTTTCTACATCGACAACTTTACTTTATCTCTATCACCCCGGGCGTATTTGAAGGAGGGGTAGGCAAATACGAAATAGAGTGCCGGAACTTTTATTTCACATATTCTCCTTCTCTTCCGGGACGGTCCTTCCTAACGCCGTTAGCACAGAGATAAATTGATGACGTTTCTCCTTCCGGGAACGTTACCTACCAATATCGTTTCCCTCTTCTTCCATTAAAGATGGCGTGGACTCGATGCCGACCACGAATACGCCCGAGAAAGGGGCGAACCGTGCAAGCTGGAAACTTACCACAAAAGCAACTTAGACATTCTTTTCTTTCATTTTATCCATGATTTTTCTTCCATAATTATTGTGGGCTTCAGAACCTAGAAGGAACTAAACAATAAGTTTGCTTTTTGTTTCTACTGTTTAATTTTAGAGTTCGCAAACAAGGTGTGGAAGAAGGAAAAAGTGAAAACCTCTTTCTCTCACAGAAGTTATAATTCCCCGTCATTCTTTCACTTTGCAAGCCAAAGCCTATGTTCTACACAACCGCTGTCTTCCAGAACAAAACCACCAATTGTCATAACCTACAGCTTTCCCTGGATTTCCAGCGCGAGAGCAGTGGAATTAAATGCCGAACGTGTCCTCTCATTGACCTTATAATGTTTTTCAGAGTAGCCTGTTTATTTCCTTGCACTTTCACCGCTCGCGTATAATATGTTGCTCAAGCACCAAATATCGCAAATTTAGGCGAGTAACATAGTTTGGTGTTTTCGTGGCACGCGAAAAAAAGGGGACAGTTTGCGAATGTATACCTCAATGTGTACTTGTCGGTATATTTGCATTGAGCACGCCCAGATTGCTCGTGTCGTTTTCGGTAAATGTTACTAACGCGCGTTTCTATGTCGACGACACCAACGCGTTCTCTTAGGCCAGCTTAAAACAGCTAGACAAATGGAATAGCCACAGTTTTTGAAATTTATGCTGGTCTCGCCTTCTGTAGGTCGAGACTCCGATAACCCCCGAGCCTGCGAGATCCAAATGTACCTTTTTGGTTACCTCAATGCTTTGATGTGTTTACCGAAGCTTTCTTCAGACATTTGGCGTACGGTGTTATATCATATTTGGCGTGTTTGATACATCTGGCGCGCGAGTAGCCTAACCTCAATGGCAGCAAGCCGTTTAGGGGACAACCGCGGTACGGGTGGTTCCTCTTGCCCTGTTAGTGACGGTGTTATTTGGAAAGCACAAATTGACCTGGGGAAGGAACACGCAGACGAAGAACTAGGTCGTGCACCGCGATTACTCCGTGTTTTCTTTGTAATTGTGGTGGTTATTAAGCTTAAATCTTCTCGGTACTGCATCGACTGGATGTATAGGCCTACGAGGACCACGCGGATACCCGAATCCGAGATAGGGAGCCCGTACCTTGGAAATTAAAACCGATTTTGTGGCCCACGGGGTTCGGACGAAACTACGCCTAACGCATACCGGCCTCGGCCAGAGAAGCGGCAAGCCTGGCCAAGGCCCCACCGAGCTCGGCAGTTAATACTACGGCCACTGACCCAAGACGTCTACCGCCATGCGGATCGAAGTGGACGGGCAAGGAATTTCGCCAGAGGAAGTGTCCAGAGCGCAAGGCTGGAAAACGGCCGGCGAAAAATTGAATATCAGCGGCGGCAGCCAGCTACGCCTAACGTGAAGCAGCCATGGCGGCCAAGCTGGTGCCGGCGCCGGAGCGGCAGACAACACCTGTGGCCAAGACGGCGACGTCGGCGGCGCTTCTGGAAAGAAGCTATGCCACAAGAAGACGAAGCGAGTAAACAAGGGGTGACTTAAGGCCACGCGGATGCCAGACCCTCCCGCGCGCTGACATGAAGATCATTCTGCGACCACGGGCGGGCTCCGCGTCAGTGAATTCTCGCGAGTGGAAATTAGCCGAGCGATCCCGGCGGCGGCCCAAATCGCTGCAAGTGACTCAAGAGAGGATGTAATTTGCCTCAATAATCAACAGAACATTATTATCGCAAGCACGCCAAGCAGGGAGAACGCGGACAAGTACGCAGCTGTGACCAGCATCGACATCAGAGGGACGGCCATGAAGTCAGTGCGTACGAGTCTGCCCCCATGGAACAGTCAAAGGTGTCATTTGGGGCATCCCGTTAGAGGACGCTGCCCAACAGATCTAGGACTACGTAGTACACAAGCACAATCCCACAGCGCCCCAGGGTAACCGGACCGGCAAGACGCGGTCCGGGGTCATCGCCTTTGCGGGGACGAAGGTCCCAAACTACGTACGGTATGGGAACCTGCTCGTGGAGTGTACTCAACACCGCAAGCAGATAGGTGTGTGCTACACGTGCGGGCGGTTCACCACAGCATCGACTTCTGCCCTAACCCCCCCGACCGCATCTGCCAGGGCTGTGGCGCAGCCAATCCGTACTCTGAACACTCGTGAGTGCCGCAATGCAGCCTGTGTGACGGAAAGCACCTCACCGCCGACCGGGCCTGCAAGGCGCGCTTCAATACACCGTATTTGATGCGCCGCCGGCGGTGGGAACGCTGACGAGCCGAAGAAGGCGACTCAAGTCAGGAGAAAAGAGGCCCTGCAGGGCGACCCGCGGTAGCACGTCGTCGCGTAGCCGATCGAGAACGCCGGTACGCAAGGGCGGCCACCGGAGCCGTCAACGTTCGAGACCTCGCTCCCGGGGTGGCACCAAGTGGGCCGGCCGGACACCATCAACCGGCCCCAAGGGGAACCACCACTGGGAGAGGGGTAAAAGGGGATGCAGCGGCAAACTGAGGCCCGACCAGAAGACGCCTGAGATCCCGGTCCCGGTCCCAAGCACCGAAGTCGACGGCCCGGGCTCATTCCAGTCAGCGGAAACGAGGGTAGAGCACCGACAAACAGGTGGGCGGGGCAAACGGGTCTGCTCCGTCGTTGATTTCCCTCCTCTTACCACATTCTACCCTCCAGGTGAGGGCGCTGTAGCAAATCAGGCGACAGCCAATGCATAGAGGTCAAGAAAATAATGGAATGGCAACAAGGCCAAATCAAGGAGCAGAACGCACAAATACGCGCTCTCATGAACAAGGTAGAGGCGCTGACGAGCGGTAACTCCTGCAACCGCGAGGTGTCGGATGGCGCGAGCGAGAAGAACGAGGTGCGGCGGCGAGATCCGCCTTCCTTCCACCTAGAGCGGGTGGAGACGGCTAACACCGAGCACGCGAGTCGCCAAGAAGCCATGGACGCGGACAGCAACGCGGAGAGCTCAGCGGAGGCCAGCGTGCCATTGCAACCACAGAAACAAAGCCTCGCAGGGCAGCGAGATAACCGCTGTAATGGAGAACATACTGGAGACAATTAAGCAAATTCAAGAGGGCTTTAGGCAAATGCAAGAGCGAGTGAAGGCGCTGTCGGTCCGGCAACAACTCCTGGTGGCCAAGGTCTCCCCTCTCTCCTAACCGACCACGAGCATGGCTGCCGCGCTCCGCCTGGAGCGGGCAAATCGAGTCAAGGAATCCATCGTGAAGGGGCGAGGACACGTGCAATCGGCAAAGGATGATGGCTCAGAATCCGAACAAGAATAGAAACAGGGCTCCTCGAGTACAGGAGAGCACACTCATTTACCAATGGAACTGCAGCGGTATCAGGCAAAAAGACGCTGAACTGTTCCTACAGATCTAAGGACTCGATCAGAAGCCAGATGTGGGGCGGTGCAGGAGACGCACGGATGACACCCACTGCCGAGAAGCGTTACATACACGAACCCGACGGAGAAGTTCACGGCGATCTTGGAACGCAACAACGTCGCGGCCACGCAGCACGTAACGCCACAGCGCGGCTGCAATCACACGCTGATCGAAATTCACACGCGGACAATTGGCAGCGGGAAGAATCTATTCGTCATGAGCGCGTACTGCACACCGTCGCAACGCCAGTAGGACTTTGACGAAACGGTGGGGCCGGCGAATAATTTGGCCGGGAACAGGCCGTTTCTGATCCTCGGCGACTTAAACGCCCCCCCCCCACGCTATGGGGATACAAGTACGAATACAGACGAGGGAAAGCTCTGGCCAGAATCATCGAAGAGGCAGAATTTGAGTTACTGAACGAGTCCGTGGTAGCAACGAGAAAGGGCAGAGCGTCAACCGTGACACGACGCCCGATCTCACGTGTCTGAAGGGTAACCTGAACGCGACGTGGCAGGACGAAGGCCCGGACCTGGGATCCGACCACACCATCGTCGGCATAGAAATCAAGGGACCGCTGTACCGGGCTGCGCTCGAAGCGCCAGAATCACGGACTGAGACAAGTTCTGCAAGTACACGGATGAGGAACCCCTCGACGAGCACAACGAAGGGGAGACCACAGAAGACAAGCAGAACTACGCTGAATGGGCGTGCTATGGGAAAGACGGCGCCCGCCATATTCACGCAAGAGGTTACAGCGACGGTGCAGATGCCCTTCGACGACGTGAGGCTGGCCCACATGTGGGAGGCTCGGCACTCGCTCGCGCGGAGGTGGAAGCGCCAGTGGAGAAACAAGAAGCTAGCTCGGCGAATTGCAGTCGTCAACAGAGAGATCACAGAGTACTTCCCAAGCTCAGCAGATTTAACTGGTTGAGTATGTGCGACGGACTGAAAGGCAAGCTGTCTACGCGTAAGACCTGGGACCTCCTGAGGCACCTGATCGAACCGCTGGGCAGCAAGACCGCAACGCATCGCAACCTCACCAAGATTTTGATAACCTACGACGGAGATGCCCGCAAGCTCGTCGCAGACCTGATGGCGCGTTACCTCAAGACCGATAGGGGTACGTTCCCGATCCCTAAAACGTACGACGGTCCGGCGAACGACAAACTCGATGAGCCGTTCATTCTGGCGGAACTCTGAAATGTAATCGATGAGAGCAACAGACGCAGTGCTGTAGGTGGAGATACGATGACTTACAAGTTGTTCGGCAGTATGAGCGACAGGGCGGCCAAAAGGCTCCTGGGCCGCATCAACAGCACCTGGGAGACCTCGCGGCTGCCCACCGAATGGAAAGAGTACGGTTCATCCCCATGCCAGGCAAAGCGCTCACGATGTAGAACATGCGACCCATCTCCCTGACGTTGTGCGTGTTGAAGGAACCAAATGCCCGAAACGATGTACGGCTTCCGCCAGCACCTCGGCACGCACGACATCCGCGTGCAACTGCACGTGCTCCTGATCAAGAAAGCCACTCGGAGTTCACTGCGGGAGACACTGGCCCTACACTTGTAGGGGGCATTTGACAACGCGTCCCATGCGAGCGTTCTTGGTAAACTCAAGAACAGACATTCTAGACATGTACCCGTCGCAGTGTTTCTAGACGTTAAATCAGCATTCGACTCCGTCTATCACGATGCCATACTATCATCCCTTATTGCACTTGGACTAGGCGGAAAATTATACGTATGAATTTTAAATTACCTTGAAGGACGAAAACTCTTCATGTGCACGGCAGAAGGCCAAACATCATATCATGAAATAAAAAGCGGAGTACCTCAAGAAGCTGTATTAAGCCCTTTACTTTTTAATCTCACGCTCATCCACCTGAAGCGTGTTCTCCCCCGTGGCGTCAAGATCACTCTCTATGCGGACGACATCTGTATTTGGAGTGCATCAAAATCCCGTAGGGTAACGCAAAACAAACTTCAGAAGGCGCTTGCAAAGATATCTGCGTACCTAATGCCTAAAGGACTCCATCTTTCATCAGAAAAAAGCGTCGCCATGGCATTCACTCGCAAATGCATGGATAGATATCCCTTAATCCTGGTGGTCGGCCTCTGCATTACAGACGGAACCCAAAGATATCTTGGTATTCTCTTAGACAGAAACCTCTCCTGGGCCCGTGAAGTGCAGAGGCTACGGAAGCGAATATCAACAGCATCGCGAATTATTGGGTATCTTGCTGGCAGCCACTGGGGTAGCGATTGCCGCTCCATGGTTTTGCTGTTCAAGGCGTATGTGGATGGCCTGTTGCGCTATAGCCTTCCTGTCCTGCAGCAACTGACACCTACAAGCAAAAGACAGCTGGAGGCGGCGAGAAATAACTGCCTCAGAAAATGCCTCGGACTTCCTAAAGGCTCGTCATGTTCTGGGACAACTGCTGAAGCAGGTTGCCTCCCCTTGGACGTGCTACGGCTCCAAGAAACGCTCTGCGTTCATTTGAGGCATACGCTACATGCACGAACCCATTTCCTGTCCCGTATTGCGGTTCAAAATCCGAATTCTAGCTTTGGACAAACAATACAAAGTATTAATGCCCCAATTCCAACTCAAGCACCGCCGACCATGCCACGGAACTTCCCGCCCTGGAATCCGACGCCTCTACGGATAAAATCATTCATACCCGGAATTGATTAAAAAAAACATATACCTCAAATTGGCCTGCTGCAGATGACGCTTGCACATATTAACAGGTTTTACTCGGCAACTACTCACATTCCTACCGATGGATCGGCAACACCTGAGTGCAGCTCCTCGGGAATTTTCATTCCATCAAGTGAAAAAGCATTTTCATGTCGGCTTGAGCGACCGACTTCGCCTGCGTCGGCGGAGCTCTACGGGATTAAAGAAGCACTTCGATATATTCTACGCCAGCCACCGACATGTTGGACCGTTTTCTCTGATTCGAGAGCAGCTTTCACGAACATGTCCAGCGCGACGTAAAGTATTTGCACCATCCGGCATACGTCGCTGGACATGGCGTTACGTTCCAATGGCTCCCAGGCCACAGCGGCATCATGGGAAATGAGAAAGCGGACGAGGCTGCCCGCAGGGGCCTACAATGAGAAAAAAAAGATTTTCTTCACGAAGCATGATGCCGCCACAATGACGAAGGCACTAGCTCTGTCGGGAAGGAACCGTTTATGGTCCTTGCAGCAGCATGATTACGGCTTTTATATTCCATAGACCCATACGTCAGAATGCGGCTGCCAGAGCGTCTACCCTGCCACTTGGAGACGTTGCTGCATAGACTTCGTCTTAATGCAGCACTAACAAATTCCTATCTACATCGGATCGGCCAGACATCAAGCACATATTGCGACAATTGTGGTTCACTTGAAACTGTTGAACACATATTACTGGAATGCTCTGCCTATGCCGACTCAAGGTGCCGTGTACAACATAAAATTGATTGCCTCCACCCTGGACCATTGACATTAAGATTGGTACTTGGACCATGGCCCTCTCCCTCCGCTCAGCGCAAAATCTTGTCCGCGCTATTCGAATTCCTCCAGGACATTGGTGTGTCCACGAAATTGTAGTCGCTCCTCCATTTCAAGAGCCTTTGAACTCAATACCCTGAAGAAGGATCATATTTTGTTTTTTTTCACTACTACTACTTTTCTTTTCTTCACTACACCTACTACCTTTTTCCCCTCCTCCTTTCCCCGCAGAGTAGCATGCCGGCGAACTGATGTCGGCAAACATCTCTGCACTTTCCTCTTTAATAAAGAGTTTCTCTCTCAACACAAGAAGAAGGATGTGGTCAAAGCACGTTCGGCTACGGCAAGGATTTCTTGAGCAAGCGCACCGCTTTCATACAGAACGGAAAAGAGAAGTCGGACCCGATAGAACTGGGAGAATGCGGCACCCCACAGGGTTCCGTTCTGTCGCCCCTTCTATTCAACCGGGCCCTCCTCTCGCAGCCAAATCTACTTAACCATATCCAAGACTTGGACCACGCGTTCTACGCCGACTACATCACAGTGTGGAGGAGTCGTGCGGGGTCCGAAGCCTGGACGCAGTAGGTCCTGCAGAGGGTGGCAACGACGGTCCACGAATACGCCAAGGCCTGCGGGTTGTGCTGCGCAACCAGAAGGCGGAGTTCCTCATCGTGCAGACCAGAACAGGCAACAACGATCCCGAGCCGATCGCGGTTGTTACCATTGGCACCGTAGACATCAAGCCAACGCAGCAACTTCGCATTCTCGGTCTCTTGTTACAATAAGGCGGCAAGGTGGCAGCGGCCATTGCTAAGATCAAGACGGCCTCCAAACAGGTCAGCGGAATGATCCCACGCGTTGCCAACCGGAACAGAAGACTAAAGAAGACGACGCCTTTGTCCTGGTCAGGGCGTTCACCGTATCTCGCATCACCTACTCGGCTCCGTACCTCGACCTACCGAAGGCGAACAGGAAAACGCTAGACACGATCGTAAGAAAAGCCACCAAGACAGCTATGGGCCTGCCACAGTGCTCGTCTACGCAGAAGTCTGAACATAGCAGTAGACAATACGGTAGACGAGCTGATAGAGGCTCATCGGTCTAACCAGAGAGTGCGACTGAGCCAGACTGAGAACGGCCGAGCAGTCCTCCGCAAGACAGGTTGGCCCATCGAACCACAAACACCCACGCACCCTCGATCTCCACCGTGGAGGGAAGAAATCAAGACCAAGCCCCTGCCGCGCAACGTGCTGACGATCGTCACTGACTCCAAGACGGCCTACGGCAACTACCGCAAGGGGATCGTCTCGCACGCGCCCCTAGCAATTCGCGCAAAGCGCAGCCCACCTGGACGAGACATAGAGCTCTTGTGGGTTCCGGCACACTCGACAGTGGATGGCAACGCCCTCACCGACCACTACGGCGGCGAACCAGCAGAACGGGGCGAGGACGAGTCGGCGCTGCCGCATCCAATTACGAGCTACCGCGAGATTACCCGGCTATACAGGAGCGCCAGGTACAGGCTTCCCGTGCCGCCCCAGCAACTCGAACGCAAACAACAGACGATCGTGCCCCGTGCACAAGCGGGGTCAGTGGCGCACCCAGGTTTATTGCACAAGACATTCCCGGAAGAACACGACCCCATCTGCGCGTTTTGCAAAAAAGACTGAAGGCACCCTGCCGCACATACTGGCGGAGTGCACTCAGCTCAAGAATCGCCCACCTTCCCTACCCCGCCGCCATCCCTCCTACCCGAGCGATAAGAGATCTTGTTGATGTCCAGCCCCGAGCTGTCGACGTAGCAAGAGCTCGCGTCCAGGGGCGAGGAGCTATTGGACTCGCAGGGGGTTTGTGAATAGGGTTCCACCCCGTCTGACGCCTTCGCGCGTCACCTGAAATCATCATCATCATCACCAGCCTATCTACGTCCACTGCAGGGCAAAGGCCTCTCCCATTATTCTCCAATTACCTCGGTCCTGTGCCAACTGTGACCAATTTATCCCGGCAAACTTCTTGATCTCATCTGCCCATCTAACTTTCTGCCGCCCCCTGCAACGCCTGCCTTCTCTAGGGATCCACTCTGTTGTTACCCTTAATGACCAGCGGTTGTCTTGCCTTCGCATTACATGCCCTGCCCACGTCCATTTCTTCTTCTTAATTTCTACTAATATGTCTTTAACACCAGTTTGCTCCCTGACCCACTCCGCTCTCTTCTTGTCCCTTAATGTACACCTATCATTTTCCGCTCCATTGCCCGCTGAGTCGTTCTCAATTTAGGTTGAACCCTCTAGTGAGCCTCCAAGTTTCTGCCCCGTAGGTGAGTACCGGTAAGATGCAGCTGTCATACACTTTCTTCTTTAGCGACAATGGTAGGCTGCTATTCATTATCTGAGAATGTCTGCCATATGCACTCCACCCCATTCTGATTCTTCTAATTATCTCTGCCTCATGGTTGGGATCTGGGATCACAACTTGGCCTAAGTAGATATATTCGTTTACACTTCCACTGCCTCGCCACCGATCTCAAACTGCTGTGCTGTCCCGAGGTTATTGATCATTACTTTAGTTTTCTGCATATTAATTTTCAGGCCCACGGTTCTACTCTGTTCGCCCAGTGCGGAAAGCATGCTCTGCAATTCGTCCCCCGAGTTACTTAGCAAGGCAACTTCATCAGCAAATCTGAGGTTACTGAGGTATTCTCCATTAACCCTTTACTCCCACCTGTTCCCAATCCAACGTTCTGAATACTTCTTGTAAGCATGCTGTGAATAACATTGGAGAGATTGTGCCTCCTTGTCTGACACCCTTCCTTATAGGTATTTTACTGCTCTCCCTATGGAGGATTATGGTAGCTGTAGACCCATTGTAGATATCATCTAAAATTCTTACATAATGCTCATCTACCCCCTGGTTCCGTAATGCCTGAATGACTGCTAGGGTTTCGACCGAGTCAAATGCTTTCTCATAATCTATGAAGGCTATATATAGGGGTTCAGTATACTCAGCGCACTTCTCTATCACCTGATTGATCGTGTGAATATGGTCCATTGTTGAATAACCTTTACGAACCCTGCTTGTTCTTTAGGTTGACTGAAATATAAGGTTGCAGAGATTCGGTTAGCGATTACCTTGGTAAATACCTTGTAGACGACTGACAGTAAGCTGATCGGCCTGTAATTTTTCAAGTCCTTCATGTCGCCTTTCTTATGGCGACATGAAATAAACATGAAATAAATAAACCTGAAATAAACTCAGCAAAATGTTGTTTCTCTATCTCTCTTTCTTGATCCAGGTGTTCGAGGCAGTAGTTCCGACGACACATCCCCTCCGTACGTATACAACATACTTCGCAGTCACGCTTGTAACACACTTTATATAGACTCAACTGCGCTGCGTGCCCTGTGTTTGAATTAATTTTTCCACGTTTCACTTCTTTTCTCTTCCTTTGACAAGGAAAATTTTTGTTTTATCTCGCCATCACATTTAGTTTTAATTCTCCGGGAAGTGCTTCCCGGTACTGCCGCGTCTGTACGAAAAACATAGACTTGTAAATGCACACGGAAGTCATGAACAAGACCAACACTTCGGGGCCAAAAGCGACAGAAAAGACACCAGAAAACGCCGCGAACGCGAAAACTTATTGTCGTCGTCGTGCCGTTCTGTTGTAGGGGCTTTTGGTGGTTTGGCGTTTGTTTCACAAAAGCAAGAAACAAAGCCAATGAAAGTGTGTCCTCCAAAAGACATTGCATATTAGGAATGTCACTTGGGAGCGAAGAAGCGACGCAATATTCTCCAGTACGCAAAACAGAAGAAGAAATACACGAAGCACCCGCTACTTCATCTTGGCTGCTGCGGTGGTCTCTTTTTTAGCGTGTTTCGTTTATCGCGTATGAGGCAAACGTGCCTTATAGTAGGGATTGGATTTCACAAAAAACCTTTAAAAAATGACATTTTTCTACATGAAAAAAAGTGCATATATTGCTCACATGCCGAGTTTATCAGGTTATTCAATTGCTTTTTGTCGCCGCACAGGCGACATTGCTGTTATTTTAGCATTCACTGCCTTATGTATATCTGGTCGTTCATTTTCTACAGCCTTCGGGTAAACATAGCTGCTCCTTATGCGCCGCCCATACACCGAAGTTTCCGCCGGGGATTTCTAACGCACAACCTACGAATGTGCGGCTAAAAGGAAGGCATCCTGTTAGCACAGCACGGAAGCGCCAAGTTCGCCGGTCGCAGGTGCTTTGCTGGTGCTTGGGGACCACTGCGATATAAATATAACTTGCTTCGCTTTCATGCAAGGGGATAACCACCAAATATGGCTGTTGTTGCTTCTCGCATCTCTGTTTTTCTTTTTTTGCTTACGATATGAATTTCAAATGCAAGTGCTGGTGCCGGTTAAACTACATAGCAACTACTGCAATTTTTCTAAACAATGACAGGAGCTATTGATCTTCATTTACAGTCTCCCCTTGGCTATTTGTTATAATCCGAACACTCAAGGTGTCTTTAATGCAATCAAAGACGAGCGCTGTAAACCAGTCAAGAATTCTTTCCAATTATGCGGAAAATACACTAAGCAGTTTGCAATCTTTGGGGACAGCACACGGCTTACAGTAATTAAAGCGCAGTCTTTCGGTGAGCCGAAAGTTTTTGTTGGTAATTTCTATAGGTTTGCCTAATTATTTGTGCTACCAGCTGGCAATAGTTTTGCGTAATCATTACGAATTATGATATCCTTGGAGCCCCTTGGTTCGGTAATACATAAGGGGGTGGGGATGTTGAATTCACCAGCAGGTGATGTTCCGTGGTACAAGGCACAAACAGGAGTCGGGTTCATTAACGACAGTTAGGCGACCGAAGAAAGTAAATGTACAGGAAAGGAACTGCTACAATTTTAAATCAACAAATAAATTATATGGAGTCAAAAATTGTCTGAATATAAGCGGTTGCGCTCTGGACCATGGATTCAGGCAGCTTATTCCAACGTTCAGTGGTTGTAAGTACAAAGGATTTGTTAAAAAAATTAGTTGTGCCATGCAAGCTTTTATGTCTTACAAGTTAAGCAGGCAACGCGATGAATCGACTGGAGCTACACGAACTGCATTGCGGTGTTAACGAAAATTATAAATATTGTTTGCGTAGAATGCCGAGCAGGGAGGCTTCGCGGAAAAGCAGTCAGGAAGTGAAGATAAGAGACGAGATCAAGAGAGAGACAGCGAGATTGAACGACGGAAATGGAAGTACTTTGGGAGGGAGTGAAAAAGAGGGAAAAGCCATCAGCGATTCGATTAAACGAGACCTCGGAATGGTCGTCCTCACGCTGAACCGTTCTTCGCTTCATTTTCCGTCCTTTGGCGTGTCCGTTCAGTCGACGTCTATAACATTGACCTTTATTTCTCGCCTTCGCCTTCGGGTGTAGGTTTACAGTTTTGATTTGTTTGTGTTGTGTCACTTATATAAAGGCTACACTTGGGAGACATTGTACAGAGATTCCGTCACGTTTACGATTTCATCTTTAGGCATTCTTATCACTTCTTACTTCACCCGCTCGCTTCCGGGGCCGTTATCAGGAGTTTTCAAGCCTCTGTCTGCAAAGCCACTCAGGGCATGGCTTTCTCTGCGCTGCCTCGTAATGCTTTTCAAATCCTAGATATTGGTTCTGCACCGGTTCCGATCTCTCTGCTCTGATGTCGGTCTCTCTTCTTTGTGCCCTCTTTTTGTCACGTTTACCGTTTATGTTCCCTGCCTGAAAAAAATTATACCTTTCAGCGAACGCATTTTTATAACTTGGGAGTTGGAACGATTCACCGTCAATAATAAGAAAGGAAGAGATCGTAAGAAAGATAGAAGCAAAGTAAAAAACAAGATACGAAAGAAAGAAAAATTCAAATAACAAAATCGATGTTCGGGGAATAATTACTCGAAATTCCAGCCTTTCGTACTCTGCTCTAGACTCACGCAAACAAAAGTCAGAAAAAATAGAAGGCAAGAGCGTAGCGCCGAAATTTCATCCCCTAAAAGTTAGCATGCGTGAAAAAGAACGAAGTGAAGCTGTGGTTGATATTTTTACATTATCTCTCTCGCTTTCTCCTCTATTCGACCTAGAAATGTCCTGCCCGAGAGAGACGGCAAAAATGATCTCATATTTCGTAATTCCTAAGGAATCCCCAACAATAACAGGGCTACGCTTCTATTTTATTCTTGGCCTCTTGACTTTCTTCTGTCGCCTACTGCGCTGCGAGGAATACCTTGGCCTCGTCTAGGCATTTTGTGGGCCCACAGCGAGGGACGATTTGGAAAAAGCATTAAGGTTTTAAACACTTGTTCCGTTACATGGTAGTCTAATAACTTAAAGATAATGTCCGCAACTTATAATCAGATGTTTTTGCCGTTGACAAGTTGGAAGCGAGCAATGGTGTATGGTCACAGCGCTTGAAGGCAAGCGCCGTATTCGCGAGGAGACGCACACTCAGTAACCGCACAACGGCGCCGAGCTAGTTTTCTTTGCGTGAACTTTATGTACGAAATTGGTATGGTTTTGTGCGCCTTAGCGTGGTACATAAATGTTTCACTTGGGAAAGCCATTTTTGACGCAGGCACGTCAGCTAAAGAATACTGAGCCAGAAATAAAAAAATAGAGGGCGCCTACGTTTCTAGGAAAGGCCTGCGCATGCGTAACGTGGCTCAGCTGGAGAACGACAAAACTCCCAACCAGCGAGACAGAAAAGTGTGCTTGTTTCTCGCTGGCATACAGGAACCCATTGCCACACAGTGCCACTTCGTACGGCTGCCGCTCAAGAACTGGGGTGGAACCTGTTAGTTTCAGTTACATTATCTCCAAAGTTGGGAGGGGTTCCAGCGGAAAAAGGCTAAGTGTGCGCTTGCGAAGGGCTAGTGCTAAAACAGAAATAGCTCCCTCAACAGCGTTGTCGAAGGCTTGCTTAGGCTTGCTGTGCTGGCGTGGGTACTTTGCTGCTGTCCTTACCAAAAATAGCCAAGAACTCCCAAAGCTCTGGCGCTTTCACCACGAGACGCAATGCTACATTTTAATTCAAAAGCTTTTAATGGTTACTGGGCCAAAAGGGTCCAGTAATTGCGTGCGCAAATATCGTACTCAGAAGCCGTGCATAAAATCCTGTGTTAGCAGGGCGTTCCTAAACGAACGCATCCGACATAAAACAGACATAAGAGAAAATTGGCACATCCTTTGGCAGCGAACCGTTGTATGGCGCGCGATTAAGAATGGATTTAGGCTTCCATGGAGACAGTGTCCCCGAGAAATTGAATAGCAACTGTGCGAGAAGTAGGTGTAGTCACATCAATGTCGAGGTTGTAGGCTCAGCTTTAGCATTGGCAGGGGGCGCGTCTACGAACCCAGCCGAAACAACTCTTGTTCTCATATAAGAAAACACTTGCCTTGTGATCATCTGGAAATATTTATGTGCAGCAAACCTTTATGACCCCCGCTGGCATGACACCATAGGCAGTGCTACCTTTCGTTTTATTCGTCATGTTCTAGAGAATGATGCCAAAAATCTGCAAGCAGATCTACGCTTTGAAAACACGCGCATTGCACCCATATTTGCTAGAGAACTAGATCCGGCAACACCAGGGATGCGTTACACGTTCGTTGGTTAGAGTTTTGTTGGGATTTCTCGGTTATCATATCAATTCGGACTTTGACTCGCAGACAGTTCGAAGTTTTACTCGCTGAGCTTTTAATTTGTTCCGCACGCACTTTGTATGTACTTCTCATCGCAGCAGCTTTAACTTAGGCCGTCTCCCAATTCATTTGGCACGAAGAAAGGTTCCGGTTGAACTATCTTCCTTCTTATATGGAGAGGTGCATAATCTTCGTTTTAGAATTGCACGACCATGCACACGTTAGTAAATTCAAAATAATTGGACAAAAAAATGGCGCAATCGGATATACATCGGGTTGATAATGTGTGTGACCCAGGGTTGACCCCCAAAGCGGAAAGCGTTTTTTCTTCTATTTCATTGCCGTTAAGCATCATCGCTTAAGAAAGTTGGATTTCCTGCACTGAGTGTTCTGCTTGTCTTACGCAATCAGTAAGTGAAAGAAAGTTTCGCTTTAATAAGGATTTTCCACCCCCAGAATCACTTTATTAAGGTTATTGCTGCACCGTCAGCTATATTGTGGCCCGTTAAGGTCAGTAGCGCAAGAAATAAATACCGCATTGGGGCCCTGTCTTTTAGATACGAAGCGTATCATGCTCGTGGCTGTGTCCCTTCCTTCCCTTGTTGTCGTTGTCCGCGTCCGCAGTCTACTGCGCATGCGTGTCTCTTCAGCCCCATCAGCGTTTGGGCTGACGTCAGCACATGCACTATAAAAAGCAATATTAGGCGGCACACGGTTTCGATCCCACGACTCTCTGGCCGCAACGGGAGGTACGTGGCGCTCTTCCAGATGCGCTACAAAACCGACCGGAGCACGTGCTAGGAAAGGACTTATGCCCTTCACACATTCAAACTACGTGAAGAAGCTACTCATACAACGAAGGCACGCGAAGCTGAACGTAAACGGGAAAGGCCAACTGAAAACTAGATGGGAACTTCAGTCGACCCCTTGGCTGCTTTGCATACTACTCAGGGTTCCCCTGCGGGAAGATGGTGTAATTTTTTCCTAAATGTTTCTTTGCTGTCGCATAGAAACATTAGTAGTTTTGTGGCAGTTCTGGTGTACGGCAGAGCAGCTTATGGTTTTTCTTGGGTCATGCCTTCCATGCTCGAGAAATCCGGTTAATCACTTTGAGGGTTTTATTTTGGCAGTAAGGTATGGCTGATTAACTGCCGGGAAAGTGGGACAATAATTCCGAGGCTTTGTTCTTGGCTTTGGTTCGGCTTTCTGAGAAGTCTGAATAGCATTGTTATCACTTCTTGTGAGTTCTGGAAAATTGACAGGCTTAGCCTCGTTGTTCAACTTAACACAAATTCTGGCTTGGGGTACCATCGAGTCGTGTTTAAGCTTAATGTTAGAAAACTCTAGGTTATTCACAATAACTTTCAGTTGCGTGAAACTCACAAAAAGCGTACGCAGCGCCTAATGCGCCTACATGCTTACTGACACAAAACAGGCTCCTTTTCTCGGGTGTGGCATGGTGCTTTAGGTTTTGTCATGCTTACGGGAAAACAGCCGAATGCAATCCTAATATCTCTGCTGAGCAGGCATCTCTGCCAGACCATCAGCGTCCTAGTTTTGTCTGCCGGAGTGGTTAGATCATAGTCGATGTTTTAGAGCGAAGATTTTAACCTCTACCCGCAAAACTCCCAGAACAAACACAAGAAATTACTCGCGCTGCCAGGAATCGAACCTGGAACCAATAGAGAAACGCAGCGACAGCCCGTTGTCTTCCCATTGAGCTACGAACCCACGCGTAGACGGGGGAGATAGACGTTGCACTCACCCCTACCTGCGTTCTCGCTGAATGCCACATGATAGCGTCACGCGACCTCTCGCGCTGCTGAGAAGTGAGATCGTGTAATACCGGGTTTGAGCTTCCATTAATTTTATACAAAAAAGTTTCCACTCATCTCCTTCACCAGTGCAACTCAACGAACCACCATTCATGAATCATGCATTCATTTAACCTTTGTAAAGGATATACCATGAAAGTAATGAAAGGTGTGGTGAAGTACACTTCACTTTTCTCGGGCTTCACTCTTTGTGAAGCCACGTGTGTGAATTCAAGTGACGTGCATGGACAATCATTGTGTGTGTAATTTGCAGATTCGCTTTCTAACCACCTTCACAGGGTGGGTTGGCGCGAATTGTTTTCCCTCCTTTTGGCTTTGATGGCACTAGGCTACACATCACCATGAGTCGCTGCCACTCTCTGCTTTTGGTCTTGAATGTTGACTCCATCCAGGCAGAACTACCAATATGATATCAGGACTTACATTCGCTGCAATTCAGGCTTGGTCCGTCATCTGGCATGACACATCGGGGAACTGGAGTTCGCTGTTATGCCAGGTGGTCCAAAAGCATACAGTAGCACTCATGTCCGCACGATGTCTATACACGACACGGCACACATTCACACAACAAAGCACAAAACACTGAGACTACGGCGAGAGCAGTAACACAGCATAAACAGTACCACAGATTATTAGGCGTATTCACTAACTGGGGCAGCCAACAATAAAGAATCAGTGCCCTTCCACTCTGTGCAGACGGACGACCAGCCAAGCTGTACGCCCTCCACGGAATGCACGAAACAAACACGTTAGTAATTTACGACCGAGCGTACTTCCTAGCCAAGTGCATTATTGAAATTTGGAAAGACCCGAGCTGTGTCCTAGCGAACCAGCGTAGAGCTGTATCTTTCCCTCCCGCGCCGTAGGCATGTTACGGTTTGTGTACCACATCAACCCAGTCCCCTCTACCACTGAAGACACCGGTCCGGTCACATTGGGCTGTTTGACGGCCACGTTTAAACCTCACGCGAATACAACGCACATGTCATCAGTAAAGACATAAAACCTTTCGCTGCGGGTGCCCGCCCCACCCCTCCCTCCACTCCCAACCCGTACAGGCGTAAACCAGCAACCGTGAAAGACACTCATTGAAAGACACTGTCACACATGTCGCTCTTAAAGCCCCTTAAGATGAACAAGTGATATTGGCCCACGTCGGCGTTTCGAGCAGGCCAGTTGCTATTGATCAGGGACGCATTCGCGACTACTCGAAAAGCTGGAATTTGAGGAGGTGGTGGTGGCGGCAGGGGCTTTCAGTTGTTTTCACGCCCATTCACGCTTCTGTTCGGGCTGACGCATCTTCAGTTTTCACTCTTCTTGCTCCAAGTGAAACCGACATGCTTCGTCCCATGGCGAGTCAACACCTCGAAAGACGTCAACAGTAACTCTAGTGGACACACATGTGGTGGCCCTTTCGCTGCCCAGTCGTAGGCATTTTACTGTATGTGCAACACACAATTCAGACGCAAACCGCTCGATAGCGGAAGACAGCTGACCGGGCGCATTGAGCCATAAGACAAGAATAAATTTCCCGCCACCAGAACGGGTATGTCATTGGTTACGCCATTAAGCCCTGCTGTGGGTTCATGCCCTCTTCCTTCACCCCCAAGCCGCGCATGCCTAAACAAGCACCTGGGGATAGCGCATAATCAGGCGTGAAATACACCGGCAAATGCAGAGAGAACGGCCTTATAAGCGGCCAGACTTACATTTATTATTATTCTTCCGCCAGAAAAACTATGGGCAGCTGGTCGACGAGGGCCGCCGACGCGACAATTTTGCTCGGAATGACTTTCAAGCTAAAGAAGAATTATGTGCTTCTCCTGGCATTCAAATGGGGCAACTTGCTGTTAACCGGCAGGACCCTAAGCTATACGCGAAGTCGAACTTGAGTCGACACCACCGCGGGCTACGTTCTTAGCGGCGGCAGTCGCTTTCCGGCAGTTATACACGCATTTGGGCTGCTGTGCATTATCGCAATTATCTGATAACGGCGCTATGACCGCTGTCAGCCGACTGCGGAACACGTGAAAGTGCGGTCAGTGGTGGCCGGGGAGTAAAGTGGGTAACCGTTGTGAAAGGGGAATTGGCGGTGGCGAAGAGGAGCCGCGGAGCACCGCAGAGTAAGTCTGTTTCACCGCAATAAAAGTTGAGTCGGGGAAGTGGAGTGAGACATGTACTGCTTCCCAGTAAAAAAGAAGATAATACAGCTTCTCCCCAACACCGCCGCTGGCACTTGTGTGTCCAGTCACGATTTCGGCTCGGAAACACTGCGTTACTTTCGCGAGTTCGGTGATATTTATTAATGGGCATTTCCGCAACCCTGAAGCACCTTTTCAGCTCGCCTAGCTTGGCAAACGAGACAGAGCAGATAATGGAAGCATCGTACCTTCACCGCCGCCCCTTCTGCCAGTGTCATCGATGCGCCACCACTGTACTATATCGGCATCCGCTGAAGCGCCACAAACACCTCTGGGTGGGTCTTCTTAAGGCAGCTGACTTTCAGGTTGCTGCCGGCTGGTGTCAGTCTGAAGCTCGCCGTGGTCTGAAGTTTGCGTTCCGGGCTACACGTTAGTCTTTTTTCAATGCCCTTCTATGTGCACTTTTCCCATTTCCTTATATGGTGTGCTAGTGTTTCTTACCTTCAGTACCCCTACTAAGGCAAACTCACTAGGGCAGTAAGATGTTGGTCCCAAAGGTGTTGTGTCGTATTCTTTTCATATACATGCTGTTTCATCTCGTTTTCAAACTCACATGCGAAATGGTGGTATTCTTAAAAATTATTTGGTGAACTGTCGTCTTTCTTTACACAGGGCAGCAATAGATAACGGGGAAAGCAATATCAACTACAAATTTCATTCTTTCGGCAATCTTCGGAACCCGTCGTATGATATTACTGATTTTATTGAAATTTATATTCCATGGCGTGTCGGATGTGTGATAGGCATTGCAAACTACCTCGATCAACGGAGTATTTTATTACTAAAATGGTGGCGTTTGTAGATGACGTTTACATTTTCTTAATTCAGTGCCTTGTTTGGATCTCTCTTGGGAAGGAATGTAAGGTTGTGTACGTATCTCGACACATTTATGTGTGCCACAATTTTGCTGTTTTCTTTTAACTGATTTACCAAATAATGTCCTCATACAGTCGTTATATTCGCGATCTTTGTTTTATAAAATTATGTATGCAAGGAATGCAACAAAAAAATTCAGAGAGAAACTCGGGACTGCTGCCATTTGGTAATGCGAGCGCATTGTATTTTGTTTGGAGCTATCGGACGCTTTGTCTACTGTAGGTCTGTCGTGGTCCAGACGGATATATGTCTGGCGTGTGATCTTCGCGTCGAAGTAGTTGAGACTATCACAGGGGATGGAAGGTTTAGCCGCAGCGAGAGTCTGCCTCTTTGCTCACCGGGTGCCCTTTATTTATTCCCTTGCATCCTCTTCCATGTGTACTTCCATGACCTTCCATGTGTACCTTCCATGACCTTCCATGTGGACTTCCATGGCTATGTTTCACGGCAGCTGCTGGTGTACCATTTTTCAATCCATTGCGGTAAAGGCATTGAAGGAACGCAGAAAGGTGTCCTGCGGTGAGATTATGTCCTCGAAATATAACCATCATGATCTTTTTGCTGTCGCATCGTTTTCATCTTGTCTCCGTTACAATGGTAGAGAGGCTTTGCAAATGCCGTGATCATCATCATCATCATACAAGCTACTACGCCATGCAGGCAAAGGCCTCTCCATTATCTCCAATTGCCTCGGTCCTGTGCCAACTGTGACCAATTATCCCGCAAACTTCTTTATCTCATGCCCATCTAACTTTCTGCCGCCCTGCAACGCTTGCCTTCTCTAGGGATCCACTCTGTTACCCTTAATGACCAGCGGTTATCTTGGCTTCGCATTACATGCCCTGCCCACGCCATTTCTTTCTAATTTCTACTAATATGTCTTTACACCAGTTTGCTCCCTGACCCACTCCGCTCTCTCTGTCCCTAATGTTACACTTCATTTTCGCTCCATTGCCCGCTGAGTTGTTCTCAATTTAAGTTGAACCCTCTTAGTGAGCCTCCAAGTTTCTGCCCGTAGTGATAGTCTTACCGTGATAGTCTTACATAAAGCTGAGTAGCGTGGACGTGTTTTGGTACTTTTGTAACTAGAGGGCTCAGATTACTCCCGTAAACCACTTGTAGTCCGATTTTGTGGTCTTGTTCTTATCGTATGCTTGTTCTCCGTGCGTGTTGTTGTCTTCTCTCTTGTTTTAATCTTCGCCTCTTGTTTTAATATACGCTATTTGCGTAAAGGTCTTCGGTAGTTTGGTTGTTGTCGCGCTACACTTTCTTCTGTAGGCTTTGCCTCGAAACACTGGTTTTTAGAAGACGGATTCAATGTGTGGACTATTTTCGCCTTTAGGTACACAGACCGATAAATTTGTAGGGGTGTAGGGGATGCGCGTTAGACTCGCATTTCCTAGGCCGGCGGTTGAACGCCAGCCAAATAAAGTTCACATTCTTCTGTTTACGTTTCTGTTTGCGCTGCGGGCTATATTTCGAACCATTGGACGTCCCGTCGACTCTGGACGACGGGTTTTTGCGGAACGGTGCATTGAATTCTTTGGCATTTAAATCTGAGGGGGCCCCATAGATGGGTTTTTTAGTTTCACCCAGTAGGCCCTGTTTTAATATCTGCCGATGAAAGTTGGCATTCTCATGTTGTCACACTTGCCACCATGAGTTATATATACAGCCATCCCAGTTCACAACGTTTTGATCCTTCTTTATTTCTCCAGTTCACGGTGTGAAAGTTTTTAACCACGTATACACATTTTTTACGCAATAATAATGAGCCGCAACCTATTACAGGCCTTAAGTTTTAATGCGAAAGCCATGCTCGGCGCCGGTCTGTCACAGCCATGGTTACCCGAATGATGACCGAGAGCGCAAATGACGACCACTGATTGCTTCCGTGGCGTCTGCATTACAAAAATTAAATAAGGGGCTAAGACCATCTCTAATATACGAGTCGCTATCATCGGGTCACGCACTATTTCAGCGTGATAACATTAGTGAAGAGAAGAAAAATTCAGACATTGGCGAAAGTGACTGTATTACGCCCAGCAAATCATACGGTTACCCAGTATATGACCAAGTTGTCACGAATGTGCCCGCCACTAAGACTAAAATGCTCTTTGGAAACTTGTTTTCATGAATACAGCGTTAAAAAACAAGTTATGGAAGGCTTTGTGGCACATGACGATAAGCACCAAAAACGCAAGCGTTATTATCAAAAAGAAAGGGATGCACGGCTTTTTTATGGGTGAATATTAGGATAGAACCAGTATAGCACCGACTAGGTGCACAACGCACACGCATATCAGCTTTGAGTACGCAAGCCAAAGGTCAGAGCACCCGAAATTGGGAAAAGCAACCGGAATTGTGTGGATGGTTCAAGTTCTTCGTGGTTAGTGGCAGAAAGTTGTCCATGCGAAGGCTGGTTCTAGTGGAAACCTCAAGAATATGGTTAGTGAAAGAATCGTAATGGCATATTGAATTGCTGTCCCACTAAATGTATCACAAACTTTAAATGGTCCCATCTGGATAAAACATTGTTCACGTCAAAATAAATACAAAATAGAAAAAGCGACACAGGTTCCAATATCAAAGGCCTCTTTTATATAAAGCGCAGGCTCCCCAAGACGGCTGAGAGACTAGCAAGCCAGCGCATTTGTCATATTAGGGGCGCAATTTCACAACCGTCGCACGCGGCCACTGACGTTGCGAAGCTTAGGCACCTGTAACGGCGCAAGGAGGTCGTTGGCATACTAAATGATGACTTACGTGCAGAGAACAGGCTAAGGAGCAGTTTTTTACTTCGAACCCTCATTCCCAAGTAGAGGGTGTTATTAAGGGCGTCCACTAAAGCTATCCAAAAACGTGCCATATATTTTTTCACGTGATATGCACCTAAGATTACAAAATCTCCATCTGAAAATAGTAATGGTAGGGCTATGATTACGTCCACTAAAAGCAGGATATGATTGTTGCCACACACCACATTTTTATGCAGCACAAGAGTTTAGGATGTTGGTTTGAAAACTGTAAAATTTGGCCGTCGGCAGATCCGACTGGTCGGTGAATGCATAGACAAAACCATGACTACCTAATTTGTTCTTTTCAGTCGAGTGTTATGATAGTACAGCCAAACCTGAAACGTGGCTAGCTGATTGAAAATGGCGGGTGGGTACCCATATAACGACGAAGACGCAAAAGGAAGAACCTACACAACTCGAAGGTGCTCGACGTTTATTTTTATTTTTTTGTTTGACACAGATACATGAGTTTTTGTGAATAAAGGTTCACATCTTTTTCTGGGTTCAGTTCATTTACCATAGCGTGAATAATATACCATAGCTTTTCGAAAAAAAATGTTCGCCACCGAACCGCGGACACACAGTGACAGAAGAAAAAAGATGACAAAGCGCGTGCGGAGAGGGCTGGCGTCAGCCGAGCCGGCGTTGGCTGTGAACGAGGCAGCTGGCGAGCCAAGCTTAGACATCTCCCGCCCTTGGCACTACCGCCAGCGTTACGAAGGCATTCAATTCTCAACGCAGCTCCATCCACGGCGCTTTCCTCCAATATTGGTTAACAAGGATAAGCAAGGACAGCAGTATAGAGGGGACACCTGCGGACCTGTATCCGGATTACGGCGTGCATGACCGTATTTCCGCCTGTTTGTGCAGAGTATGACCTCTGCCGTTTTGCGGCAGTCTCCGAGAATGGACCGGCCAACCACTTCGGATAGATATCGATACTGTGCGCAGCAGTCTCCGAGGTGAACAGCATAAAAACGTCAGAACAACGCACATCGGTTAATCTCAAAGTGGTGGAAAAATTACATAAAAAAGAATTATAATTTTAGCAACAACTCCCCAGCAAGCGCTCCCAAACTCTCCTGAGCTACTACTCGCAGTCCGTATAGTCGAGACACGCATTTTTTTCAAGCACTATCGAACATTAGTGATCGTGTGCCTTCGACGGTGATATGTGTATTGTAGTTTGTTAAGCGCACGATTGTGGTACAAGTTACGCGGCATAACAACAAAATACAGTGACGGGTATGTGTTGACACTTCTGGTTGGGCGGTGCAAGCTGCACGCAACAATTTTCGGTGCCTTAGTCTTATATGTGGCTTCAATCTCGACTAGGTTCGCCTTGACAGGAGTATTTACCTGTGCAGGCTTAACACGTACACTAGTTTAACTCGGTCCATTTTTCAAAGTGTTTGTTGGAGCATAGAGTAGTCAGGAAGATCTCCAGAAGATGCACCAGTTTTGAGGATGGAGCACCGTTGCTATCCTAAGGGATTATTGAGGACCATGAAGGAAACGCTTTCCGCATCAAGGAATTGAGGGGCTAGCGGCGAGACGCGTATTGCTATGTAAATTGCGCTTCCCCTTCATGCATCCAACTTGCTGCGCTCAAGAAAGAATGCGGGTGCCCGCATAAAGCTCCCGCTAGAATAGTTTAGAACGTTTTTGGAACTTCTGCAACATTTTATGAAAGTTTAAACGTAAGCTTTAACTACAGATCTTGCCAATGGTAGCTACGCACACTGAAGTCTTAGTTTACGTGCTTGGTTTATGGCCAGTTTTTGGTGCCTCTCAAGTTTCTCCACAAGTTTTGAATGATGAAAAGCCAACAGTCTTGTTTTGTGCTTTTCTCTGTGTATTATTATTATTTTAATGATTCATCGGATTGATGTGCAGCTCTCTGTCGGTCTTACTTATTATAATGTTTCCTCAAGATTCGGCACAAAGATCGCAAAGACACATCGGCCACATGTTGACAGCTGAGACATAAGCAGTCGTAGAGCCAGTAAATATCGTATTGTATTAAAAGAAGTACATTTTTTAATCCTGTGAAGGAGACGGAACCAAAGTGGCTCCAACCGTGCACTGGCCGCCCCCTGTGTGGGTCACACCGAGCAGCTGCATAGTCCATAGAATGCTGTTATTGCTCCAGGACGACGGCGAGCGTCGCAAGGGCGCAGTATGCTGTAGGAAAGGAAAGGTACGTCGAAACGTGCACGCAGAGGTTTGCATGTAATTTCGCACGTGTGTGCGTGTGGCCCTGCGGCTAGGGCTAGTGTCCGTGTAGGTGAGAGCTTGTAGCCATAACTGTGCTGCGAGTTATTCAGTCGGGTGCGGCGCAACGTCCATGCCGGATGACGGTTGTGGAAGTAGCGCCCAGAGGTAAATGGGCAGAACTGTGATTAGACTGGTAATAATTCCTTGACTAACGTACAGCCTCCCAAAGTTTTAATATATAGCGGGGGCAACGACCGATTGGCATGTCAGCGGCTTATCACGGTGTTCACCGGCAAAATAGGCGACGGTACGCGCACGCGCCTAGAACTATCTGTTGTGGGAGCCTCGTCTGCTCCGCTGTTCTTCTAAGTGCTACACACCCCCCGTTTTTCTTATGGTGCAAGGCCGTTTCGCTACCCCCAAAGGTAGCTAAGCGGCGTGGGGCACAAAGTCATTCAGATGCAATGGCAGGGAGTGTACCACTCTGGAGGAAACAGCGTAGCAGACGACACTCATACAGCAGATAGCCCTATGCGCGCGCACGTACTCTCGACTATTTCGCTGCTGAACACCGTGATAAGGCACTGACATGGGTCGGTCGTCGCTCCCGCTATATGATTAAAAATTTGGGAGGCTGTACATCGGGGAGCGAGCACCAGCTTATGTACACCGCGAAATTGAAACGGCTATTGAAAGAAGAATTGTCAAAAAATAAATCAGCCACTTTACCGAACTGCATACTATCATTCTGAATCGCTGTGTTAAAAAGTGTGCGGCGTAGGAAGAAGGCCAGATTTTTATTGCTCTTAGTCCCATTCGCTTCGGTGAGACATCAGAAACGGCTTAGAATACGTGATTAAAATTTCAGTGTGGCAATGCAGGAAGGAAATGAATGTGCCGTTTGATCTCTCCGAGAGAACTCATGTTTTTTTTCTTAGTATGTAAAAGAAAAATATGCTAGCACAAGCAAAATTGTACTCGATATCATTATATATGCATTAAACGCTCAGCGCCATCGAAGGAACGTCCTTTTTTTCAAGAGGGAGGAAGTGCGTGTTCTTCGTCTTGCTCTACCATATTGCCCCTTGAGCAAAACGTATTTAGTTTTCTCCATTTCAACTGGAAAGCAACGTCTTGATACCTTTTTTTCTTAAAGTGGGTCAAATTATTATCTTCCTAAGTAGTCAGCATGCATGTGGGTGCATAGTATCAAGCTCGGAACACGCTCCCGTGTTTGTTTTGATTAAAAAAGGGTTTTGGTAAAAATGGTATTCAGACATCTTAGCTTTCTATAAGCTGCTAAAAAGAGGCTTAACCGAACGTTGTTACTCCTTAGGCGGTTTCTAAATTTTGTTATATTTATTTAAAGTAAATAAATGTAAAATTATACTTTTTTGTTTTTTTTTTTTTCATTGGCTGATGAAGCCGCCACGGGGGCGGGGTAAAAATGACACAAGAACCGTTATGTTTAACATTTAAAATCACTAAATTCTAATATTCATTATTCCAGTCCAACTCCGTTACCACCTGTGCGTATGTGCGTGTGCAAAAATGCGGAAATACATACATCCGCACACCACTTCACCTGCTCATGTACACCCGACGACAAAATAGGCTGGGGAACACGAGCCCCTGGCAAAATGCATCGCCGCATCATTTAACGTTGCAATTCTTGCGGCGAAACACCCATGTACGCGTGCGTGTTCAACCACTTTATACTACCCTGTCTTTTCCTTCGATTCAAGCGGCAAAGGTGATAGTATTGAAGGGACACTATTAGGCTGAGCACATCTCTCTGGCCGATGTGTCGGCGGCGGACAGCGAGGGTGAAGCCTCCTTTGGTCTAGCTGCCTGGCTGTGACCAAAAACGTATTGCAACGAAATTTTTATATTTAAAAATACCTTACAGGCCCAATTGCAGGGCATTTAGAAGGGGGGTTTCAAAAGATAAATTGTGTCGCGATAGAATTGTAAGATAACATCAACTTTCGAATGAACAAAAACGGAGCAACAAATAACTCGTTATATGTTAGAAAATAGCAAAAAAAGATAATTGAAAAGAAAGGTCACTTCTACGGCAACTGTCGCACCAGAATTGTAAGATAACATCAAATTTGAAACGAACTAGAAACTGAGCAACAAATAACACGGTACGCGTCGGCAAGAACCACAAGAAGCTAACGCGCAAAAAGGTCACTTGAAGTTGCACGCGGGAACACTACATATAGGAAACAGTAGAGCTGCGCGGAACACTACTCAGAAGAAAACCAGCTGAACACAAGCAGCCCAAATTTATCCAGAACAGAGCGTATAAAGCAAATTATTGTAGTGTGGAAAACTCAGGTATATTAGTTTGAATGGTGATAGCGTTGTTTGGCACTCTAAATACGAAAAAGTGGTTTGTGTCTGCGTTAAGCAATTCAAGGCATATTTCATCCTATTGTTTATTTTTGCAGTCTTTAGTCAAAGCCGCGACTCCGCAAATCTCTGCTTGCGTGGTTTCTTCGTCAGTACCGCTTTTAGTACAGCCATAGACAAATGAAATGCGCACACAAAAATGTGAACCAGAACAAACGAAATTGACAAGCCAGATTTCATTATTTTCTAGCTGTAATTAGTACACAAGTCTATTTGATCAACATGGAAGGAAATCAGGCTAGTCCCGTCTGGTTCATCTTTTTGTGATCGTGTATCATTTTTTCCATACTGTGGAACACTTGCCCGTGAAACACTTGCTCGTAGACTCCTATGGAACTCCTATGCACTATGGAACACTTGCTCGGAGACTCCTTGCCTCCTCGCCACTTTACCTCACATTTCTTAGCCTCGCATTTCCACCCTCTCCACTTCACCGATGATGATTGTTTTCTGGTAACGCCCAACGGCGGACGCAAAAGCTTCACCAGCTCCGGTGTTAGAATTACCGGAAAAAATACCCAGTGCACGTGGTCGTGTGCCTCGTGAGGAGCCCCCGTCGTCGACGAGCTGGACCTTCTAGAAGACTTTGCCCAATCGTTCCTGGCGTGACCTCTTGCGTGCTGTTCTCCTCGCCCGTTCACGTGCGTTTGTGCCTGAAGTGGAGAGCAAGACGCCGAGTTCTCGAAGCCGGTTGCTAAAGCGGTCTACTTTGGGAGAGACGTGAAACCCAGCGGTCAAAACAATCCGCGCCGGCACCCATGGAGAACTTTCAGCGGAAAGTTCGGTTAGGCATGTGAGGTTTAAGAGCCGGGTCTCTGAATAAGGCACACATGCCGCAATCTCTGCTGTTTCTTCGGCCTTGCACCACTAGTGCGAGCTGGGCCAATTTGTTTTAGGGAGGAAAATTAACGGCCAACTGACACATACGTCGCCAAATATTGGAATTTGTACTGCGTTTAAAATTACCCGAACCAGTTATTTACCGTGCCTACCGGCAACAGCGGGGGTTATACCCGGCTGCCACCACAATCACGGCTGTGAACACAAGACGAGTTGATGCAGCCACAGATAAATTTTGTTGGTTGTCTCAAACATGACCGTTGACGCGTTTTCCAGTCTGACGGACTTATTACCGATCACATGACATAAGCTTAGAGTACAAGATGGCCAGTGCTGGGAGCCCCAAATGAATCTGCAGACTCAGCTCCCGAGTTTGGCAAGCGGAATGTCCATGCTCGTGTGGCAAGCAGAATGTCCTCGTGTGGCAAGCAGAATGTCCATGCTCCTAGGCGTGTGATGAGGATACATTCTTGATGTATTAAAGCCACGCTTTCTTTCTCTCCGAGATGGTGACGTTGCACATAAACGAACTGTACGAGAGCCAACTTTACCCAGTTGAAGTACACATGATGATCATCAGTTTCTACAACGGCGGATCAAGCTTCTCAAAGAAAAAGAAATGCTCCCCGCGGTCGCAATCGGAACTGGGTCATTCGCGTTATGAAGCCCGCGTCTATCCGATTGCACCATTCCGACATGGCCGAAAAAGTTTGGATTTTGGACTACACTTTCACTTCCGCTGCATTGGAACCGATAATAAATAAATAAATAATAAATAAATACATAAATATAATAAATAATATAATAAATAAACTAATCCCTTGGAAATATAGCGAATTCGAAATAAATCAATCTGCAAACGCCAACCCGCATATATTGCATGGTGACCAAAGCTATCTATCAAAGGGGCTTTGATGTTGGTTGGAGAAATCCGCACTAACATGGTATGTCAGTTGACGTGCGAGTGAATCCGCTCCCTCGTTTCCTTCCAGACGTTGTGAACTTTCATTTATGTGTTAGAGAATCCCTCTGGTTGATAGTCCTGGAGGATGGCTCTAAATTCGTATTCTTGCGATCCATTTGCAGGAGGGTCTTGCAGTTACATTTTATTTCCCGACGACGATTGTTGCCTTCGTACGGTGGTACATACTGATGTCGTGAATGCTGTTTTTTTCATGGTATCGCAAAATCATCTAGAAGGAATTTAATCTGGCTTGTCACCTGCACTTGTATAATTTTGGGTGGATATATTCCCGCAGGTGGAGAGCCTTTATGCAAAGTCGCTGGAATGGTGGATCCTTCATGTCGTACAGTGGGTTGTTATCCTGAGCGTTGCTTATCTTCAATATGACGACCCGTCCCGATTTTGCTTCTCCGCAGCGCTCCATTTGTGCTCGGAGAGTGGCTCCTCTGACTTCTGCAAACGTTTTTCAAGGACACAAATGAAGGATCTTCTCGGTGGCCGGGAAAAGAGGAAGTTTGAAGGGTGCTTGATACGCTGTCCGGATGATGCCGTTTATTTTTTTATTCAGTTGTGTGTAAGTGTGTGGCGCGGAAAGCTGTATAATATCCCACTCTTGATCAGTGCCTGCGCTAAGCCTCATCGTTTTTATCTCTCATGCCTGCTTTTTTTCCTGGTCACACGTTTCTGAATGTATGTAAAATGGTAAAGAATTGTTTTGGCGCATGCTGAAATCGGCTCTTCCTGCTTCCCCCTGAGGGACCATGGTGAGGATTCTCACGGAGCTGTTCTCGGTGAAGACCTCTCGAGGTATTGAAGGATCATTTTTAAACTCGGCCGCGTGGCTCCATCCAGTTTTGGCGTACAGAGCTTGCGGTAGTGACACGGCTCCGGGAAATGCGAAAAGGAGATTGAAATATTTGTGTAATAAATGCTATACATTGCGTTTTATCATCTTATAAGAAAGCATTTTAGTTTGTTTCTTCTCATATGGTAAACCTCCCTCGGTGGTTGGGAGCTTTATCCCCGGTCCCAGGAGGAGGGGCATTTAGGTTGCATGCAGTCACTTGCAGGCACGGCTGTGGACGGTGTCTGCTGATCATGCAACCATGAACAGGGCGTGCACAAAGATCTTCACTGCGTAGGTGCGGCCGTCGCTGATGTCAGGCATCTTTCACTCTACGTCGCCGTAGTATCATTGTCCTCCTTTCCAGACTCCTTGTGCCGCCGTGCTTTGTTCAAGAATTAGGCCAGCCCTCATATCCGGTGGCATACTTCTGCAGACGCTTGATAAACACGGCCGACAGCCGCCGTGCTAGAACACACAGAAAAATGTCAAAATGAGCCTAATAGCACTATGGCGTTAATTAACATGTGCGTAATACTGGTCCTACTACCGTTCAACATCTAGAATGTTTATAGCTGCCTTATTTAAATTGAAATTTATGAAATGTAGTAATTGCGGAGGGTTACAGATGGAGAGGCTTTATATAGCGGCGAGATTTTATGCTCAAGAATAGCAACAAGAACTCAAACATCGCCTTAGCAGAAGTCGAACGCAGAATTGGCAGCGAGGGCGCAACTGTTCCTCAAATTCTATCCAGAACTGGAAACCGTCACTTAGAGCGATGGCATGGCCCGGACTAGAGTGTTCGTCTGCATTCAGCGCGTACGTTCCAGAAGAAAATGTATCATCTTTAGCTCACTTTGCCTGCGGTAGGACAACAAACTCAAATAATCTAGAACCTTAAACTACTGTTACACGCAACTGGAGGCAAAATAAAGCACCAGCAGCGTACATATTCACGCCATGTAACGGGGTATAATGTATAACCGAAGAAAACGTGATTGGGGGGAAAAAGAGAGGTTGAACCACCACGTCATCTCCAGATTCTGCTTCAACAACATTTCGTTACATGGTATTTTGATCCCTCACAAGCATATCATTCGTTACGAGTGACAAATTAGGGCGCTTTTAATTACAGCGGACACGGCGGGGGGCCATCGGCATCGCCATCGTTGCGTCTGAGAGCCATTTCCCGTTACGCTAGTTTTACAATTGATTGAAAAAGCTGCAGCAGTTGGATTTTTTTCATGGTGGGTAGGGGGGAAGGGGGGGCGACGGCGAAAAGGCTCGGCCAAGCACTCCAATTTTACTCACTAGGGGAGCCAATGAATAGAATGAAAGGGCCTTTTTTTCTGCTCTGGTTCTACATGCTTCAACTCGAAATTTTGTAAATACCTCACGTTGTCCTCAGAAAAGTTACCCGGCGCGGCCTGGCTGTGACAGAAGGTTAATCAGTCGGCTCCTCTCTTCCTCGAATGGGATCAATATCATAAATAATATTTTCAACAACAAAACAGCTATGGAGGCCGCCAAGATATCTCTGATGTAGTGATATTGCGGGACCATCACATTTGGTTGTGGGGCTTACTCAGTGTGGTGTCGCTGACTTTATAGCTGTTCAATTTAACAATGAGGAACACATGGCGTTACGGAAAACGTAGAAACTAAATTTCTGTTTATCGGGAGGATTTAATTGAACGCATAATGTGGGACAGCTAGCTTTACAGAGCTTTACAGAGTACCAGGCACTTTAAAGACGGCATTACAACCACTTAGGAAGAAATTGCTTGGAAAACATTTTTACGTTCATGGTATGCAGTCGTTTGTGAAGGCGTGAATACCTTAGAACATTACTGTCAATTAAAAACTCCGCTGCGAACTCTTCCTGAACCACCCGTGGTGCACGCTTTTGCTAGCATGTTAAGGCCATTCATTTAGCGGAGAGCTTCTAGCAACGGTGTTTCGTTACACTGTTTAGGGACTCCGCAAATTTCACTGCTAAGTAAAGTAAAGTGTGATGCTCAATATTTAAAATAAGTAATTTGGGAATTATCCAACCCCCTCTCGGTTGATGGAAACCTACAACTGGGCTATTTCACGACTTTGCTGGTTGAAATGCTTTAAAACATTTGCTAATAATGGCAAGCAGGGACAAGGCGAAGGTCGCGTGTTTTAAGCTTTCTCGGGTAATTTATTTTGGTGCTGCTTGCATCGAAGAAAAACATTGACGTGACATCATGCCGACAGAAATAGTCCTCTCTGGAATCAGAACAAACTTCCCGTTTGAGGGAGTTGCATTAACTTGTAAGGTCAGCCTCTCCGCTTTGAATATGCGCCTGGGCATCTTGAGTGATTGGCACCTGTGCGCAACGCCTATATATGCGTTACAATACGTAAGACGTGCGTGTGCGCGGGTGCGCGTGTGCGCGTGTGCCTGTGCTCGTCTGTGTATGTGTGTGCGCGCGTGTATGCGTGTGCGTGGGCGTTATGCCTTTGCAGAATCTTCCCGTCGAATGCCCGCTAGCAAAGAAAATTAATTTATATGCTTTTCGATTGAGCCAATCACAAATTTGACAAAAGACTGAGCGTGAAGGGATGTTGACCTCAGTTATATTGAGCTCGCGTTATATTGCTGGAATTACGACGATGAAAACATCACCCTCAACGTTGAGGTTGATGCTAAATTGGTGTGCAGAACCTTTTTCTTAATTCGAGGGCAGTTCACACCTAGAAAAGTTGTACCCCGCATACAATAAACGGGTATGTATACAAATAATACCGCATACGTTCATCTGTTCGTATTTCCTTTAGCTGGCAGAACAGAGTGGATGAAATGGATGATCAAAGAACTAATATGAAAGAATACTGAGACAACGAAAGTAAATATGCAGAAAACAGTGATGTTCACGGTTCAAGAAAGCTCCGCTTTTTTATTTTCTTTTTTATGCCATTTTTACTATGTAGTGTTTGTCTGCCATTCAGGAGCTTTCGCGTTATCAACGCATTCTCCTAATGGAAAAACACAAATTTATGCAACATTTTAAATCTAAAATACCATACTGATAAGTATTCCCGTGTGTATCCCTTAATGCCGCACACAAAAGTTTACACCCATTTGGGCATGCGACAGGATCGGTGAACACATGCTCACGACTGAAGATCCCACATGCTTGCTATATGAAATCACTGTTTCAAAATTAATTGCTCTGTTCTCCTGTTACTCTACGGTTCCTCGCAACGCTACAATTGAAAATGCATTGTCGGCTGTCAGCGGGAATTTATTGGGGCGTCGGAGATTGACAGAAATAGGTTGCATTTATTGATATAGTACTAACAACATCACGTAAGATTAGCTTCATTTACTAAGGGCAGCTGATCGCAGAGATGCGCGCACCTGGCCTACCTTTTCTTAATGAAAACGCGTGCATGCATTCTCGTGCGATTTATCATCCGCAAGGTTGGAAAAACCGGTCGTAGCTTCCAGAAAAAATGAGTGGTGGCCGCACCTAAAGGGCCACAGAGAATCACAGACTTCTGTATATTTAATGGTGTTGTATAGTCATATTTTCTGCCCTCACCAACCGCAAAAAAGACAAAATTAATGTACGTAGTAAAAATGCGCGAATTATTCCAACACTTTAACAATATTCCCGCACATGCTCTATACACACTAGATGCAAATCTAGGAGGGCACCTATTCCAACGCTGCCTTCAACGACATTCTGGTAAGATTGGAGCAAGCTCGTGTTGCAAGAGCGTAGTTATTAAAGGAGCCATGAAGAGAAAACACAAGTTTGGTTCATTCGAAAGGTTGCCTCGTTAGAACCATAACGACACCACTCATAACGCAAACTTTGCTCAAATAAGCTACATAATTAGGAAAAAAGGAAATGACCATGCGACCCACCAGCTCATTATCCGCAACAGAACCTATGATGTCACTCGATAATGCTCTGCGATTGGCGGAGGCCGGCAAAAGCAAACGCATGTTAGGCAGGGCTTACAGTTTGCATAGTGAGCTATATGCCCGTGAAACATACTGCACATTCTTTTTATGACAAAGAACGGTGGAGTAAACGGTTGAAGTTCCGAACGAACACGCAAGCGTGTGCGCCAATGCGTACGAAACTACTGCCGGCCGAGCTCGACATCTCGCCGTCGCGCAGACGAATTTTCGGGTTCGAGGCTCTTAAGGGCCAACGAACCGTTCTAGCACGTACAGCCGCGACCTTGCTTGGTATCTTAATCCCTTGACAGGAGATTGGCCGTCATATCGACAACCAGCAAAGGTAAAAATAGAAACGAGGGGAGTAAGGAACAGCAAGAAGCGACGAGATAGTGCCAGTCGTCGCATAAGTTTCGAATGGTGTGTGCTTGCTGCTGTCGTTACGAGCTCGTTTCTAGTTTACAACCACTGAAAACTTCAGTTTGTTCGAGTACTTTACAATGAAATTTCTGTTGCTATGCGTTTGAAATGCCCATGTAGTACGGGCAAATCGTCGAGGGAGTGCGACATCCCCGCCGGTGAAGAGATCTCCTTTCATGTGCTGCCAAACGACGAACCGCGGCGAAGCAAGTGGCTACGTTTTGTGAACTTTGCAAACGGAGGAGAAAGGCAGCTAAAGGAAGTACGAGTGTGCTCGCTTCATTTCCGACGAAGTGATTACGGCAGGTACCCTTACGTTAGCTCACTCCTGGGACATGCTGGCGCTCGTCGCCGACTTCGTCAAATCGCCGTCAAAGCGCTCTGATCTTGGGGGAAAAAATGCCGTACACACCGCGCATTGACGCTCGTATCTTTCTGGTCGGAGAAGAGAGCTCGCGCGAACGGCTTTCCATACACGACACCGGCCAACTGGCATAAGCGATACTGCTACTGAAATTGAACTATTATTAACCGTAATAAAAATACGGCACATACGTACCAGTCTGTATTCGTCCGTCGCCACGGGGCTGACGAGGCAGCGGTGCCGACGGCAGGGCGTTCGTCTGTTGTGGCTATCGCGGAATGGTCGCTTTCCCGTCCACCGCGTATCCCACAACTCCTGCCGCTCGTGCACTTAGAAGCATTGAGCGTTCAAGTGGTGTGAGGTTGTTAAATGCAAGCCCTAGCTCCTCGGGGAGAGTTTTGTTCTCCGGATCAGGCGATTCCATGACTAGGGCTGCGGGTGCACTAGGTTTTACTAGTATTTTTAAAATGGCCGCCGTCTCGGTTTCGGCACGAGTTTCGGTTCCTGTCTGACTCCCGCGTGTGGGTGCTATATGGAGTCGACATACTAAGTATCTGTTTCATGGACCGGCTCGTATGACGCCATTGTTCACGTCACCAAATGTGCAATTTTAGCGGGAGATTTAAAATTTTGGCTTAAATTGCCTTATTTCTCAGTTAATAAAGCATCGTTTGCTTCCGGGAAAGCGGTTGGGGTTCTATGAAACACCTAATCTTTCGAATAAAACAAACTTTTGTTTTCTCTTCATGGCTCCTTTAATGGGTTGTGGATGTCCAGGCCGCGCCGCCGTTTAGTAGTATTTCTTGCCTAATGGAGGTCGACGGTATGACAGTGCAAGAACGAGCTGCACACGACGTCGAAGTGACGAATTTCCTGGAGTGTAGGGGTCACTCGAAGAAAGGTTGGCGAGGGAAAGGAGGGAGATGGCTGACTCGTTTTAGAAATGTCTGAATACCATCGCCGGCGTTCACGGATAACGGATCGTTTAGCCATAGGCAACGATGGAAATAAGCGGCTGGAGGCAGGAGAAATATACATCTTCTTTGCTTTTTGTACTCGAACGTTACCTATTCATGGCGTATTTGCAAAATCACTTTACGGTCGGTTTACGAATTATTTCGTCTTCTATTTTTTTCAGTAGCTACTAGCCAGTATTTGATGCGACTGCCAGAGTTGGTAGGTTGAATTCGGTAAAGAGCTTTAACCACACGGTTCTGCAAACACGTGGAACAAGCATTAGAAGTCCAAACGAAGTTTCCCCTGATTTCATCGCTGCAACGTTTCTAACTGCTATTTCTTTGAGGCCTTTTGAAGTAGGAAAGGTGTTGCCTGTACACAAATGAATTTCAGATGGTTATGCAAACAATTAAGGCTCTATGAACGCCAGTACCCATACCATTGGACCCGCTTCAGTCGAGCAAGATGTATAAAAACTGGTATCGGCTTAACATCAGCTATTGGAAAAGGTGGCCGTCATTGCGATCATATTATTTTGCAATCTGGCTATTCGGCCTCAAGGCACAGACACCCCAGTATAGAACACAAACCGGCAACAGGAATCATTATATTACACGAGGAGTAAAAACAAGAGTTCCCAGAAGCTAGATGTTTAGCTGCGGCTATCACACAAGTAGCCTCCCTTTGGCTTGCCAATGGTGGCATACTGTTCGCAAAGCTGAAAATCCTGACTCCTATGTTCGCAGCCACTGCCTGCAAAACGTGAACAAACCGAAAAATTGCGCTAGTTGTCGGGTGTTATTTGAAAGACTTTGCACAATTTCGAGAATGTGAACCATTCTTCGGCGGACCGGTAAAAAAAGATCTTCATTTCCAAATTGAAGTTATATATGCCTAGGCAAAACGCCTATCCATGCCTAGGAAGGCTTTCTACAGGAATCAGTGTGCATGCACGAAGAGGGGCTGTGGCTGAAAAGTCAGGAGAGAGGGGGGAAGGATTCTGGCATCTCCCCCTACGCAGTAACACGTGTTGTGGACGTACGTGGACACTCTTGCACCGTCGGCATAGAGTGCACACGCCACAAGTGTGATGGAGCAAGCGTAAACAAAAAGTCTGGTTCTGTCACAGCGTGCACGTGATGTAGCGCATATTAGCGCATATGTAGCACCTAGCGGGGGAGACTTCCCGCCGCCAGCGTGCCGGCACCACTCCGGACGATATGGCCCGCGACTGCCCTGCGCAAGCGTCAAGGTCAGGCCGTCCCTTCAAGCTCGGTCCCTGATGGGTCAGGCCAGGCCCATCTATCATTTGTTGTCCTGTGAACCCGCATGGGCGATATTTAAATAATCATTGTGATAAATCGAAGCCAAACGTGTTGGTGTGTTCATTCCTGCACTTTTCGCAACTCAACTGATCTTAACTCCACTCTCAACTCAAATGAAGTCTCAACTCGGCGTTGCAAGAAAAATATTTCACAAGGCGCGCACGCATGCACGCACACACAGACACACAAGCACGCACACACAAACACACGCACACCAACCTACACGCACGCACACACACACGCACATACAAACACACACACATGGACGCACGCTCACAGATACGCACACGCACAGACGCGTACGCACACTCATGCACGCCACACACACACGCACGCACACACACAGATGCACGCACGCACACATGCACGCACAAACACACGCACACACACACATACCCAGCACACGCTTGCACGCACGCACCATACACACAGAGGCACTGCACGCACACACGCACGCACTCACACACACATGCATGCACACACACACCCGCACGCACGCACACATGCACACACATGCACCTACGCACGCACGCACACACACGCATGCACGCACACACACAGGCATGCATGCACACACATACACACATGCACGCCCGTACGCACACACATATGCACGGACGCATGCACGCACACACACACGAACGCACAGACACACGCACACACACGCACGCAAGCACACACACACGAACGCACACACATACGCACGCAAGCACACACACATGCACACACATGTACGCACGCACGCAAGTACACACGCATGCACGCACGCACACACACATACAGGTGCACAGCGCACACACACACACACGCACGCACACACATACACACATGAACGCACGCACGCACACGCACACACATGCATGCACACACACAAACGCACGCATTCACGCACACACATACACACATGCACACATACACGCACGTGCACACACACGCACGCACGCATGCACACTCACACATGCACGGACACGCATACGAATACGCAAACGCACAAACATGCACGCAGACTCACACAAACACATACATATATCTATCAAAGCAAGCAATAAAGCCGAGGCGGCTCCTCTAATTGGCATGTATAAAACATCGGTAGAAACCAGAGCAAGTTTGACAAATAATCAGAGCTAAGGAGAAAATCGCAACCTCAAAGGAAAGGTTTTATTGACACCTAGACAAAAGTTTCCAAAGCATGGTCGTGCGAAGAATAGGTCTATTCCAATTAAAAACAAAAAGGAACAAGAACAGAGATAAACAGCGGTGCTCATATGTTTACATAAATAATAATAAATAATAAATAACACCGGCTACGATGAGGCATGAAAACGGAAGTGAAGCTCACGTCGCATAACGCGCTCAATCTGTACTGTGTGCGTAAACATTCTTGAAGTTTGGGAAGAGGCCGCGTTGAGATGGATAGCGATGTTCTTAAGAGCTCGGTTCCAGGTGGCATCGCCTAATACTATATTTCCCACACTCAAGTTGGTCTCTAATGTTGTAGGAATACTCTAAAGTAAGCAAAACTTAGTGTCATGTATATTTTTTCGTCCTGTTGCTTTTGCCATACGTGCGAGAAAATTTTGAGGAAAGATTGGATTTCACGCTCTGCTGGCGCTTTCGTTTGCTACCTAAGTTGTCCGTCTGCATACGCTCTAAGACAGAGCTCTTCAAGAAACACGAAAACATCCAAATAAAAAAAAGATAGTTTCTTTTCGGGGTAATGGTGGCGGTGTTAAAGCCACTATTTCCTGCCGGTGTGTCGACCACTTCGTAATATTCGCCGCTGCAGTTGCCATGGTTATGATCGTCATCATATACGCTCTATGCAACTTCATCATCATCCTTGTCCTAATACAATGCAGAACAGTGTACCTTGCCTATTGCGAGAGAAGGCATTGTTCAACTTCCCAGGATCTTGGAACTTACAAGGAATTCACTTTTATTTAGGTCCCCATTTATCCCCATTGCCACTAAAAACACGGCTATCGACAAAACACTTATGTCAAAAACTGCCGTCTTCGGGTTTAGAATGTCTGGTTCACACGTTACCTTTGTGTTCTTGCGGCGATCGAGCCTATACTGTTTCCTGTATGTATTACTCTCTTCTGATTTACTCATTTTTTGTTCACGTTTTCTCATCAGCACACTACTCTTTGGGTAATCGTATGTGTGTTTCACCGTGAATAATTTTCATTGTGCTGTGTTGCGGACTCTCCCGAAATAGCTTCCGGCGTGAGGACATTTAGGGATTCTTTGAACATAGGTTATTCTTGTAGTCGGTTCCGCAACATACCCCTACTTTTATTATTCCTGTGAAATTCCTGAGAATTCAGGCGCTTCTGGGGATAGCTGAAAAATGCACTGACTGGTGTATATACACTCTCCTGGCGAGCAATCCCGGGCCCACGCTCCCCAGCTCGCGGAACATCAACATTTTTTGACGATTATGTGTAACTCACAACATTTTTTGTACTTCACCTGTTACATAAATATAGAACTATGAAGTTTCGACCTGTAAAAAAATTATAGATCCGAATGGACGCTCAAATCTACGCCCGTCTCACCCCTAGCCTGTAAATAAATCGCCTTAACCATCTACTTGAACCACGGCTTTGTCACGTTCACCTACAAAACGGTGACACAGACCACCACGGGTTATCACCATTTTTCTTGTTGTACGGACGTCAGCCGTCCAACACCATTGACAACATTCTTCCCGACAATCTCTATGCCACTGAATTTACACCGGTTTCAGAACTCGGCCGCCACACCGAGGAATGCCGTCAACATAGCCCGCTCGTTTAAATCGGCCGATCAACAGCTTTAGAAACATCGTCGTGACGACTGCACCAAAGCGGCGACATATTACCTGCGCTCACTTGTGTGACTTCTGATCCCCTTCCCAACCCCTGGTCTCTACCCGAAAGTTAGTTGCCAAGTATCATGGACCGTACCGCGTTGTTGTGCGCATATGGCCGGTCAACTACCCCGTGGAGCCAACAGCGTCGACCCCAGATGTTAACGGGCGCGGACGAGAGATCCTTCACGTGCAAGTTTGAAGACTTCCTACGACCCTTTAGTTCTGTTGTCACATTAGGTAGGGAGAGGAAGTTGCGCTACAGTGCGCGCTCTTTAAAAGAAATCATACGTCATCATTCAGCGAAACAAAAAAAAACGGAAGACATACACATGAGAGAGAATGCACTGCCCTCCCCCTTTTTTGGAGAAAAGGTGCGCTACAATGCGCCCTGCTTAGAAGTAATTATTGGCACGTGGTACAACACAAAGAGAGAAACAAAATGCAAATGCCAATCTAGGAAGGAGGTAAACTGCAACCCCTCCCCTTGGGAATTAACAGAAGAAGGACAGAAAGAGATAAAGAACTGCGGAACGCGCGTCACCACGCCCCCAATTTTCGTCTTAGGAATGTGTCATGCTGTGGTCGGCAAAAAGGAATCGCCCCTTCACCAGCCGCCACATAGTGTCAAAGAGGGGTCCCGAGTCGCGCCCAAGGGAGACAAAGCCAGTTTAGCATTCCTCGAAACCCTGACAGACAGAAGGGGAGCCGAAGAAGGGCTGCGTGGAGGAGTGGGATTTGCGATTACGTGCGTAAGTGGTTATACTTTTGAAGACGTAAATGGAAAGTGTCTTCGTAGGTTAACCGGTGAGCACAAATGTCCTTTCCCAGCCCGGAGGATCCAGTTTAGAAAAAAAAGACGCGAAGTACAATTTAAGAACTACGCGGTAATGGTTTCCGGCATGACTGGATTCAAGTGTCGTTACCTGGAAGGGGCTAAGTGAATGAACCTAGAAGTATGAAGCCGGCGCTGGTATGCTTAAAGAGAAAATTGGTCACGCAAGAAGCGAGTGGAAGAAAGGCGTGTAATTACTGTGGCAAATATGTCAGCGCGCCCAAGCTTCCGATAAACCCAGAGGATGCGGTCTTGAACTTAAATATGAGATGTGATTCGCTAACTTCGGGTGAGTGGCTGCTGTTGAAATTGAATTCAAATATTGTTACCTTCAAATTATTAAATGAATGGCCCGGGATTCCTACGTGACGGGACAAAGGAAGGTTAGGAAGACACTTAGCGTGTGCCCTATGATTGTTAAACCTCAATCGAAAAGCGTTCGCCGTTTGGCCAATATATTGCAGGTGGCAGGTATTGCACCCGAGCAGGTAGACTACGTTGGCAAATTTTAACTACGGAAGGGAAATTTTAACTGTGACAGTGCCAGCGTAGTTTACCTGCTCGAGTGCAATACCTGCCACCTGCAATATATTGCCCAAACGGCGAACGCTTTTCGATTGAGGTTTAACAATCATAGGGCACACGCTAAGTGTCTTCCTAACCTTCCTTTGTCCCGTCACGTAGGAATCTCGGGCCATTCATTTAATAATTTGAAGGTAACAATATTTGAATTCAATTTCAACAGCAGCCACGCACCCGAAGTTCGCGAATCATATCTCATATTTAAGTTCAAGACCGCATCCTCTGGGTTTATCGGAAGCTTGGGCGCGCTGACATATTTGCCACAGTAATTACTCGCCTTTCTTCCACTCGCTTCTTGCGTGACCAATTTTCTCTTTAAGCATACCAGCGCCGGCTTCATACTTCTAGGTTCATTCACTTAGCCCCTTCCAGGTAACGACACTTGAATCCAGTCATGCCGGAAACCATTACCGCGTAGTTCTTAAATTGTACTTCGCGTCTTTTTTTTTCTAAACTGGATCCTCCGGGCTGGGTAAGGACATTTGTGCTCACCGGTTAACCCGCGAAGGCACTTTCCATTTACGTCTTCAAAAGTATAACCACTTACGCACGTATTCGCAAATCCCACTCCTCCACGCAGCCCTTCTTCGGCTCCCCTTCTGTCTGTCAGGGTTTCGAGGAATGCTAGACTGGCGCTGTTTCCCGCGGGCGCGACGCATGACCCCTCTTTGACACTGTGGCGGCTGGTGAAGGGGCGATTTCTTTTTACCGACCACAGCGCGAAACATTCCTAAGACGAAAAGCGGGGGCGTGCTGACGCGCGTTAAAGTTCTTTATCTCTTTCTGTCGCCTTTATTTCTTTCTCCCCTTTTGTTCTGTTAATTCCCATCAGGAGGGGTGCCAATTTACCTCCTTCCTAGATGTCCCTTTGCATTTGTTTTCTCTTTGCACGAGAAAGAAGCGGCTTTCCTTGATTGTTGTTAAACGTCGAAGCAAGGGTAAATCGTTCCTGTTATCTCTTTCAGTGTTCGAGTGTGATTCTTACCACTGCGCATGCACAGATTTGAATTGTTATGTATAAATGTTTCTTCTTTTTGAATAAATTTCAGTTGATAGTTAGCGCTCTTCCTGTCCGGTTCGTTCCTTCGCGGTCCTGTTTTAACGCGCTGTTTCCAATCAACCATGTCGCTTTACCAACTCGCGCAACTGTCCATCCTGTTGCAGTCAAGAAAACCTTGGAAAGCAAAGCGGAAATGTGGTAGGTCAATGAAACAGATAAAGAATGGGGAAAGTAGAAATAAACTGGAGAAAAAATGCCCGCCGGGTATGATACGAACCCACTACCAGGTCGTGGGTCCGCAGGTATACGGACTGCTTTGCAGCAGTCCGTATACCTGCGGTGCTTTTTGAGTGTGTGCGTCGTCATCGCCCCAGAGCTATCGATCACTGTCAGGAGTGCGCTTGGACTCAATTACTATGCGTCACGCCTACGCCCTTTGGCGCCAAACATAGCCACGTCTGTTGCTGTTGCTTGACCGTGTCTGTTGCTGGCGAACAGGGGCATCCAAAGGCCCTACGGGAATGTGCCTAGAAAGAGAGAGAAACAGGTCCGCAGAAAGACGACCTAGAAGGAGTGGGACAGCTTCTGGTCTAGTAGGCTTTTGCCTGCGAGAACCTGATCTCATGTGGGAATGTTGGCTAAGTATATTGGACAATGCATGCGTCATAATATATGTCCTCAGACCTATGTACACTAAGAGGAATTGTCTTGTCTTTCCTGAGCAATAATCGAGCTACATACTGGAGATCGTTTGTGCAACAGTGCATTGAAGGTGACATCCCCTTAGCAAAGAATTGATTGCCGACACGAAACTCTTCTAGGAATAGGGGTAATAATTTTACGTGGATGGGTTTGCTTCGTTCCACATCAAGGGTGGTGCAGAAGGCCGAAATGTCGCAGAACAGATGTTGGTAGATAGTCTGTGGCATGGCACTGTGAATACGGTTAGGAAGTAACCGAGGTAATGACCCAGTGGGCGAGTAGGGCTGAAGGAAGTCGAAGGAACAGCTTCCCAGGTCCCTGTGGTTAGCCAAGCTTGTGCAACCGGGGCCGTGAATGCCACGCGTGTTTTATTCACAATCATAGCGAAGTAGTATTCGTTACGGCTGCTACTCCTGGTTTTAATATGAATTTAATTTTGCAATATTTAGGGTAAAGTATAAGTCACAATTTGGTGTTCTGTGATTTGAAAACGCTTGGGGGCTTCACAGAAATGTTTTTCATTTTGAAACAATTAGCATTAGGTATATTATAGAATAAGTTACACTAACTGCAAAAAATTCAAATGCCCCATTCAAAAGCAGCCCAGGACTAAACTACATGCACATAGAAAGGGGACTGGCGGGGAACTAACGGACGTGGTTAGGCAGACGGGCGTTCGTGAACCAGAATGTGGGGCGGGGTCGTTGGTCGAAATGTATGCTTCTGAACAGGTAGATTGATAATGCTGGCCGCGTCATAATGCGACGCAACTTTTCCCGCTTTTTATTTTTGTGGGGGAACTGGACACCCTGTAAGACAGTACCATAGGGTATATGGCGCATAAATTATCATGCACAGGTTAGATGGAGACTTCATGTGCTGTTCAGGCACTGGCTTCCGCTTGTACATTCCTTCGTTAGGCCACAATAACTAAAGGATCAAATAGGAGAATGTAGCAAAAAGAATACACAGACAATATGTATAAGTTAAAACATATCAGAAACGTCCTTACTTTAAATGTGCACATGCTCCAGTCGCTACGGCAATTCATTAGTACGTCGCTATCCACAAGGGCGCCAACATATTTAGTTCAAACTCACGGTCCCTTCAAACAAAACGTTCACGATGGCGCAAACAAGACAAATTCATGAACAACCTGGAGCCTAGTGATCTGCTCAGAAAACCTCAATTGATTGCACGTGAAGCTGCGTGAACCGATTGTCGGCGGCTTTCGAGGTTTGTGAAGTGGGAGGCTACACCAAAATCCGGATGTGCAATTACGTCAATTTTCAGTGCGGAATCCCTAAGCGGCCCAGCATGTCGTCATAGCTCGTCTAGCACCATGAACGCAAACAGATCACGGCATCAAAGCGTCACGCATCCAAACAGAGGCTTCCCCTGGTCGGGATCAAATTTGGGTTTCGCGCGTTACGACGCGGATGTCAATCCCGTTGCGCCACAGAGGCGCACGTTACTTATACGCAATATTTTGGGGTTACCTTTGAGCTGCGCCCATGTCGTGAACCCTGCCGTCCCTGGGCCAAATTAAAGTACACAGCAAATTAAAATGAGAAAAGATGATGAAATAACGCATTATTACCCAAACTAACTAAAATTTAATCAGGTGTCTTTTTATCGGCCTTTTCAGGGGCTGCGGTGCCCTGTATTGACATCTTCCGTTAACTACGCCAGGGTGATGCTGAAACTAGTCAAGAGAGGGTGACACAGCCCCTCTTGCGAAACTCTGCTCCGCACTTCCCAGATTTCGTGTTGAGTGGAACTGCTTGAATTTTTATTCTGTTTGCTCCGGTGGTTATTTTGTAGCCGCTTTGTTCCTACCGGCACCAATGCTCGATGGCGGGTATCCTGCTCAATATGCCCTCTATTTCTTTCGCATCAGAAAATACTGGTCTCGCTGTTACCATCCGACATGAACGTATTGGGGGATATTCGATGGTGCTCCCTATGGTTCGAAAATGTTGTGTGGAGAAGGAATCAGTGAGCTGTTTTACTTGAAAGCAATGAAGGGGTTTAAAGTGAACCGCGGCGAGTAGCTGCGTGCTCATACGGCCAGTGTTGTTGAAACTGAGATTCTCGTGAATAACCAAAGGTGCAGGAGCCTTGCGTTCTTCTTGAGGGCTGCTTCAGAAACGACTATGCATCTTGACAACAGCACTTCTAGAGCCAAAACAGCGCGTTTAGTTTTTGTTAAGTGTGAAAAATGCCTATTCTTAGTAACGTCCCCGCTGATGTGTTTTATCTCTTCCTGGGCTTCCACACGAAGAAATGTCCCTCCAGCGACGAAGGGCGGTTAGGCGTTCTTCCTCTGTAACCGGAGTCCGGCGTTCTCTACGACACAGCTTATCTTCCACGAGCGCGGCTCCTATTCCTCTAAAAAAACAAGTGGAGAAATGACGGCCTAGCCTTCTCGGGTAGTATTCATACTTATGCAAGGGCTGCTTTCCGTTTTAGTGGGTGGTTTGCGACGCCGTTGATGATTTACTGGGTTTGGTTGAAAATGGGCTTCACCTTGTTGAAATTTTCCTGGCGTGGTAGCCATGTTACGGGTTCTCCATGGACACTTAGACGTGATGTACAGATCTAGACTGGATGCCGAAAACCACTGTAACTGCTTCGCTGAAGTAGCCATGTTACGGGTTCTTCATGGACACTTAGACGTAATATGCAGATCTAGACTAGATGCCAAAAAACGTTGTAACTGCTTCGCTGAAAATTACTTTGTCTGTCCACTAGGAATTACAACTCCTCTATGATTTCTGGACTGCGGTTTAACTGATACTCTTTTCGGCGTAAAACGTTTTCCAAGGCATTGTAAACGACAACACATCCTGCTATTTGTGTCTGTGTTACATGGGCTTTACAGCAGCGTACAGTTGTATCAGCATTCGTAGACGCTGTCTCGGTAGACAAAAAAGGTACAGAAAACACGCTATAAAAAAGCCTAGTTTTCAATGCGAAATAACATAGCGTGATTATCAAACACTGCTTTTTTCTGAACCGGAATGGGAATGGTCTGCGTTATGTTGCTTCTTATATTGCTTTTTTCCTCGGCCTTGAGTTTCGGGTTTTCTCAAAACCGTAAATTGTAGTGTAGAGTTTTGTGCGCCTCGAAGCATGCGACCGAATCGCCGTTACAGGAAGTTTTTTTACCTTACGGACCAATTTTTCTGTGAATAAAAGATGTCCAATTCAAAAGGTGGCCTTCTGGGATGCTTTGCATACATACAAACGTTCAACACGTGCGGGCCAGACCAGTTCAAACGCAGCAAAGGTTGTCGTGGCGTTGACATGGCGTTGACATCCATAGTTCAAAATATATACTCGTGGCTTTACCTGGAATATTTTTGAGGGATTTCGAGGCGTGGTCATCAGATTTTTTTCAGCGAAGCTCTCCTCTGAGGTGAATAATACTAATCACCTCAGATTTCTTACAAAACGCCGCCTTCTTAAAAAACGTCACAACAGAGAGGAAGGGGGAATGTTCCTTAACCTATATTACTCTGTTTAGGTGAAACTAAAAGCAATCATATGTGCGTGTAACAACAGGCATGTTGCCAACACTGCCCCTCACGTAAGTCCTCAAGAAACACCAGATAAACCAACATTAGCCACAGAAAAAAAGAAATAGTACTCCCAACGCTCAACGATCCAATTTCGGACAGTCCGCCTTCCAACCGCCAGTGCTGTAATTATCCTTCTTTGTTAGCGCTCGCCAAATACCGGGAATGTTGAACGGGCCGCCTCTCAGACCAACCTCCCTGTTCGCTGACGCCTCGCCGTTACTAAAGCGACACACGTAGACGCGGAGCGAATCTACGCACGCCCATACTTTTTGGCGGTACAACATCCCCAGACACTGCGTCGCGTTTTCCCATTGATGCTTCCTGACTCCTGGACTGACCTCACAGTTCACGTCTCTCTCCTGAGGATGTCCAAATACTAACACCATTTCAATGCATTCACACAAATGATCGGTCGGTCAGCCAACAAGACGAAAAGGTCCGGCTAAGCTCCGAAAAAAGTAAGAGTAAACACAGTTGAATATATATCCCACGCTATGAATACCTTTATGAACTACCTAAGGCGGAACATTTCCGGCTCGTGTGTGACATTCCCACTTTCCGAGATAAACGATGAAAAGTTAAAATGGTCCACGCGGCTGCGCTTCGTCCCCTTCCTAATCTGCATCAACCCCAGGGTCATCAAAACAAGGACCCACAAGAAAGCTAATAAGCTAGGAAACAAAGTTAATGATTTAACATCGGTCCTAAGAGAGGTACTACAACTTCACAGACACCTGACCTTTCTCAGGTGTGGATTGCGAAATTAGTGCAATTTGTTTAAAGCTACACGATCCTATATATCTATTGGTACGCATCTATTGATTATGCCACCTTCTGCGACGCCGTCTTCGTCTCCCACAGGATATATATATATATATGTCTAAAGATACACCAGTGCATACGTGAGGGTCCTACTACTACGAAGACTACGGAGCGTGCAGGGGGATCACAACAAGGCCCGAAGATTCGCCCGAGCACAATTTATGTCCACAAAACATAACAGTTGCTACAATTCCTCTTATGTCGACGAATCTCGCTATCTGCACTAAGCCGACCGTGTAGCCTGTGAAGTTAACGTACAGCAGGACAGGAGCAGGAGATAACATCCAGTGCAGTCAAGAACCCATCGATAGATACTGCCCAAGAAGCCTATAGCTCCCGCAATAACTACATCCTACAACACTGTAACCAAAATTACAGCACCTGAGACCGCTTGCAGAAATTATCACCCGGGGTGCATTTCCAAAACGGCACTTACATTCTCCAAATAAGCAGGAGCGCTCGCGAGGTGTACATAGTCTGGGTTATCGCTAACAAGGCGGCACACGCCGCTACCCACGCTTATTACAGCGGGTCGTCTCTCTTGCGGGAGGACCATCACCCCTGGCATCTAATCAACAAGCTCTCCTGCGCTACTGCGCTACAGAAATATCTTGTACCCGAGTCGACCGCAATGGCGAATGGGCTACTATTTACACATGTAACTCACAAGAACTTAAGCCACCACGTTCCGAAGACTCCAAAGCAACAGCTACCTTACCGCACCTCCTCCATGTCATGTATCCGACCGATGATCAAGCCACCCTGCAAAAACTGCCCAGCACCAGGTACCCTACATAAGGTATGGAAGTGCTAGCAAACGCCATTTTGATAACCTATCTCCAATTTCTCCAATCAACAGTGGATGGCGCGGTTGGCCAGCAAGGACTCTCCCATCCAGCTTGACCTGGTGAACAGTGCCCGCGAAGCCAGCCCCAGCAAGGTTATACCCTGACAATCCCGTCTTTCGGGCGGGTGTTGTGACAGCAGCATCTGTTGATTAAAGATTTTATTGATTCGTTCATTCTGGCGTTTAAACTTTGCTTTATAATGGAGCGACATCAGGAAAGATTTGCAGCTAAGGTTGCGTGGAGATGTTCGTACTGCTTCATTGCTCCAATGTTATTTGCCGACTAGCAACATTTTCGTTAACCGAAAAGAGACGCTGCACAGATTCAATCAAGAAAGATGTTAACCGGCCCATGTCTAAAGGAAAGATGTAAACCGGCTGTTACTAAAATCAAAACAGATATACTCGCTGAGCCACATATAGAGAAAAGGGTCATATCCCGTAGGTGAAATCTCCTTCCCAAGAGATTTCAATTTCCGAAAAGCATGCAACCTGGATGTCCAGTTCGAGAGTTTCATTTCAATTTTACTGAGCTGTTTCACATCTGCCATGTTTGCTAACAGAAAACAATGAGTAAAAAAGTTCTTATGGTGTCGTCATATTCGAGGAATTGTCCATGGGATGAGTTATTTTGGTTTTGGAAGCAGCGCGTTAAAACAGGACAACAACGAAAAGAACAAGACCGGAAGAGCGCTCGTCCTGTGTGGTTCGTTTCTTTATGGTCCTGTTTAAACGAGCTGTTTCCGAAACCATGACGAAATACCAACTCACCTAACTCTCCATCCTGCTCGAGTAATTTTCATCACAAATTCACAAACACTCAATTTCTGCGAATTTAATGGTTTCGCCCAGGCAGCGCGCCATTTGCGCCATGGACATGTCGGGTACGTGCACATCAGACGTGATTTCTCCATTGTTTTGGACTTAAGGCAATCGAATCCAGGGTATCGAACCGGCTTCCGGAACCGAACCGAAAACCGAAACCGAACCCGAATTTTTGCCCGGAACCGGAACTGAACCGGAACCGTATTTTTCCGCTATTTTGGAACTGAACCCAAACCGGAACGAATCAAAGGAACCGTTCCGAACCGGTTCCTGGGCCTCAAAACTAATTTCTAATTTTCCATTCCGGCACCCTACCTTGCGCCTGAAGATATTTTTATCACTCGCCCGACAGCACCGCGAAATATTTTGCATAGTCTGCAGTTTCCAAGGCTCATTAGCTTCTCTTCTTATTATTCCAATCAATTTAATGTAAAGCTGCTCGTATAAAAAAAAGTTTGCGTCAGGTACTGTCCATCTCCCCCAAATATCTTTTACATTTAGAATACCTTAAGCTACAACGCATATTCATAGGTAACATATCATGGAATATTCTTCATGGTTTCTATCTGCCGGGTGTTTAAAGTCGTGCAAATGTTTCAAGGCGTTGTTAATTCGAATGCATCCCAGTGCGCTTGTAAAGGCCTTCAGGGACACTATCAGCTATAAATCCATATCTTCCACCTGTTTTAGTTTGAATGGGCAGTTATATAAAACAGCAAACAGACACAAACACTCACAGTTCTCAACGTCCCCGTCCCTTTTTCATATACAGTTCCGTTGTGTGGTTTTGTTACTACTCTGGGAGAACATGAGAATTAAAAAAAATTGAAGCCTCTTCATTCCACTTTTAAAGTAGATGCGATAGCATTTTGATGTTATCTTGAACTTGCTCAACTTTCAAATTAAGGGGTGCATGCAATAAAGTCGATTAATGCGGATGAGTGGGCAGGCTGAGGTGGAATAATGATATGAGTGAATGAGCTAACGCGAATTAGTGGGACTGGTGTGCTGATACATTTGGATTAGAGGAATTAGCGGGCCAGTTAAGGTGTATTAGAGTGTCGGTCTAAACATGTATCTTTGGGGTCCTTGGCATTTGGAATTTTTGCAGTGTTCTCCCCCTCGACCAATCAGGAAATTTAGTTACGCACAAAATAGCCGGAAAGTTATGTGACGAGCACCTGAATGCTATAAAAGGTCTTTCTTTATGCACGTTTTGAGCTGTTATGATGTTTCTACCGTAAGATTGACATCTCGCACTGAGATTAAGAACTAATTGCCTAGTGCATATTTTATATTCGTCAAAGGGTTTTCAAAACGTGGATATATATGTCAGGTAAAACTGTCATCATCATCATCATAATCCTGCTATCTGCACCCACTGAAGGGTAAAGGCCTCTCCCAATAATCTCCAATTATTCCGGTCCAGTGCTAACTGCCACCAATTTATCCCCACAAACTTCTTGATCTCATCTGCCCATTTACGTTTCTGCCATCACCGGCCACGCTTGCCTTTTCTAGGGATCCACTCCGTTGCCCTTAATGAACAAGTTATCTTGCCTTCGCATTACGTGCCCTGCCCACGTCCATTTCTTCTTCTTAATTTCTAATAATCCTTATGTCATTAACCTGCGTTTGTTCCCTGACCCACTCCACTTTCTTCTTGTCCCTTAATGTTACACCTATCATATTCGTTCCGTTGCTCGCTGAGTCGTCCTCAATTTAAGCTGAATCCTCTTAGTGAGCCTCCAAGTTTCTGCCCCGTAGGTGAGTACCAGTAAGATGTAGCGGTCATACAGTTTCTTCTTCAGGGACAATGGTAGGCTGCCATTCATTATCTGAGAATGTCTGCCGAATGCACTCCACCCTATTCTTATTCTTCTAATTACCTCTGCCTCATGGTTGGGATCTGGGGTCACAACTTGGCCTAAGTAGATATCATAGCTTACCAGTTCCGCTGTCTCGCCACCTATCTCAAACCGCTGTGCTCTCCCGAGGTTACTTATCATTACTTTAGTTTTCTGCATATTTATTTTCAGGTCCACGGTTCTACTCTGTTTGTCAAGTGCGGTAAGAATGCTTTGCAATTCGTCCCCCGAGTTACTTAGAAAAGCAACGTCATCAGCAAATCTGAGGTTACTGCGATATTCTCAAGTAACGCTTACTCCCGCCGGCTCCCAATCCGATGTTCTGAATACTTTTGGTAAATATGCTGTGACTAACATTGGAGAGATTGTGTCGCCTTGTCTGACGCTCTTTCTTATAGGTATTTTACAGCTCTCCTCAACCAGGGCCCTCTACTCCAGCAGTCGTCTTTCGTGTGGGGTGTCTCTGATCACAGTCTACTTTACTTTGTAGGCTGTGGTTGGGAGTGGCCTTCACGAAAGCCTACTCCTTCCCCATCGGGATCGCCAGTAGAGCCCACTGCGACGCCTGCGAGGTTGAAGAGACAGTCGAGCATGTGCTTTGTTGTTTCCCGCAGTATTCATCAGAAAGACACGTTTTGACAGCCGAGCTCAGCCTATTGGACAATCAACCGTTGAAACTAGAGACTATTCTGGGACAACGACCCCTACAATCGACTTTGCGGAAGACAACAGAAGTCCTTCTGCGTTTCATGAAGGCCACACTGCTTGGACGAAAGACTATAGTGCCCACGAAGGAACTAAAGTGTGTGCGCGACCCCGCTCCTATCCCCGCTTTTTCGCCTGCCCTCTTTTACCCCTGAACACCCCTTCCCCAGTGCTGAGTAGCAATCCGGGCTCTAGACCTGGATAACCTTTCGGCCTTTCTTTACGCTTTTCTCATTCTCCTCCTTATGGAGGACGATGGTACCTGTGGACCCATTGTAAATATCCTCCAGTGTTCTTAAATAATGGTAAAACTGTAGGAACCAACTAAAGTGAAAGAAAAAAAGAGGCACGATCAACTGTTTTGATGCGAAAGACACCCGGTAGCATTCTTCAATACATTCTCTTTCTTTGTGCTACCGTTCTGCAGCCTTCCAAGAGTGTAAAATCTCCAAACCCCGAACACACCCCCCTCCAAGCTGAGGAAGCGGCGATACAATGTGCGCTCAGCCAAAGCGGCGCCAAACATCTTATACCAGACTCTTAGCGGGCGTGGCGCAACTCTGCCAACGGTCGATTGTATGTTAAAACACTTCGAATGATCAATCAGAGACCACCAACAAGGCCAGCCAGGATTGTACGGGCACCAGCTCAAACTGGCATACCCGGCTAACAAGATCACCAAACTCGTGGCTGAAGATTTGACACGCTTAGCCAGCTCTGATGAAGCCGAGCCCGAGTGCATGCATCCAGTAGTCACATACCAGGAAATTACTTGGCACTATAGGCTCTCCCGTAGAACGAATTCCTCCCCGCACAAATCGCTACCGATTAACCAGGAAAGATTATTCCGCGACCTGCGGGTTAACACCTTCACACACCCCACCAGATTTATCTCTTTGACCGGACACAATTCTCTCAATTTTGTCCCTTCTGTGGAGAATCTGGGAACCTCATACACATAGCAGGCGGCTGCGACACGTCTACTTTAAATCCACCCAACCTTCACGTTTCCATAGGGATTTGGGAGAGAGCCTTGGCCAGCTCCGGCCTGGAATGTCAGCTGCTCTTACCGGAAACGGCTGTTGACTGGGCCCCCTTCAATGAAGACGCCTCTGTGAAACTTTTTTTTTCGAATTAATAAAGTTAATTTTCTCTCTCTCTACGAGGGATCATTACTGCTGCTTGTGACTTCACTAAGCCCAAGCTATCTTTCACTATATTTCCTAGAGCTTAATCTCTGTCACCTGTCACTGAAGTGCCACTAGCAGGTTCCATCTCCGGTGGTTTCTGTACCGTCATATACAAGCCGTCCAGTGAGTCATTATAGCCATTCTTTCTTTCTAACCGGTCTTTTAGCAAATAAAATCTGCGCAGAAGGAAATCGCTCTAAACGCCACCTGCCACGTTTGCCAGTCGGAGCTTGACGCCGAAGACGGACTGTTTTCGACTTCTAGCACTGCTAATGCTTTCGTGTTTAGGCTAAAGCCCCGTTGAAACTCGGGGTACATGGAAAGCGCAGCAGACCAACCAATTTATTTACAAAACATTTTTTTCCCTCATTGTGCGAAAATAGGAGTTCGTGCGCGCATGCATGCAGAGACATTTATTGGTTTTAAATAAGATGGCGAGCGCGAAGGTTCTCCTGCTCTGCACGAAGGTTCTCCTGCCCGCCAGACTGCCCACTTGCCAGTAAACTACCTGCCTGCCTGCCAGGCAGAAGATTCCAGTGAGGATGTGCGCGAGGAGGAGGCGACACTCACGGCGACACTCGAGGGTACCAAAAATGATTGTGGATGGACGGGTCGTCTGATTAGTAGGACGGGCAACGGGAAGCCTGAAGGGAGGCTGCCCATTGCCAGAAGAGTTTGGCGGGGATGCACCGAGGGAGGAGGCGGCAGAGGCATGGGGGCGCTGCCCACTGGCCAGGAGGCTACATGTTTGCCTTCCAGAAGACTGTGGCGAGGATGCAATATTTTGAGACAGTGTGCGGCCCGTCAGTGGTCGGCGAAGGGAGTGGATCACAGAGTGGCACAGCGGAAGCTAAGTAGAGCCATGTGTTAGAGCACAGCCCTTAGGCGCCCGCTCCTGTGGTTTCGCGTATTCCCTCAGCGTTGGCCTCGTTCTAACCGAGAGAACGAAGAGGCCACCGAAGAAGAGTGAGCGGGAAAGCGGAGGATGAAAGGATGACGAAAGTGTGAGGGGGAGGACGGAATTCCGAGATCGCCCGATACGTGCTCCACGGTGGCGACGCCTTACGATATAACGACGGCGAATAGCGCGCGCCGTCGTGCATTTGCTGATCCATAGATCACTTCCAGACACACATCAGCTATGCGCCATCGCGGAGAAGACTACAGTTCGCGCTGCACTCAAATTTTGCATTAGCGACTATCGTAAAGGTCCGCGCCAGTTATTTTTGTTTCGTCAAGAACACAACTGCAGGGTATAAAACACAAAGCAGGGTATAAAAATAAAATTAAATTAAAATATAAAACGAATGAAACTAAATTATTAGAAATAAAGTTGCGGCAATAAAGAGTAATGCTTTCCCATTCCTACAAATACGTAGCCTTAAGTGTCCCGGAGAACCTTTTATTTCATTTCAGTAAGTGTTGTAGTCGTTGGCCTACCATAGAAAACGTTTTGCAGTAGATTGTACACTTAAAAGAACGCTTGAATACATTCGATATACGCTTTCACTCTTTTTTCGCATCTGGAAGCACTGCGAAAGCTATAGCTATTGCCAGCACACAAGCAGTGCGTGATTTGCTCGTCACTGCGGTTATGCCTCCTGTTTCTGCTTCGCTTTTATGGCTTTCTTTTTAAAGTGGCTATCAATGCGTTCTTTGCTGCAACTTAAGGAAATACAGCAAATAGCCCCTATACCGTTGTAATGACATCATTCCAGCGATAGAAGAACGCCAGGACCGGGAAGGAGGAAAAATATTTTAAGCAAGTTTCTAAGTTATCTGACGGGGACAGAGCAGTAATTTTTGGCGCAGGCACTTAGCGATCCCCCAATCTAAGTACTGGATGTGTTCGTCGATTACCTTCTCAAGCATCCAAGATTTAGAAAAAAGTTGAAAAACGTGTTGCAGGGTCGCTTTAATTTGGTTAAGAAAAAACATTTGCACAAAGAAACCTACATTGCGACTGTTTTTTTACCGACTTGACAAGGAAACAAAAACCGAGCAGAAGAAAATAAACATAAAAAACTCTCGCTATTTTTTCTCCTAACGCTTTTGAACCGATTTGAACCGGTTCGAACCGATTTGAACCAGTTCGAACCGGAACGGAATGGTGCTCCGGAACCAAACCCGAACCGAACCCGAAAGGCCTGAACCCGCAGCCGAACCGAACCCCAATAATTCCAGTTCGACACCCTGATCGAATCAAGCAGCGTCCCGGCAGGATAATATATCAGAACGATCAAATGGAGATCGATCTTCCGACACTGATGGCACACAGACACACACTGCCTTTTCACGTCCTGTCGTTAACATGAAAAAAAAACAGATGATGGCAGCATCCATGGCTTACTAGGAAACCATCGGCTAGTTTCCATTCCGTGGCCCATGACCAATTTCTATCAACGTTCAAATGTTTTCTATGGTGGATTGACTGAAAAAAAACACTAACTAGATAAAATGGCAACTTGATTTTTCAAATTTTGTTTCTTAGAAGAGAAATATTCATCCTGTGGGTGAAATTTTACGATGTTAAGTGACAGAAATAATGAGTATAAATTTCTTAGGATAAAAAGCACGCCCAAAGAAACACCAATTTGATTTTTTTCGGCTGAATGTTTAATTATTCGTATTTATTTTATCTGATTGTGCAATATTGTCGGTACTTTCCATTCCTTAAAAGTAGGTTCTCTATTATAGGCTCTTAGCAAACCCACTCTCACGTTGAAAAGCTTTACACAACAAAAAAGTTTGCTTATTTTTGCAGCTTACACACACTCGTTTCTCCCATATGAAAATACCCTGTCCAATGCAATCGATCACAAACTGAAAGCAAGAGCCTTTGGCATGGGCTCAATCAAATTGTCGCTACCGGTTGAATAACTATAAATCAGCCTTAAAGATATGTACAAAAACTTTTACATCTTTCGGGTTCAGGTTCCTGTTTAGTGCACTGATTTATGCCATGCTGATACACGTTTCGGAGCATGGTTATGCGCAAAAAGAATTGTTGAGGTGCGTTTACAACTCCCAACGCTTCTAAACGCTTTCGGTATCAACAAGACACAAAAAATGTTATTGTATGCGTTGTGGCGCAGCCATATTCCTTACGCAACAAGAAAGTCGATGCAGAGGGTCGTTAACACTTCGCGTGAACACAGGATAAGGCTGCGTGCTCTTTGTCGTGCGCTCACCAACGCATCTTTTGAGCCGACCTCCGATCGAAATATGCACCGCTGGAGGCTGCGCCTTTGAGAAGGAGCGTGCTACGCTTTATGAAATACCCACGGCATTTCAGGTTTCAAGCTAGGGTGTATTATTGCACGATGATATGAGAACGGCACGCAAAGAAGCTGACGTGTTCACCGACGGTGGATGGCCTTCAACGACGGACGTATTCTCATCTTCCCGTAAATATCACTGTTCTATGGCGGGTGGTGATTGCGATAGGCTCAGCCTTTTCTGCTGGTGCTTGTACAGCTTCTTGCTGCTTCGCTCACCGGGAAGCCCGGTTCGTTGATCCTTGTCGCTAATTTATGGAACGCGAGTCGCGTCAGGGCTGCACGCCATTTTGTAATCCAACCGGGGCAGAGCCCAGCATTCATTCTGCAGTTGTGGGCTCATACGGAATTTTGTTTCTTTCGAGCTCTCTTTTACACCGCCTTGTGCCTTGTTATTCGTTCGGTATGCTTGTTCGGTATGCTCCCTTAATACAGTTCTTTTCCCGCTGACAGAGGGTTTGTGCGTTGCAAAATTGACGATGTAGTTTTCTTCAGTGATTCCGTTTAGCTATATGAGAAAGAGTCTTACAATTACATCTCTATTCCCGCAACCCAAACAAGAATTCTTTTGTCCTAATTGTGGCGTTTTTGGGCAGATTTTCTTTGTATTTAAACAGTTGCCGAAATTTCTGCAGCAGCTCGGAAAAATACATTAGCAACTTACCTGCTTTATTTACTAGTCCGAGAGAAATATTTTTTGACTGTCACCGATTCTAGCATGTGGCGAAAATGAAATTGATAAAAATCAGAACTGAACGCTTTTGAGAAAACGTGTAAAACTTTACATTGTCGCGCAAATCACAAGAAAATCACATCTAGTGGAGAGGTAATTGCGCGATTTATTTCCTTTGTTGCTGCAGTTTACCGACGTCGAGAAAATGGTGGTTGCAGTATACCATTTCAGAACTCCAACACGACTTCACGTTGATGGCTCACCGGTAATTGGGCAGCGAATGGTTAAGCAGTGTTGCGAGTAGCTCTTTCAAACTTCGTTATTTCCTCCTGGCTGGTAAGCATAGCCATGGGGAGGTTGTGATTGTATTACTTGGAACCCTGCTCTTCGCAGCGAGCACAGGAACACGGACCAGCCCTGTTTCATTAGGCTTACTTGTGCTCATATTATCAAGCCTGCCATCGTCTCAGTGCGGAAGAGAAAAACGTTATGCGCCACATTAAGGTGCACGTAAAGGAAGCTTATGCAATCTACCTGGTCTATCTGGCCTTCGCCTGGAGTGGCCACCGCCCTCAGGGGCTTGAAGAAGATAATGCCAGCCTACATCGTTCCACTTGCATAGATCCAAACGAAGAAATAACTGTGTGTGCTTGATACACGTTATCTCCGATCATTTCTTCAATGCTATACGAATGTTCATAACTAAAAACATAGCTACAGTTCTGACAAATGGCCCTGAAGTGTTTGCTAAAGGTGTGAAAATTATAAGATTTCTTGAACGTAAAGCGAATGCTGCCCCTCAAGATTTCAATATCTTGCAGTGTAAGAATAAATAGAAAACTGACACTAATAAAGTGTGCTGGTTTCTGCACAAACCCAAAGCCACAAAGTTTCGTAGTGTACGAACATGAAAAAGTACTAACTGCAAGTGGGTTGCGGAGCTGGTCTTCATTGAACCGCAACACTGGCAAACGGTATTCGTACGTCGCGGTAGCCTTTGTGAAATACGCCCTCTTTTCACGAAAAAAACTCATGCCTACCTTACTAATGATAAGATGTTCCTTTTTGATGTTCAATGCTTGCTGCTTCCTTTTTACAGCAGTTTGCTGCTCTGTCTCGGTACTTTGGTTGTCCTTAAAATCTTTTAGTGCCATTTGAATGCCCTTGACATTTTTCATGATTTCATTCCTTGTCCTATTACAGCTACAATTTTTTCTGCGAGTTGCTTCTTGCTGAATACTGCTGCTGCTTCTTTACTGCTTGTTGGGTTTGCTGCCTGCGTGCTGATCTTTTTCTGCGTTCTTCTGTCTGCTCCTGCAGCGGACGGCTGCTGACGTTGTTGATGCTTTCGCTTCTCCGACTCTACCACTCATTCTGCCAGTAGTAGTGCCACTACAGTGCCTACTACTGAAGCTTGGCTACTTCGATATTTTTATAAGAGTATGTTTTAAGACTGACAGGCAGTTATACTTTCAACAAACTAATGTCAATTAAAATCACGTAATGGTAGAGTGCGAAAGCTTGAGAGCACGGAAGGATAATTATGCGAGGTGTTTTGTTCGTGTAACATAACCGGTTACGATTCCCGAACCCCTCCATGTGGATAATTTTAGTTTATTTTGAGCGTGTTTTGAGCACGCACTCTTTGTATCAAACTTTCTTTTTCAAGCCTACTGTTCTATTTATAGTCCATCGCACAGTCGCAAACTATACCTAAGATACCAGATAGCAGTTACACCATTTCGATAGATCTATAATTAGTTTTTCTTCACTTATATTTGCTGAAAAATTGCCTAAGTTATGAAAGTTCAAATATACCAGCTACACGAACAATAATCTGTGTAACGGTTCGGATGAAGCTCATTATAAATCTCCCATTTACAGTAAAAGTGCATCGCATCCGTTTTTTCATGTATGGCCGGTCACTACATATTCTAAGAAAACCCCGTATTGGTGAATAAGCTGTAGAACCTTAAATGGCATGACTTAGAAACCCAACCGCCATCATTGCAAGTTATGGTGAAGTGCAGCGGTAGACCTTCGCCTCACTTCTTGCCTTTGTTTGAGAAGGCGGGGTTCCCCATGATGGTTCTTGTAAGGGAGTTATTTCGTAGATGGCGGTAGAAAGAAGAAAAATTGACGGATGTTTTATTTCGTCCGCCTTCACTGAAAACAAATCACTGCCACTGCTGACGACCAGATAAGGTTGCTCGGCTGCTGGTGGCGATAATACAGCAAGGTCTTAGATTGTTCGGAATAAGCAGCAGCAATTCCGACTTTGCTCCATCTCTGTCTGACGTGATTTATTTAAAAAAGACCACAAGGGACAGGGTGCAGCGCGAATGGCTTGGTGACAATCATTATCGACATTCGTGTGCAAAGAAATTTCGCACCTGCGTCTGTGTACAAAACAGTTAAGTTTTCACACAACTTATTCTCAACATAGACTAATCTCCCATGCTAAACTACGTCACCCCGAATTGCCCAAGGCGGCTGCGTGTCAGAGAAGCCCGCGAACGTATTTGCATAACGTTGTTTTCCTTCGGAGGGAAGTGCTCCCCAAAAGGTGTATGAAGAATAAAACTACGCGACTAAAAAGATATTCTAGGTTTTCGTCCGCGCACCGTGTTGTGTTTTCCTTTCACCTTCTCGTCCTTTAGGTTGCCATGTTATCAAAACTCGTTTTCAATGCGGCACGAATCCTTTGAAATGGTTCGTGGAGTGGGTGCATTGAATGCCCTGTTTAATGCGCTGTTTATCGTTTTTTGACTGCATTACTAGCGTAATTTGCATGTCTCACAAAGTTGCGCTATACCTGAAGCAATGGTAAACTCGCTTTCAGGATGCTTTCGAAAAAGGCCGCCCGTTACAAAGAAAAAGGTGAAAAGTGAAAAGAGAACGAAACAGGGCGCGAAAAACTGCGCAAACAAAGCCGAAATGAAACTACAGTATATTGGGGATTTTACGTGCGCTGACGATGTGTGTGCACTGCGTCTGGTTGGATGTAGTTGTGGGAGAAAAACTGCTACATAATGCGATATTTGCCAAACCTCACGTTTAGGAAAAATTTCAGTTTCAAAACTATTCGCAGGAGTGTCTCTCAGCATATATATCTCTTTGCCGTGCTGAGAGTGCTTCTGCAGCCGCGCCGCGCACGCAAAAAAAATTGCAATCATCTTTGGCGGGCTTCCAAAGTGCCTAAAAAACCAATACTAGGTAATCGATTCCTCGTTTCCCCACTGCAACTTTCCCAAAGGGGAGACATTTCACACGAAGCAAGGGCGCTCCTAAGGGATTGTTAAGGGATCACTTCAATCGGATTCATTAGCATTCCGCATCTCTTGAGCTTAATTTGCCTTTATATGTGCCTTGTACGTACATGCGCGGCCAGTGTTAGAGGTAACACGGACCGTGTGGCCGCGCTCGGCGGACCGCCACGACGGGCATCGTGAGATTTTTGCCGCATATGCGCAGTCAGTGCCAGAGGCGGAGATAGCGACGCGTCGTTTGCTATGTCCTCCCACTTCGCCGCACGTGACTCCCTTGAATACCGTACTGTATTTCCTGACAAAATATACTTTTACTGAGAACACAGGTATCGCGCGGTCTAACGTCTCACTTTTCTGCGGAGTTACATGACGCTGTACGCAAAAGATAGGGAAACATAATCCAATGCATATCCGGTTATGCTGATATGCATTATACGGAAAGCGTAAATGACAAACCTGGCCACGTAAAAGTATGCCACGTTCACCTTTATTTTGCCTGCTACTAGAGTTATCGAACTACTAATCAATGTGTTGATAGGCTAAACCTAGCTAAAACAGTCTAAACTACCGTACGACCAGAACTCGTATAATTGAGCCAATGCAGTCCGTAACAGCAAAACAAAGTCGGGTTTTACGAAAAACATCGGAAACACTGGGGCTCTAATTTAAGCCGTTGGTTTGAAACCCAAGACTGCCTCTAGTCCACTCAGGCCGAACAGCGAAACCTGTTTAGCAGTTGCTCAAGAGTGTTCCAATAGAAAGAGTGTTCCAAGTGAACCAGTAGATTGCGTTAGTGGCGGTGTGTGTAGGTGGAAGCTTTGTGAATTGTTCGGCTTTGAGGTCGGGTGTGAGCCGGGGTACTGTATCAAATGTTTTCAAACGTGGGTAGGTGACGGCCCAATTTAGGCCTAATGACACGCTGTGATGGTGTGAGGTCTATCGCCGAGAGAACGAGAGAGAGAGAGAGACATAGAGAAAGAAAGCATTGATGAACACCTAAATCGGCACGCGCTGATTAAAGTACAATGAGTATCCAGTTACGCTTAACGTTAGATTACATAACATTTGTTCGATTACAGGCCCAACAGCCATTCGCCAAGGCTCTTAGTAGCAGCACCAAAAACAGGGAAGAAAAGGCGAAGGAAGAAGGAGTAAGAAATGATAAGGGGTACAAAATCACGACTAAGCAAGAAGATATTTTACCATTTCACACAACAGAAGACACAGCTTAAGCGGCTACACCATGTTACCGATACATACATATTTCAAACGGAATAGGTGACAGAAGAGGTTCACTTTTTTCTGCAGAGGCAGAAGAAATATAAAGCGCTTCCGTTTCAACATCACGAAAAACCTCCTTGTCTGGTTCTATTGAACTCCCAATCGCTGGGCAACAAACTGCTCCACAGATGGTACACATAGGGCCCATGCCGGCATAACCGGCGCACAGGCCAGGGCACATGGTCATCTAACTACATCGCGTGCGGTAAACTGACACAGTGACGAACCTGTTTACGAAAATTTACGAAGTGCGTACGAAGGCTATGATGCGTACGTAAGTTCACTCTCCTGCTAAATTTTTGAAAAAAAAACGGCATGTTCTCACATGCACATACCTGCTGACCCCACAAGCTGGCATTGCTTGCGTGCTGTGAGTGTTGCTTTGCTGGCTCGAAACTGACCTTTTTTTTTGGCGGCGTGGTCATGCTTTTTAACTCTTGTACATCTGCGTTGTTTTGCACTTTCTGTAACAATGTTTTATTTCAAGGTTCGGCCTTCATACTACCAAAGCTCCCGAAATATATTGAACGTTCAAAATTTTACAAGCCACTAAAGGGGAGTGCAGGATACCGGGCAAATTTTTCTGAACCGTTATAGCAGTATTTCTGTAACTGTTATACCCGTCACATAAAAGGCATAACCCTAGTCTGCATATAAGTTATGAAAATGTTTACGAAAAAAAACGTCTAATTTGATGTAAAGTTCACATTGAAAGTACGTTCTAGGTAATGTTGATTGCGTAAAAAGAATAAGCCCAGTATGCTCAGTTCTCGTTCACATAGAAAATACGTTCTAGGTAATGAGGATTGCGTAAAAAGAATAAGCACACTATGCTCACTTCTCAAACTCAATCGCCAATTGCAGTTGCAATAGCCCAGATTAACATCTTTCCGCTGTCCTTGATGAAGAAAACCTTTTTTAATCGCAGCCCTGAGCGGTTGCGCCACTTGGGTTTGTTAAAATAATGACAGACCAAACCTGTGGAGACGATAGAGGTGAATATAACAATAGCCATAGTTGCTATGTTGTCCAGGAATCGCACAGACGGTGCAAATAGCCGGTGTTTCCAGCAGAACAAGCAGAACGTCATGCGCATATATGTTCGTAATATTTGGCCAGCGCTGTGGTCTGAATCGTCCAGCCCCTGCATGTTTACCATGTTGCACGGCCCGCAAAGTACGCATTGCAACGTGGCGTATACGAGCAAGTGTGCTTAGCGACTTAGCGAGCTTCGTGTGGCCTCCTTTTTACAAGTTTCTTTTTTGGTTAGCGGGTTTTCCAGAATATCAAAGCTACAAATTTGTCATGTAGCCCTAAATATCTTTCAAGCTGTTAATCCACACAATAATGCTTAAAACTTGATGTTTAGAGAACGCGGAACCTGTATTGTAGTGCAAACTGTCCTATTTATCTAAAATCATCCAGGGTACAATGGGGTAATTATGTGAAAATTAAAAACAGACCACTACCTCCGTTATCTGATCAAATATTTCGTCACAACAAATGAGGTCGTTTAGACCGAGAGCTCTGTGAGTGGCTTTTCTACGTGTGTCCCAAACGAATTCTCTCTCGTAAAAATGCACGGAGAATTTTTTGACACCACGCCATACATCTTGACGGAAGAATGTCACTAAATTACGTGTGCTGCTCATGACTTTATCTTTATTTACTGTTCTAGAGAAGCGACGATCAACAAAGCATATAAAGGCAATGATTTTAAATGAAATTCCAGTCTTCGTCATGAAGCTAACCCGTTTATGAGCAGAGACCTGATAAAGCACTCAAACTGGGGCAGTTTTGAGAAAACTTTAATTCATATCTTCACTGAACGGATTGGATGAGGTTAATAACAACACCAAAAAATGGTGCTGATATCGGTCATTTGCGTTCGTTCCTTTCTCTGATTTAACGCATTCCAGCTTAGGTACTGTCTGCCTATTGAACTTCCGCTGGTAAAATTACGCGGAGCACTTGATCTCTATTACCGTGCTTCAAGATTTTAAAGACATGTAATCGAAGGGTGTAGAAAAAACTGGTGAGCAAAATAAAGAATTGGGCTAGTTGGTATTGCAACGTTCGTAAACTGCGCTTGAGATTACAACGAACCAACTTTTTAAGAAATACAAACGAACGACGTGCGCAGCATGAGCGCAATGTCACAACTGATTTTTTACAAGTGAAAAAACTTTTGCTTGAGCATCAAATAATGTAGAAACTGCCACAAAAAACAACTGGAAAGCTGGAGACGGGAAAATGACAGCACATATTTTGATAAAAACGGGCGCTAAGCGTCGTATTCGGTTCCATAGCTCGTCATCTCTGTTCATAGAAATGAGCATCACCGTAACCTGCGCTTGACGCTTTTGGTTAACAAGCCTTCTTTGTATGAACTGCGCTTTATGAATTCCCTTTCAGGCGGAGCCAGCGCAATTGAGCGTGTGCTCACGCATTGGTCTGCTGTGCTGATATGTTATCTTTATTTTTATACACAAAGGTAAAGGTTGATTGAACATTTTACGACACTTAGCACCTGTTTTTATGAAAACATGTGGTTTCATGCTCCCCTCACCACTTTTGCTGTTGTACTTCGTAACCCTTTCTACATGTTTTGATGCCCAAGCATAAAATTTTCGCACGTCCCTAGGCATGGAGTTTCACTGTAAAACTGACTGAGTTATGCTACCCTCCAAAGCACCGAACGCCGAGACCCCGGTAGCAGCCACGATGGGCACTTTGTGCGTGTTGGCGCGACGTTGCTTTTGATTGTATCATTCATAACCTGTGGCATATCCGTCAGTTCTCTCCTTTATAGCGCCAGTTTTAGTGGTCAGCGACACTCGGCTTACAACCTCCACTCCTATTTAAGAATCGCTTTGTAACTAAACGGCGAATATGCTTCACACACTAATAAAACTCAAGGACGATAACCAGCGACCACGGTGCATGGGCACACAACTTGTTTATTTTAAACGATGCAGTACTCAATCACGTTCGCTGGATGAATTCGATGTTTCGGAACTATGAACATAACAACCCTCAATTTTACCCACAGTGCACGGGGTCCAGAAAGGGGCTTCCGACCACCACGGCCCTCTAGCACCGTGAGATAAATAAGCGGAGCGTAGCTTATTACGACTGCGATACCCGCGGGTTAACTAGAAACGCCTTGGGAGGAGTATAACTACCCCGTTCGTCATGCGAAGCTTGTGACTAGAGTCCGTCCAGAGCACTCGTTTCTGCGGCAGTGGATCCTACCTTTGCAGGACTAGCGCCGCATTTTACGGGGATATAATTTGACATCAACAACAGATCGACAATCATTTCAGTGGTTCCCTCCTAATTAAGTCCCTTTTCCTGCCGGCACCTTTTTAATGCACGGCAGGTCGGTCAAATAACATAGCAAAATGAAAGTCCCGTGCATTGGAGTAATTTGAAAAAAAGTTGGGGTTTAGGAGGCAATTGACAATTTTTAGGGGGCTCTGTTGGTTAAAACCCCGGCTGTTGGTTAAATGTCTTTCTAGAAAAGAGTTCCAAGCTGTTTCGCTCTTGTTCGATATTGGGCAAGAAATGAAGGTACAGAGAAGAAATCGCTCAACTCTACAGGCGCGAATTTGTTCAACCCACGAACTGCGCGCTCATCTCGGCACCGCTGCCCATCGTTGGGCACCGGATCGTAGTTACCGGATTGGAAAAGAACGGCGGTACGAGCGGGTGAGTGAAGGAGTGAGGTCTCGCATGGCTTCCCCGCTAATTATCATAGAGATGAGCAGGGCGCTCGAAGAGCAGTTAACGTCCGGCTCTCTGTAGCGCGCTTTCTCCGCGTATGAGTCCTGTCCGTGACGGACACGAAATAGCCGCGCCGCCCGCTCGGCGAGCGAGAACGATATCGCCGTCGTCGTGTCCTTTTCCACTTTAGCGCCCTGAAAATCTTCCTGGACTGCGCTGTCCCGACGTTGGTCCTATCAGACACCACTTCCTCCTTTTTTTGCACTTTTTATTGTTGTATGTCAATCAGTATACTCAATATGGTAATTGTAGCTCTCCGGAGTGTGTGTATACTTCTATTGAAAAATCACCCTAATTCTGTTGTTGGGCGAACAATGACGTTCGTTAGGTTGTATGAAGGAACGCTAGTTTGAATGGGATGCGATTTCATGTACATGGGGCGCAAAGCACACCAAGCGGGGTGAAGGCATCGTTGACACTTATATAGCCACTCTCGTCGTTTAACAGTAAATATTTCTTCAAAAAACAAACATTTGCCTGATACTGTAATAAAGGAAGAAAAGAAAACGTGTATTCAGCTTCTCATACATTTTTTTTTTCTGTAGCCGATAGCATTACGTCGTGGTATAGTAATCCCAGAAAGTTGAGTGCTGTTAGCAGTCGAACCACTCGACCCTCCCGAGTAGGTCTTGTGCTAAAAAAACAGCGTGAATATCGCCGATTGGAAGATTAATTGCCCCTCGCCTGGACTCTAAATTTTAGGATCTATGCACATGGCCACGATGTTAACGTGACACGGGCCTACTCCGTAAGCTGACGCAGTGGCACAAATCCAAAGCTTTTTGTACCAACCACCGAGACAATGTGCGGATGCAGATTTCTGGGTCTGCGCAGCCTTGGTTCTAACTGGTTATATTCGACGCTATACGGATATACAAATATATTGTCCATTCACATGACGACATAATCATGACCGAGCTACTGTTTAGACTTGTAGCATCGCAACGCTTGAAAGAAGCTGTAATGCTAACCATTTCAAACACCTGAGAAGTGAGAAATCTTAAGTGTTATCTAGTTCAATCACCCACGTACCCAGAGTTAGGTGGGAAAGGTGGAATGCAGAGGGGGAGATACAGGGCAAAAGGATATCAGAAAACCATATATCAAAGACTTTTTCTTGGAAGCAAGCAAGTACGCTGCCAATATTTGTTGGCGAAACCTGTAGGTGCTCCTTGAGTCGACAAAATGCACTCAAATTGCGCGCACTGCCAACTTTGCAATATTGTAGTCTAATGATTTATTTTACCCAATAATTTTATCCAAGAATGTATATTTTTAATATTGTAAAGTATTTTAAAATATCAATTTTACAAAAACCGAGGACGCTTACTTTGCCAATTATTCGTTTTTGTGCATATACAAGGCATGACGCAGTTCGGGCTCCCTCACAAGATCTTATCATTTTTAAGTTAGTTTATTGGATCTTTTTTTATCAAAGTCGTGTGAGGTTGGTGTAGCAGAAAAACAGTTTCGATTTTTTTTAGTTTCATTGTAGAGGTTTATTTTTTTGGTATTTCCTTTTATTTTAAAAATATTAGGAAATCTTTGTCTCCATGCACCCTAATGGCTGATGTGTCAAATAAAAATAAAGACACTCAATTTTTAGAGTGATCTCTATGTTTAGCATTGAAATCACACAGGAAGCCCTAGAGAAACGTACAGAGATGGATGTGCCCATCGCCCGCGTACTTGATATTAGCTTCACCGCCACTGCCCTTACATATGGAATAATTTGTACAGCCATGTTCGAGATGCACCGTTTCGAGTTTTAGAGACTGATTTCCAGGAAAGGGTAAACATCACAAGGAGCATTTTGATATCGCCTAATGCCCCCACCAAGCCTACAATTCGTCGACATTAATACCGCTTAAGAACCCACTTTTTCGTTAAAGCCCACCGGTGTGAGACCTGGTGTTTTAGCGCATGTTCTGCGGCATTCCTACAGTGCCGCACAAGACAAGCCATTCCACTGACACTTTTAATGCAGCCCATGCCGGAGGCGATGCGTACAGGGCGCGTGGTTCGGCACTCCGCGTTTAGGATATTGCAGCCTTGAACTCCCAGGTGCCCTTCGCCGACACTTCTGTCATAGAGCCGGTGATTTTTTGCATGTCATGATCACGAAGAAGCAGCGAATTTAATAACCCTACTGCAGGCACAGTGCGACTGCTAGGGCCGCCATGTTGCTATCTATCAAATATAGGAAGACCAACAAGCCTAATGCACGCTGAAGACACGGAACGCAAGGGCTCCTCGGGATCTGAAGCTGGCCTAATAAAGCAGCATCAAATCCTGGCTTGTTTATTCGTAAGCAACCTACAAACGGAACCGCAAAATGTACGGTTCCCTCCCAGCACTCGCTGAAGAGCTGCGTGTAGAAAAGAAGCGCTCCGGTTCTTTACTAGCTTGGATCTCGCGAGCCCTCCGTACGATTTTACATTACACATATCAAAGCTGTTTTCATTTGCAACAATTATTATTTCCATATTCATGCCCACTAGGGTTTTCGTCGCTGCCCAGCTGTGCAAAGAGGCTAAATGCTGATTGCTGTAAGTAACAAGAGGTAATGTACCTTTTCTAGTTCAGCTATAGTTTTTTCCGTTGCTTTTATCGGTAATTTTTATACGCAAGCATATTGGGAAGAACTCACCCTGCCTTATTACCTCGATTACTCCAGTAAACCCCATTAAACCCCGTGAATAAACCCGCCTTTGGGATTTCAATTTTCTTTGCGGGCTTTTATTCCAGTTCTTCATCAAAAATTGCTTCCCGCGAGAACGGGAACCGCATTATTTGTGGCCACGTGGCGGTAACGACCGCAAGGAAAGCCTTACTACGAGAGGAAATAAAGCCATCGCATCCTCCTACGTGTTGTCTGTTCGCTCTGTATTGACCGCACTGTGAGGGAAAAAAATTCGCGAAGCACCTGTAGCAACAGGCTATTCTATGTGACCGTTTGTACGAGTGATGCAACAAAGCCGTTAATCTCAGCACTGATGAAAATATTACAGACGTTTCGCCTTCCCTTCCCCCTATTGTGTTCCGGTTAAACAAAAAAAAAGTTTCATAGCAAGAATAAAACCGAACGACTGATTGGACACAATGTTCATTAACTGGACCGGTTTAAGATTATGCCCATCGTTGAAGGGGTGCCGCGGGTAAGTGCATTAGTTAATATCCTTCGAAAAGATGTTTGTCATGCCTACTGTAGCCACCCTCAAGAGCTCTGGACACATAATTAGGAATTTAGACAAACATACGGAACTAGGAACATTCTGTACCTTCATATGCTTGAAGCGTACATTAACTTCGTTGGAAGCTCATACAGCGGTTTAATATCAAGTGCAATGTACGCAAGCTTTGTCGCTTCGGTGGTTCAGCAAAACGCGAATAATAACCTAATTGCAGGTTCAATCTCGCTTTGCATCCAAACTACAATTTATCGTGCGGCAGGCAATAAGCTGGCAAAATCAAGCGTCCCTACGTGTAACCACAAATGTTGCACGCGAAGCTTTTTTGTGAGGGATTCCTGGAGTGTCGTTTTGGATTTGGACAGACTCGCAGGCAGTTTGGACTTTTGATCGCGCCGACTTCGGCTTTGACCATTCGTCTTTTGATTTCGCGGTAGGAAAGCGATCGCTCTCAATAATCTTCGTCGTTGGACGGAGAGGTGCACACTTTTTCTGCCACATTTTGCCCCTTCATGCACTTCTCTTCACATCCAAACTGCTTCGACTGGTCAGAATGGCGGAATCGGATTGACGTCGACTTCATATTGCGAGTAACCCATGTCTGATTCCGAGCATGAGAAGGGTTTTTTTTGGGTTGCTTCGCCCTCCATCGTCATCATCGTTAGAGAATGATTGATTTCCTTCTGTGCGTTCTAGACGCGACATACTTCATCACCGAAGAAGAGAAAGCTTTCTTTTATGAAGATAAATTGTTTTTAAAAACGAATAATTCTTCTCAACCCACTTCAGCAAAAAACCCAAAGATAACGTATCTAATCAATACTTCAGGTGAAGCTTCGCCTTTACCTTCTAAAAATCTGCCAGAAGGCCGAGTGGAGCACCTGCGAGACGGGGCCGCTCTGCGATAAAAACAGAACACAAGGTTCTTTAATATAACGCTGGTAGTCGAACCCCATTCCCCCACAGCGGTATCAGGTTGTTCGTGAACCGGGTGCTTAGCTGCATAAAAACAACGTGGTGGCCCACCCGGGAGGTCAAACAAGAAAAATGCCGGCCGACCCGTAGCACGATAAAAGCAGCACCGTCATACATAATTAGCAAAACAAGAAAATTTATCACTAGCGCGAAAAAATATGTTTTATATAAGGTGCCACATCTTGCTCGAAGTTGTTCTCTTATGAAACAGAAATGGTGCAAGTGTACTTCTCAGGCTGAGAAGGGCTGCACGTTTTCTTGCTGTGTGTTCCTGATTATGTCTTGAATGCGTTTTGTTATGTTAAAACAGTAGTGTTCAATCACGTCATGAAGTTGGCACTATTTACAAGACTAACTACTCTTCAGCCAAACTGAAATTGTGTCGGGACTCACAGCGTGAATGCTGATAATAAATGTTAGGTTTGCTTAGAGCAGGGACGCACTCGGGACGTCATTACTAGACTAAATGACCAATAATTCTAGAAAAAAATAAATAAAAAGGTTATTTTCGGCGGAAAACCTCGGTTAGCTGTTTTAGTGTGCGTGTTAGCGTGTGAGACAGGAGACAGCTGTTAATTCGAGCCAGCTTCCTTTGCATAAGATAAAATTTCCGTCGGATATTATATATTCTGCGCCACATTTTGCTGTAGAATGCACTTACGTTTCTCCTTATGTGGTGCCTCGTTCTTCGTGATAGTGGTGTATTCCCATAAAAAATCCCTTCGGTAATACAGCCAGTTTTCTTCCGACTCTGACAACTCCGACAAAACCACTGCTACCATCGGTAAGGGCTTCCGACACCCTAAAACCGGTCTTCCTGACCGACAGGCAGAACATGGTCGAGGGATGGCTTTGGTAGGGAAGGTCTTACGACGATGCTTTAGACGAGGGCTTGGCTAGGCCATTATCACTACTCCCAAATTAGCGCTTGTGTTTACCCGCTTATTTCATGTGCTTTTGTTCCAGTGGAAATGGAAATGGAATGAGCGAACAACGCACTATCACCCCATATAATGTAAATATATATATATTTTGAGAACGAATGAGTGATCAACATCGTGGGCACGACCTTCTAGTCATTGTAGAACCAGCTAAGCCAATGTTCTTTGAGGAAAATGTTTAACCATATCCAGCAATAAGGATGAAGTAGAACAAATATTTTTCGAATCCGGTGTTGCTGTATTCGCGTGGACATACTCGTTGAGGAGCGAATTGTTACTGGCTTGATTTAACAATATGGGTGATTTTTCTGAGTGGTGTTATTATGCTCCGCAGTAATTTACATTTGTTTTAGATTGAAGTAAATTTTACAGGTTTATGCAGTGCTTCTTAGTGATATATTATGCGACCAGCTTCCATTGAATCGTCAAATGCGTTTCATAAAAAAAATGAACCAACTACCGCCTACAAACGCATAGCCGGGTAGAGAAAACAACAGATACACACTTTCCGCCTAACGCCTAGGAACCATCACTGTAAAAAAAAGAATTGACAGCTATCGCCGTAGAAAAAAGTGTAGCAGGGCAGCTGACATCTAAGAAGATTGGAAAGACACGTACACGCCATTCGATAATTTCGAACGAGGCCGTTATTGAACACGTACGGTAGATGAATTCCGAGCGTGTGAAGTGTGAAGATACATACGCTCCACGTCCTTCCGGAAAATCTCCTACCTCTCACGTGTTCGCATCGACTCCCATCTCTCAACGGGGCCAAACAAGACAACGTAACATAGCCGTAACAACTGACGTAGGCGTGCCCCGAGGAAACATGCGCGAGGCAGACGGGTAACGGTGCCGTTCGTCTTACCAAACCTATCATCAGCGCCCCCGGAAACCTCTCGCGCCTATAGCAGGCCCATAAATAGCTGAACCAGCCAGTGTGACGCCATTCGTACGGGTCGGTGCGTATGTTATGACCATGAAGTTCGACACAACCCCCAGACAGGCAGTCAGCTTTCTGGGCACTCTCTTTCGGTGCGCCATCTTCCAAGCCGGTACAATAGAACCTTAGGCGGATTACCAAACAACCTAAAGCTGTCAAACAATATGCGTATCAGTAGACGACAAACAGCGAATGGTAATTTTTAATTTGATTTTTATCAGACATTCGTTCTGCTGGAGAACTACAGTTGTAGAGCTTATTTTAGGCGGTGCAAGATGGTCGCACGGCTTCTGCATTTTTTTCCCTAGGTATTCCAAATATGCATTTCACAAACATTAGGCCAACTCTATATCAATATCAAATACACGCCCTTTCAGCTTACGCTAAGTAGACAAAGAGAATACCCCGTAGTTAAAGCAAAAATGAGTACGGTTTTGAATGCCGCCAATGTTACAGCTCTCACATAATCGTCAGGGCGCCACGCTATGTAAACGCGAACCAATTAAAAGTTAAAATCCCTAGGCAGACCACTGTAGTAAAAATATTATTTTGTGGTGCAGGAATTCCTTCATTTGGCCTGGCGCAACCTCAAGTAGACTGGCGTGGGGTTGCAAGTGCTAGCGTAATTTTACCATGCATAAAATATTTGCCTCGGTACTCCTTTCCTGGTTCAGTCTTTGTAAAGATGTGCAGAGCAATGCCATTTCGTGATTTTCCTCTTTTTATCCTACAGGCGGGTGTGAACAATGCCCGAACAGTTGTGGATGTCAATATGGTGCAAGAACATAGAGCAGGCGTTCGATTGAAAGAGTATAAGCAGTCCTGAATCCTTAAAGGACAACTGCATTATAGCGCCAACCTGTGGACTTCGTTCATTAGCATCTAACGTAGCCTCAGTCAACTTACAGTATGCAAAGAACTCTTTTCAGGAACATCAAATGACAGTGCTAATAGCAATAGATATGCGAGCAGATGACTAGTTGATAGCACACTGCCATGAAAGGTTAGCCGAAGGTAGTCCACGGCTAAAAGGGGAAAAAAGGCACAGCCGTAGGAGGGCTTTGCGCCATGTGTGAGGTCAAATGTTCCAACTGTGCATTGTTAGCCCAAGCGCTCAGGCAAGTCAACAATGAGCTGGCATCGTTATGCAGAAATCTGATTGAAGAATTTCAACACGCTTCACGAACCAACACGAAGGGCTTTGTATTTCAGAATACTCTCCCCACGCATGTGGAAGCTCCCCCCCGAAACTTGAAGTGGACGGTGCAGCTTATAAACGGTCTGTAAATTCGTAACGCCCCTAAATTCTATCACGAGATGAGAAAAGAAAAACTTTTTGGATAGTAAGCAGCGTAGACTGGATGTTTTTCGATAAGATCTCAAGCTTGTAAAATGCACCCTGATAAGTGGTATTTTTTTCTATATTTCTCTAGAAATTTGACGTCCATGTGCTCTTTCTAACACAGTTTCGACTCGCCAGATTGTTTGAGAAAGTAACTTTCACTTCCAATACGAACAGGTTTGATTGGACTTATGTATATTTGGAACACCACCAAAAAAAATGAACTACAGAAGCAAAGACGCGCAGCTAGTTTTAACTACATTTATGGTCGGAAGAAAACATATGTATCTGTACATTAATATGTCCCACATATGTAGACAACGCGAGGGAGAAACGCTATCAATGACCGGTGGCCCATTGAGGATGCGGTTTACCAGCGTGTTTGTAGAACGCTTACTTTTTAGATGCATCTCATTCACTCGCCTTGTCCATGCAGCGTCGTCGGCGTTGTTGTCGTCCGCGCCTGCCCCATTCTCCTCGCCGCGCGAGCTGCGCTCTCCGCCGCTCACCCCTTCTCCTCTCCGATGCCCCTCTCTCACGAGAGGCATTGGATTGGATTCGAATGGATTGGCTTGGCTTGGCTTGGATTGGATTGGCTTGGATTGAATTGGATTGAATTAAAGTGGATTGTGTTGGATTGTGTTACGTCATAGCCGCGGCAGACACTCTGGTGCCGGCGCATGTGCAGTACTCCCTCTTCCGTGGTCCCCTCTCCTTCCGGCGCGCTGCGCATATAACCGGTGTGCCGCTCTCCGGCGGCCTTTCGTCGACGGTTGCTCTCCGCTTGCGCTCGAACCCCCCTCAGCGTCGCATCACACCAGGGTTCCCGCGAGGGGAGGTGGGCGTAGTTTTTTTAGAAAAACTTGGTTTCAAGATTATTGGGGGAGAAATTACAAATTTTGCCACAGAAAGAAAGCTATGTCCGCTGAAATTAGGTAGTTTTACTTAAAAAATACATCAATGTGCTATAGGAATGCGTGCAGCGCCTAATTATTTCAGTTTTTAACTGCGCCTGCAGTGCATGTTAGCAACGTTTTGTAAAAGTAGGTTGTGTCGTTTATTTATGCCTAAAATTGTTCATCTCTACCCGTCAAGTACTGGCCTTCAGTAGCCTGGCGAACACAGACAGAAATATGTCCCCGGAACGAATTATAATGATAACTTAAGGCAAAGGTTCCTAATTAGGCCACAACGTGCGGCGACTTCGGCCGATGATCGCTGAAGGTTTTTTTCCATGAACATGTCCCACTCAGCCCTTGCACAGTTCTTTCCTGCACACCGCCTCGTCTGAAGTGGCTTTGGTCTGCCATGAGGATTAACTTTACAAGCCGAGAACCTTTGCAGGCAAATTAATTTTATTTGAAATGTAGCGATTTTCTGAAACTTTGGGAAAGGTTCTGAACAGGGGAGCTCCGGAAGACCTTCAAGCTGGACGGGAACAACACCGGCCAAAACGTCACTCGAGGAGCCCTTCAAAAAGTGCACGCCAAATAATCTGCAATATGGTGGGTTCGGCTATGGTGGGGTTTCGCTAGAGTGCATTTCTTTCTCCCGTCATTGGCTTCCGACGGCGTTTCAAGCGGGTAAGTTGCTCTTCACCCGGCCAGGGCTCGCGGCTACACGACAATGTGGAAATTGAAGCTGCAATGGCGGCGGCTACACGTTCTCTGGCAGCGGCTTTTCGTTGTTTTCACAGCCATTTGAGCTTCTGTGCGAAGAAAAGCTCCTTTAATTATGGCTCCTCTTCCTCCGTGTGAACGATATGCGTCCCTCTGATAGCAAGCTAAAATGTAACGAGCGCCGTTAACGGCCGATCGCGCAACTTGTCAAAGAGGCATAGGTGGTGGCGAGGGGTAACACTTTGTGAAAGAGGTATCGGCAGTAGCGAGGAGGATTTAGAGGCTAGTAACGAGTAGAGCGGCTTCACTGGAATGAGAATCAGGGAATTAAACGTACACAGCGCGCTGTAAAACTAATACCTGATGGCAAACGACAACAAATCAGCATTTTCAGGGCCACTCAAGTCTGCTTAGGTGCTTTGACGGCGACAGCACTGTGATACTTATCAAGGGCTCCTTCACTGACATACCGTATTGCATCTCTTTCTTCGCTTTAGTTCGTTAATATTTTGGTGCGACTTACTTTAGCAGACCCACAAGCGACGATTGACGCCAAAGCTTCCACAGGTAACGAGTTCTCCGTGACTTGGGTGCACCTATTCTACCTACATGCCGTCCGATTCAAGCGCCACGTGATGTGGCGGCCGCGCCACACACACTAGGCTAACGGATGTTCTAAAGGAGGAGTCGCGACGATGTAGTGTGCTGGAAATGGGTTCCGATCCTACTCCGCGAACTTGGTAAACGTTTAATTCGAACTCAAATGTGTTTATTTGCATTGTGCCGTGACGGTTATTTTCTGTGCCGGACCAGAACTACAACGCCGGGTTTTCACTCAATGGTGTACTTAAGACTTTTCTCTTAAAAGACTTGACGCCGTCTGGACGTTTTGCGCCGATAAGATACAAAGAGTTATGTAAACGAGCGCAGTAACTTTATCTATAAAAGTTTCGAATTTTGTAACCTTCGGGAATAGTTTATAACTTCAACGTTCTATTGTCACCTTTAAATTAAAGCATCCAAAAATTTGGAAACACGCACGTTTGGCTAACTTTGCTTTGGAAAAATTGCTGTATGAAATGGAGTTTGGGCATCTCTATTTGTGGAGAAGCTCCTCTAAAATACGAGAAAATATGAAGTTAAACGTGGTAATTGCTTCTTCCAGAGGTTCCCAATGAGCCTCACCTACGTTCGAACATGCAGTCACTGAAAACGTATTGGCAGGTCACTTACACCTCGGAGATTTCGCCCGTGCTTTCCTACACGCTGTCTCGCTAAAAAAACTACTTTGCGCAAAAATTTGGAATGAGCGTTTTGATACGGGTGAAACTGCAAACGCTCTGTTAAAAGCAGATGTTGCGTTCTCTGAAGCCATAGTACGGACGGGCCAAAGCTGCACCGAAATACAGGAATCACGTAGCAGCCAGTTTTGCATTGAAAAAAGTCAGATGGCTGCCCAGCGGAATAGGTTGTTACTTATTTCTTTTTCAGTTCTTGGAGGTTTGGAAGAAAACTTCTTATAAATGCGCCAAAAAGAACAATACTGCGCCGTCAGGGTATCTAATTTGTCGCCGCGTTAACGTAAAAGATGAAGACATGCATCGTAAAATACGTGAAGAACTTTTGCGCACAAAATAAAAGAAAAGAGTTTAAAAGTACTCACGGTATAGTACGTGGAGAAAAAGTGCATAGTCCCTCCTCTGCCGGTTTATTATTCAGAGCATTAGGCCAAGCGGAGAAATAAATGGGTCGATTCAGCAGCACTTTAAACGTGACACCTTAAGTATGCACTCTTAGAAACTGCTGAGGAGCATGCTACGGAATAATGGTTATTTATTGCTTATGGAAAACATCTAGCGCTTCTGGCGCAACAGTTAACTTATGACCCTTATTATATGCGCCCTGCAACTTCGCAGAAGGCTTAAAAAAGTAGTATTAAACGCAAGGCGGTCGAAGTTGAGAAGAAACATTGAATAGTTATTACTGTCCAGGTTGTTTTCAGTGTGGGAGGCGGGGCGCCAAGCCTGTAGAGACAGATTGTAAAACTCTACGGGCACACCAGAGATCAGCTTGCCTGCAGAGAAATATTCACAGCTCAATATTCCGAGAAACTTTGCTTCTCCAAAATTTCCTTTCTCGAAAATGCAGAGAACCCACTGAAACACATAACGCTTTATTGTATTCTGTGCTATCCCTGTTGAGATTTTCGAGCCCGAAAACTGGCCTTGCGTGTCCCAAAGGAAAACAAGCGGCATTTACAGGACTTTAAAATGTGGAGTATCGTGTAAAGCCGCACGCTTTTTGTACCTTTTTTAAAGAACTTAAAAAACCCTACACCGTAGCAGCTATCTAATGTGTACACTTTCAGGTGCGACTTCACTATAAGCAACTTTCTAACTCCCAAAAGCAAGCGGCCGCTTTTGATAGCATGTCCTCCTTCTAACCATAACGATGTACCTAAAGCTCTTTTGGACCTCTACAACTTTTTTTGGTGTTTTTGGTCTGTCCCAAGCCACTAGAAAAGAAGTCGTTTAGTGGCTGTCCTGAAGCCTGGCAAGTCTCCACGAGACATTTAGTCCTACAGGACAGTGGCATTGGCTAGCTGTGTAAGCAAAGTGGTGGAGTGTATGGTCCTCACTCGTCTGGAATGGTTTCTGGAGAAGCGTGGCTTGTACCCAGACTTCATGACAGGCTTTCGCAAAGGACGGTCCTCAATAGACAGCGTTATTGACCTTGTCACTACCGTCGAGAATGAGAAACACCACCGTCGTCTTGCAGCTGCCGTGTTCCTGGACATTAAGGGAGCATTTCATAATGTCTTCAAAGATGCCATTCTGAATGCCCTTGAGTCCATTGGTACTGGAGGAAGGTTTCATCGGTGGATAGCGAGCTATCTCCGCGGATGGATGGTTTTCATGTCCAAATTTAATGGAGTGACATCCGATCACCCCGTCACGCGCAGCATGCCAGAAGGAGGAGTCCTCAGCCCTACGCTATTTACACTGGCTCTCATTGGAATCAGTAATTGGCTACCTAAAACAGTGTCAGTATCTGCCAATGCGGATGATATCTGCATTTGGACATCAGGTGTAACGCGACTTCACGTGTGAGCACGGCTTCACAAAGCAGTATCTGCCACTTTGACGTACCTACGCCGCCAAGGACTTGAAATTTCAACGTCAAAAAGTGCAACATTGGCATTTACCTGAAAAGCCATGATATGCTACCCTGTAAAGATCGAAGAAGCTGTTATTCCATGTGTCACGCATCATATATTTCTCGGCGTGACAATTGATAGAGACCTGTAATGTTCAAAACATGTCTCAGCACTAAAAAGGAAATTACAAAGTTTCACACACGTGTTTCAACATATGGCACGAAAAATCATGGTCACCCATCGGTTTCATCGCTCCTGCGCCTTTACCACGCGCTCTTTATCGGCTATTTGCAATACAGTGGCCCTATACTGTGTAACCTTCGGCGAGCGTCATTACGCGTGCTTCAAAATGCACAGGCACAAGCCCTACGAATCTGTTTGGGGTTGCCTCGATGCACATCAACACGTCGAACGATCGCAGAAGCGCGAGTCGGTCCAATTAAGTCTCTTCGTGTGCACCTCCGTGTGTACACGAAGAACCTCTTCGTGTGCACACGAAGAACCTCTTGCACACGAAGAACCACGAAGAACGAAGGTGCACACGAAGAACCTCTTCGTGTGCACCTCCGACATGTGACAAGACATGAGTGCCATCCACTGTCGAGGGTTATGCATTGACCCTCGAAATTCAAAGTATTCCCGAAGTATTTCGGCGCAGCAACATTTCATGCCCTTCAGATTTGCAGTCGCCAAAATATCAGAAGTGCTTCTACGGGTTGTATCTGATCTACAGGTACGGCTGTCGATTCCTGGAATCGGAAAAAAATTCCACCTGGCGTCTTCGGTCTTAAGACAAGCTTTCACTATTTGACATCAGTGAAATGTGCGGAGAGGCGTCGCATGTTTTTGTTGACGGCTCGGTGACAGCGTCTTTGTCGTCAGCGGCAGTGGTTATGCGTGGGAAGGACCTGACCCAACGTTTCGAGATCGCTTACAGGACATTGTCTACCGCAGCAGAACTGGTCGGTTTACGCGAAGTGCTCCGCTCCATTTCTTGTGAAAGGCCACAGCAGTGAATTATCTTTTGCGACTGCAAACCAGCGCTGCAGGTTTTAAGGTTCCCAATGACGCGAGGTGCGTACGATCACCTGACCACTGATGTCGCTATCCTGTTTAAAGAGTTGAATGAAAAGGGCCACACGGTGGTGTTTGAGTGGATACGAAGTCACTGTGGCATCGCTGGAAATGAGTTGGCGGATGCAGAAGCACAGCAGGCACAACAAAATGGAACTCTCCTGTCTATACCGATCACAAGGCACAATGCTAACGCGATACTCTACGGTGCACGTCAACAAGCTGCAGCCTTGCATTCGTCGGACCCGCAGAATCGACATGAATGCCGTCACAAGCTCGATCCAGAGCGCAAGTTCTGGGTCAGTCATGCTCCTCGTCTTCGCCGAAGTCAATAGACATTGCTACACAGGCTGCGTCTTGGAGTAGCATTCGCTCGGAAGTATCATCACACAATCGGACAAGCGGACAGCCCAGACTGCCTTCTGTGCGGTTGTCTTCAGACTACCGAACATTTGCTTAGCGCTTGTCCAAAGTACTCTAGTGAGCGAATGAACCTTGAAACAGCTTTACTACGCTTGGACTCTCGCCCTCTGTCCGAACAAAACATTTTCGGCAGGTGGGCTGACAACAGGAAGCAAAGCCTAGCCGGTAAAGCCCTGCTTACATTTATTGGTGACTCCTCTTTGGATTTTTGCTTCTAGGTTGCGACAAAATTGAACAGACTGCGAAATAATGTCTGAGCAGTTTCTTTTTTTTTTCGTGGATGATAGTCATGTGCTGAAAAGTGAACTGTAGTCAACTGATTCAGCGCCCCGTTGTACGTGAGACGTTTATTGGCTTTACTGCTTGTACATTGTTCATTTGTCGCTTTCATTGTCATTTCCCATACCTTCCATATTCATTTCTTTCTCTTTCTGTCCCCAATACCCTCCCCCTAGAGAGAAGTAGCAGGCCCAAGATCAATTTCTCATGCCGACCTCTTCTCCTTTTCAAAAAACATTTACTGTCTCTCTCTCTCTCCTTCTAACCATGCGTACTTGCCTGATTAGTTGTAGAGCATGTACTGAATACCATGTCTGATAAATTTCAGCAAGTTAATAAGTAAATATTCTTCTTGAATATTGGCAATTGGTCACAGTCATAAACATACAAAACAAAATGGGATTTCCGTCTAAAAAATGCGCTGTCAGGAGTTCTTGTTGCTCACTTAAATTTGGTAAAAATCGTATTAGTTTTGGGGGCTGCAGTTATAAATGTACAATCAGTTATGCGTGATAGCCCACTTCTCCCGCTGCGCTCAATAATATATTTACAGATGTTACGCTCGCTTCCTCATACATTCGCGTTGCCACTTTAGACGAGAAATAATAGGCTACAACCTGTATAACAATTATAGAATATGTCAAGAAATACATTAATGCCAATGCATGGGCCAATTTTCAATGTTCTCAGCACTTTTCTCGTCCACACACTATGTGATTTGGTTGACAGTCATTTCGCTAAGTACCTGTGATAGAATACATGTGGAAGAGACTGGCCGCACGTACGAATTTGACGAAAGAAAAGGAAGAAAAGAAGATTGCAGTTGGAGGGCCAGAGCGGCGAAGCGGTGGCGGTAGAAATAGGAGAACGGAGTATGGCACGAAGCGCGCGCAGGCAGAGTGATCGGGAACCGCTGCTCTATCACAAGGTTCTTCCACCGTAGCAGTCTGCCGCAGGGATGTTGCGTGTGCCATTTACTCTTGCGTTGCTTCGACATGCCGGTTTCCCTGCTAGTCAGACAAGTCCTCACATTTCTTCGTTTAATACTGACACTACTTTCCTTCTAAAACGCTTCTGTTTGCTATTTGCATTTCTAATTTTGGCATCTAAAATATAGGTCCCATCCTGATTAGGTCCACCGTATTTTGGCCAACACCCCGCGTAGGTGCATGCGACGCTCTCAGGCAACCGACCAACAAACCAATTATGACTGTAGGGCAACGCAGCTTGAACAGGGCACGGTAGAGATTGTTAAATGGCGTTGGGCCCTGCCCATGGACATCATATACACAACACCGGTGTGATCTAACCCCTGACTCACTCTCCTGGCTAGTGGGCTCTGGCGCTCCTGAAAGTACGTAGTCGGACTCGAGGTGGCGCCGAACCCCTCGACCCTTTTGTGCATGTCTCTGGTGTCCCATTTCTGAGGGGGGAGGAGGGCATAGATGCCCACGAGGAATACCGGACATTCACTACGAGGGAGGCTGCTACCACCGCGAAAAAACATGAGCTCGTTCCTTCTGTAGACGTGTGCGGGAGCTCTCATGAACCCATTAAAACCAGGCGTTTTAGAGGACTGCTTCCTAAGTTTTCATTTCCCTTATTCTATCTACCCTTTTTACTGGGTCATATAATGTCCCGTTGTTCTCTTGAATCCCACATGTGCCCTGTAACGTCTTAAAAATATACTCTGTCCCCGGGTGCACAACCCGTATTTCACTGACTTCCTGCTTCGCGATCCTCGCCCTGATCATGACCGAGGCTATAAAGAGGTGTAAAACTGCTCGTCATCAACATGCTAACGTGACAAAAACGAGCACAATGAATACCTCGCAATAAAATTCACTCGTAGAAAGTTCTCTTAACGAACCATTTCTTATGTGCAGCCGCCTTTTATGGCTTTGCTAAACAAATGTTCCAAGTTAACCTGCCTCATAAAAATTTTAGCTCGTTGATATCATTTTTCCCTATGCAAACCTTGCAGACGTAAAACTGACAAGATGGTATCGACTAGTTTTACTCGATGTCCACGGGGCGAGCTTTGTCTCGGTTAACGTTCCCATATCCCAATTTATAAATAAAAAGCAACATTCTTGGTACAGTATAGATACAACAGAATGATGATCCAATTCTCGTTCTTCGTTTATTTATCAGAAACAGCACAGAATTATTTGCTGCAGGGATTTGGGCTGAGACACTACCTTTTTATCAACAAATTCCTTCGTTAGGTACCTTGCTGTCAACCCATCTTGATTACTTTAAATACAAATAAAGTACAGCTATTCCAACCCGAGTACCTAGAATATGGAGACACTTGCAGTTACGAAAAAGTTTACTTTTGTGTGAGTTGATACTCTCCTTACTTTTAAAAATCCACCCATATCAGCCATGTGGGATCAGCAACATACACGCTATTTAAATTCGGAGGTCCCATGTACGAGGCGTTTATTCCATAAATAAGCGCGAAAATAAATACATCCGTTTTTAATCGAAGCAAAAGCCAAACAGCTCATTGCGAATAAACATTCCCTAAATTTTTAGGCATTCTTGCGAGATCGTAATGAGAGAAGGCCCTTATCTGAAATTAAGAGGTGTGTTTGTCTGCACGAATGAGGGTTCGTACGTGATTACGAAGCTTGAGTTTCCACCATTTCTTCCCAAGTACAGCAATGAACGCTGCGATATAATACTGTAAACAACGAGCATCAAGTAACTTAAAAGGACTGGATAAAAATGGCTTACGCTATATAATTTCACTTTAGAAAAACGACCAAACTTACACTGTATAACTTTGAAAAAGATATAGAAAGGATACGACACCCACTCTAATGTCGGCTTTTCCTCGCTAAAACCACGGCACTAGTGATATGGAGAAACAAAGTGCAGAAAGACTAAGTTCACTGTAATTGTGACCTCTGGCTGTAACTGCGTGAGCCGGCAGTGCCCAAACTTTGGTGTGCATATATTATTAAAAGTGGACTCACGCAGCAAGCCAGGGAGACTGCCAGGCGTACCTCGCTACCTCATTTAAAACTTTTTCTCTTTCAGTATTTTAAGAGCGGAGCTGTTTAAGCTTGCGATCTGTCCGGCGGCCATATCAACCAAATACAAAGCAAAGAAGCTCCTGGGACTTTAGCGGCCACGCGCAAACGCCGCGCCGAGCCCTGCGTAACATCGCGCACCTGCGTACGCGAAGCCAGCCGTGACACAGTTAAGACGTCACCACGCCGATGCGTGTCGGCGATACAGCGCCTCGTGAGTTCGCGTTGAGCATATCGTTTTCATTCCCGCAACACATGGGTCGGCTGTATGTAAGTATGTAACTCCCGAGGAAGAAGCGCAGTGCAAATGGCAACGTGTCGCTGCGCGAGAATTTATGGGAAGTCTACGATCCAACCCCGAGTATCGCGCCAAAAGCAACCGTGCCTAAACGGCATCGAAGAGCGGAAGATCCCGGAGTACGTGCTCGTGATGGGGAGTACTAGGGAAATCGCAGCCAAAACGACCCCAGACTTCGATTAATGGGGAACTTCCAACGTCAAGCGAATTTTCGCTGTTTCTCCAGCCTTGCACGCATGGTGCAAGCGGCGCCAATTTTTCTGGGCTCAGAAAACGAAAAAAAATTATCTTGGTATGAGTGTTTTTGGTAATAAATATCAGTATCAAGTAGCCATGATGTTTTTTAAGCTACTTGGAAGCTTACCTGTTAGGTTAACGGGAGATGATACTTGTAAGAAGATACGTGTATTTGTAAGCTTGTAAGCTTAAATGAAGATGATAGGTGTAACATTAACGGACTAGAAGAGAGCGGAGTGGGTCAGGGAACAAACGCATGTTAGGGCATATTATTAGAAATCAAAAAGAAGAAATGGGTGTGGGCAGGAATCTAATGCGAAGGCGAGGTAACCGTTGGTCATTAGGGTAACAGAGTGCATCCCTAGAGAAGGCAAGCGCGGCAGGGGGCGACAGAAAGTTATAAAATTTGTTGCAGTTAGTACAGGACCGGGATAATTGGAGATCTATGGGAGAGGTATTTGCCCTGCAGTGGGTGTACATAAGCTGATGATGAAGCGTAGCTGGAACATCACCTTGAAGGAAATTTCGGGTGAAATATGGATTAGCAAATACAATTGAGCTATGTAGTTCAAGTGCATGTGATGTCAAAGTGAACGTAAACCAAGTGTAAGGCGGCCTTCTGCTGATGCGCATAGCATTAAACACAACATCCCGTGAGCTCGCAGCTCTTGATCGAAATCAGCATCAGTGATGAGACCGAGTGAATGGTGAGGTAAGGGACTCTCAATTGCGCTTGAAGTAAAGTACATGCTTGTGAGGTCACCTGCCCACCACTGCAACCCACATCTTTTCCAATGATGTAATGGACAATAAATAGCCCTATGCGTAATTACTATGCTCAAAGTTGAAAATAAATGAACCCGCATTCGCCCTGAATGTTTGCTTCAGTCCTGCAAAAAAGAAAAAAAAAACGAACGGTGGCTGGATATAGACACGAAACTACGTAGTCTACGTCCGGTGATCTCACCACCCTTTTGCACCGTGACGAGTTCACAGCAGCAATCATTTAAAATGTAGGTCTTATTCACCACACATGCGTAGCAGCAAGCAAACGCAGGCAAATATTTTGGCATTATTTTCCTCATGTTAAGTACTGCCATGTTTCCGTAACAACGACGTCCGGGCAATCAGACAGGCAATTAGGTTTTCCAGTGAAATGAGACCAAAATTCCGCATGTTATTACCTCCGTTTGGCATTGACCGTCAGGAACAAGGCCTTTTTACAAAGCAAGGAGATGTCTAAACGCTATCAAATTCCTGAGGACTTGTAACGTCCTACAGTCATGGGAATGCTATGTTAGAATACTGGCCTGTTGACGGAGTTTTTCTTTGTTAGTCACCTACTGTAAATGATGATTAACTGCCAGAGAGAAACACCTTCACCCTATCCCCTTCAACCTTGTTTACTTCGTACTAGGACTAGATGTTCCCGTGTAGGGTGCAGCCGCAGTTTACGGAGAGCTATTACCGAAAGGGTATAGGTTGAAAAACGCGAAATTTAATTATTCACAACTTACGAGGACTACGTGCTGACACCACCATGAAATGGCCCGTTCGCCGTGGGGGGGGGGGGGGGGGGGCAGGACATTTTTCGAGCCATTATCATTAGGGAGAGAAGCTCAGGCTGCGTAATGCGATCGATAAACTCCTTCCGCGTGAGAGACAATAGCACAACTCTATACCCGCCCCCACCGAAAAAAGGAATAAGCGCTCAAAACAAGCATTAAAAAAACAACGGCTTGATACTGAAGATAACTCAGCAACGAAGTCCGGCATGGGAAATGAGGCTCGCTGATGTAAACGTACTGAGCCGAAGGCGTCTGAAGGGAGGTATGGATAAATTTATAAGGCAATTTTTCAGTGTTATCTTAGCTGGCACCTTGAATACGTTCGCAACACTTTTTTGAACTGCTCTTAAGAAGGATGAAAAAATTTGGTGGTTCCTACCAATGATTTGTTTTCATTTGGGTGCGCGCCTCATAGCGAAATTCGGACTGAAGTTTGTATAACCACGGGCCAGTACTAGCTTTTTAGAGAATTTGTTATTACGCGAAAACCTTTTTAATGCAGCAACCACACTCGAAATACGATGGCATTGTAGGAATTCTTCCGGATGTGGCGCAAAATAGTTTGAAGCAGCAATGAAACACTTCTGCTTTAGTTATATATGTTTGCGTGTGTCTAGTAAACGGTGAAAGCCTTTTGAATGTTTAATTACCCGAAACAAGTATGAACGCACAAAAGGCCTGATGCTGTGTTTTGCTTTTGACACTGTGCAGTGAAACGGCAAAAATTGGGCTAGCAAATTACAATAAAATTGGTAAGTTCTAAACAACGGTGCACCGCTTTTACTAAAAACGCTGATGAACAACCCTGCAATTAAACTTTGAAAAGACCTTATTTGGGTTACTTCGAACCTGCGAGGGACCAGTATCTAATGTACCGTCAACAAAAAAAGACGCTTATAAATTACATCGACCATATTTAAGGGAAATGAATTACATGCACAACGGCACCATGTGAGGTTTTACACAGTCGTTCTAAAGTACTCCAATCAAATATGAACACCCAAAGTGCCGAATTCAATCGGTTGCTTTTGATACTGATCAGTGAAATGGCTACCCTTTCGATTGTAAAATGGAATAAAAGCGGCTAAATTCTGAACGTGGGTGTGCTGTTTTTATAAATAGATGTTGAACAAGCCTGCAGCTTAAAACGTCTGTGTAAAATCTGAGGCTGTGACGGTGTGTACACAATTCATAGGCGTGTCTTTTTTTGCTGAACCATCCATTTTCTCGTACACTGCCATTTCAAAGCTTTGAAGGAACCATTCACTTGCTACTATCACCATTCTGCGACATATTTGGAAATCAATTTAATTATGCTCGCTCAGTTTTAGTGATAATTCTCTTGACACTCATGCTGTAAATCAGTTTTGTTTTGCTATCCTTAAATGTTTGTATTTTAAAAAAAGTACGCGACACCAGGAACATAACTGAAGAAAGACGTTTTCAAGAATACCCGCCCCCCAGGTTGGAATCGTACAAGATTTTGTTTGATGGGACAATCGACTCGGTGTATTCTTATCTCTAGAGCTAGTGTACTCCCAACTCTTTGTTTCAGTGAAAATGCAAAGAAAAACAGAGAAAATGAAAAGATTTTCATACTAGAGCGAATCCATTACGAGTGAAATTCACGTCGTAATTGTTATAAACTTTTGTTCTTCGGTTCCTCTAGTTGGCATTCAAATTGGTTTCCTCTCTTATTATTTTCCTCTTAAAAGAAAATTGCAGAAGAGAAAGAAAAAGGCTTTTTGGAGATCATCACTGGGCATTTCCTTACGAACGCGTTAGCCACTCCGCCTTTTTCTTATCACATCTGAAGCGGAGCTTGTTGGGCACGCCTCGCTCTGGTCCCAAGAATCCGGAACGCAGTGTCTTCGCACGTCCTCCGTACACGACAACAATCCTTCCGAGAATTGTAACAGTCTCGGTGGTAAGTTTTTTCCGTTTTAGCAATGGGCAGCTCCTTTGTTGTCCACTGGTATTGCTGTTTTGTCAACGTAGTTTTTATTCCTTGACCTATTCCCGACGTGTACTGGCTTCACACCTGATTATACAATGCTTACAGGCGTTGATGGAGGTCACTGGGCCCGTCGCCACAGAGTGCTACCGGCTAGTAAGCACAGGCTGGTGGCAATCACCGCGTCGACTTGCCGGTAGTCTAGTACCGGTAGTCTTGCGACCGGCACAATGCCGCCGGCAATGCTGGTAATGCCGATAGTATTACGAATAAAGCTCTCTCCAGACTCAAAGGCAACTCTCTTTCCGCACTCCCTTCACTACCCTGTTCTGTGCTCTTCAGACGCTCGCGGTCCTCACGCATGGACACCAAAGTTTGGCCGGCGTGGCCCATGCAGTCCTCATGCAATGAAACACCGCACGTCGAACAAAAAAATTCCCATCGATACTTCCCTGAAAAACCCACCGAACGCATGGTACAGCAAAATTAACCTGGTGACTGTTCAAGCCGGCGAGAAAGAGGGGGCAAGTGACAGCAAGTGGATTAGCCGACATAGCAAGTACGTGGCGCGCACTCTTACCTCCTCAATCACGCCATGGAAATGTGAGACGTGGTACTGGGTTTAACTGTGGCCAGGACAAATTTTTTGGCTCCACATCACTGCGCATAGCCGGTTACCAGGCAACTGTCCCGTCCGTTTTTCTTTTGCCAATGCTCCAGTTGGTTAAACTCCACTTGTTATTTACGGTGAACCCTATGATCCCGCGTTGATACGTGAAAGCAGACGAGCTACAAAAACGTCTAAGCTTGAAATTGTTCATTGGGAGAGCAACACAAATCCAATCGGATAAAAAATTACGCCCACCTTCCCGCGAGGTACCCTGATGTGATGCGACCAGGGTGTCGAACCGGAATTTTTCGGGTTCGGTTCGGGTTCAAGCCTTTCGGGTTCGGTTCCGGTTCGGTTCCGGGGCACAATTCCGTTCCGGTTTCGAACCGGTTCGAACCAGTTCAAAGGGGTTGAAAACGGGTTCGGAGAAAAAAAAAAAGCAGGGGCGTATTTTTTTCTGTTTGTTTTTTGTGCTCGTTTTCATGTCCTTGTCAAGTCGGTATGAAAACAAAGCCATAATGTAGCTTTATTTGTGGCAAATGTTTTGCCTTGGCCAAATTGAAGTGACCCTGGAACACGCTTTTCAACTTTTTCTAAATCTGAAACGATTGCAGGAAGGATTCAGCCAACACATCGAGTACTTAGATTAGGGGGTCGCAAACTGCTCAGCCAAAATTACTCCCCTGTCCCCCCTCAGATAACTTAGAAACTTGCTTAAAATATTTTCTCTTTCCGCTCTTGCGTGCTTCTACCGCTGGAATGACGTCATTAGAGCGGTGTAGCGCTAATTACCTGCTTCCCTTAAGTTGCGACTTAAAAAAAAAAAGCCACGAAGCGATGCAGAAATGGAAGGCGTATCTGCTGTGACGAGAAAATCACCGACTGCTGTTCTGTGCCGGCAACAGCTATAGCTTCCCGCAGTGCTTCCAGATGTGAAGAAAAGAGTTAAAGCGTGGATCGAAAGTGTTGAAAAGTTTCTTTATCTCTACAATCTACTGCAATGCTTTCTATGGTATGTTCATGATTACAACATAACTGAAGCGAATAAAAGGTTCGAGGAACATTAAGGCTGCGTAGTTGTAGAAATGTGAAGCATTACTCTTTGTGCCGGGAGTTGATTGTTATTAATTTAGTTTCGTTCATTTTTATAATGTATTGTAATTTTATTCTTGGCTCATAACACTGTAGTTTTATACCCACCAGTTGCTTTCTTGAGGAAAACTGAAAAAAATGGCGGACGATTACAATATCGCTAATGCGAAATTTGAGTGCAGCGTGAACGTAGTCTTCTCGTGACGCGCATATCTTCTCTGTCTCACAAAGTGATCGCGTCATCAGCAAATGCATGACGGCGCGCGGTATACTATGTCGTTATGTCGTAAGGCGTCGCCGCTGTGAAGCACGTCTCGCAGTCTCAAATTCCGCCCTGCCCTCACACTTTCGTCATACTATCATCCTCCGCTTTCCTGCTCACTCTATATTCGGTGGCGTCTTCGTTCTCTAGGATACAACGAGGCCGACGCTGAGGGACTACGAGAAACCACAAGTACGGGCGCTTATGGGCTGCGCTCTAACGCAGGGCGGCTACGTACAGTAGCCGCCGCTGTGGCGCAATGTGATCTACTCCCTTCGCCGACCAGTGACGGGCTGCACATCGGCTCCAAATAATACATCCTGGCCACAGTCTTCTGGAAGGCAAACATGTAGCCTCCTGGCCAGTGGGCAGCGCCCCGGCGCCTCTCACGCCTCCCCCCTCAGTGCATCGTCGCCAGAAGCTTCTGGCAATTGGCAGACGCCCTGCCGGCTGCCTATTGTCCCGTCCTACTAAGCAGACGACCCGTCCATCCACAATCGTTTTTTGATACCCTCGAGTATCGCGATGGTGCGGCATGTTGCGTCTCCGCCCCCCCCCCCCCCCACCCGCGCGCGGCTCGTGACGGGCCGCCCCTCGTCCCAAAATCACGCATCCTCGCAGGAATCTTCTACCTCGCAGACAGCCAGGCAGGCTTCAGGTAGGCGGGCAGGGTGGTTTACTGGCAAGCAGGCAGTCTCTTGGGCGGGCAGGAGAGCCTGCGTGACCGCTATCCTTTTGTTTTGGATCCATCAAATCTCTACGCACGCACGCGCACACGCGCCCTCTTTTCGCGACAATGAGGGAAAAAAATTGCATCGTAAATAAATTGGTTATTCTGCTACGCTTTTCATGTGCCCGTTGTTTCACGGCGCTTTAGCTTTAACACGAAGCATTACAGTGATAAAAGTCGAAAAACAGTCTTGCGTAGGCCGTCAACCTCCGACTGTCAGCCTGGCTGGTGCCGTTTTGAGCGAGTTTCTTCTACTCATCTTTTATCTCTAACAGACCGGTTAGAAGAAATATATGGCTTTAATGACTCATTGGACAGCGTGTATAGGACGGCAATTGGATAGGGAACCACCGGAGACAGGAATTTGCTACTGACACTTCAGCGACTGCTGACGCGATTGGGGCTGGTAGGAAAGATAATAGCCTAGTAAATTCACAAGCTGCAGTAATGATTCCTCGTAGAGAGATACAGAGAGAAAATTAACCCATTAAATCGAGGAAAAAGTTTCAGAGAAGCGTCGTCATTCAAGGGGCCCGAGTGGCATGGACACCGTTTCCCATCAAGAGCATCTGATCTTCTAGGCCGGAGCTGGGCCAAGGCTCTCTTCCCAAATCTCCATGGAAACGTGGAGGTTAGGTGGATCTAGGGTAGACGTTGTTGCAGCCGCCTACTATGCGTATAGGTTCCAGGCTATCCATAGATGCTGCGAAATGGGGAGAAATGGTGTCCGGTCAAAGATGTGAAAATCTGGTGGGGTGTAGGAAGGTTTTAACCAGCAGGGCGCGGAATAATCTTTCCTGGTTAATCGGTAGCGATTTGTGCGGGGAGGGAATCCGTTTAACGGGAGAGCCTATAGTGTTGATTAGTTTCCTGGTATTGACTACAGGAGGCACGTGCTCGGGCGCGGCCTTTAATAGCGCGGGCTAAGCGGGTCAATCTTGGGCCACGAGGTTGTGACGAGGTTGTTTTGCCGGGGATGCCAGTATGAGCTGGTGCGTTACATTCCTGGCTGGTGTCCATTGGTGGTCCCTGATTGATCATTCGAAGTGTTGTAACATGCAATCCACCGTTGCAAAGTTGGGCCATGCCTGCTAGGAGTCTGTTATGAGAGTTTGTGGCGCCGCTTTGGCTAAGCGCACTTGCTATCACCGCAGTCCTCAGCTTGAGGGGGGCTGTATTCGGGGGTTAGATGCTACAAACCCGTGGAAGGCGGCAGAACTGTAGCACAAAAGAAAGACAAGGTGTGGAAGAATTGCTGTCGGGTGTCTTTCGCATCAATCACTTGAACGTTCCTTTTTTTCTTTCAGTTTACTTGCTTCCTACAGTCTTACATCATATATGTACACGTTTTGAAAACCCTTTGATGAATATAAAATATGCATTTACAATTAGTTATTAACTCGAGTGCGACATGTCAATCTTACGCGAGAAACAACATAACAGCGAAATACGTGCATAAAGAAAGAACGTTTATAACATTCAGGTGGTCGTCACATAACTTTACGGCTATTTTGTGCGTAACCAAATTTCCTGATTGGTCAGAAGGAGAACGCTGCAAAATTTCCAAATGCCAAGGGCCCCAAAGATATCATGTTTGGTCCGACCCTCTAATACACCTTAACGTACCCGCTAATTCCTCTAATCCAAATTAATCAGCACACCAGTCCCACTAATTCACATTAAGCTCATTCACTCATCTAACCCACCCCAGTCTACCCGATAATCCTGATTAATCGACTTTATTCCATGGTCCCCTAATTTAAAGGTTCAGCAGATTCAAGATAACATAAACATGCTATCGCATCTCTTAATTTTTTTTTCTATTCAGATGTTCTCTTAGAGCAGTAACCAAAGGACACAAGGCACTGTACAAGAAAAGTGACGGTGACGTAGAGAATTCCGAGTTTAGTATCTTAGTGCTGTTTGGATATAACTGCCCATTCAAACTAAAATAAGTGGAAGATATGGATTTATTGTTGATGGTGTCCTGAAGGCCTTCACAAGCGTACAGAGATGCATTCGAATCAACAGCACATTGAAAACTTTACATGATTTTAAACACCATGCAGATAGAAACCATGAAGATGTTGCCTCAGAATATGCGTTCTAACGTAAGTTATTCTAAATGTGAAAGATAATTGGGGGAGATGGTCAGTGCCTAACGCAAACTGACAGCATATACAGACAATTTTACCTTAAACTGAGGGTCATAATAATGTGGGCCGTGGGAACTGCAGACTGTGCAAAGTATTTCGCGGTGCCGTCTGGCGAAGGGTAAAAATATCTTCAGACGCAAGGTAGGATACCGAAATGAAAAACTAGAAATCACAGCTTTGAGGCCCCGGAACCGGTCCGGAACGGTTCCTTCGATTCGTTCCGGTTCGGGTTCAGTTCCAAAATGGCGGAAAAAAATACGGTTCCGGTTCAGTTTCGGTTCCGGGCAAAAATACGGGTTCGGTTCCGGTTTTTGGTTCGGTTCGGTTCCGGTTGACACCCTGGATGCGACGCATCGGGGGGGGGGGGGGGGGGGGGGGGTTCAATTGGCGTTTCCATTGGGTTGATTCTCTAAATCGCGTGAAACGTGTTGTGAACGCGTATGATGCATTCCATCACATGCGGGTGTTCTCATACGCGGGAAGATGGGCGTAATTTTACTTTTCATGCACATGCATACGCGACATGAGAGAGTTGCCATCAGCGTTTGGATTGACGCTGGTACTCGATTGTGTCAAACCACTCGCTGACGGGACTGTTGCTTCCATCGCACTACATCGGAAGAAGCAACGGAGTCGTCGTCGTCAAGCCAAGCACAAGCAAAGTCAAGCGAAGTCAAGCGAACGCACTTGACTGAAGCTGAGCGCAGCGCGCTCACCGCTTTATATTCAGCACTTGAAGGAGAGGAGACGAAGGGAGGGAGAGTTGCGCATGCGCAGCGAGAGAAAATGCGAAGAAGAGAAGTGTCAGCGAAGCGCGCGCAGCTGTTATGATAATGAGACAGAGAGAGCCCGTTTGCACACAGCTGTTGGCGAGAAGAACGGAGGAGAGTTTGCGCTTGTGCAGTGAGCGTGCTGACAACGGCGCGACAACGACAATGGAGGGACATACCCCCGACAAGAGATGCGTCGCATCTAAAAAGCCGCCGCTCGTCGTCTGTTGCAGCGAAATGGCTACAACAATGGTCGAAAATGAAGTTTGCATAATTTCAGAATAGACTCAATAAAACTCATGAAGTCCGTACTGCGAGCTGAGCGCGCATCTAAGAAACCACTGAGGTATCATACCTCCACGTTACAAAATGAAGAGCCTAATGAGAGCGCTTCGGCATTCGTCTTCAAAATGGCGATCGTCCATACACCCCGATTGAAGTACCTTCACCTCAATATTGGTTGAATCTTCGTTACGCTCTACATTAAGCTACCCACGCGTAATGGCATCTAAATATGGGGATAGCAGCATGCCCACTTCGTTGGATTGGCAGTGACGACGACAGCTACCGTCAGAATCTCATTGACATTTCACAAATGACTGTGTATATAGTGCTCTCCGACGGCTTTATAAAGGGCTCCGCTAAAGCGACGTCCACCAATGTTTTGTACAAAAGACGCGGTCTGGCACTACTGCGCCCTCCATAACGTAACGTAACGTAACGTAACTTAACGTGAACTAACCAAGCATAGCCCAATTAACAGAAAGCAGTAATTCAAAACACCGAAAGAAACCAGGAGCCATTAAATATACGTGAAAGCAACTATAAAAATATATGATGCGGATTTGATGCGTACTTGAACCACCGTTCTTGGTAACAGAAAGCCAAAACGGAACCTCTTCACCACAACGGCGGACGCTCTCTTCTGTTCCACCGTAGAATTACATATTAGAATGTCGTCGGATGGCACACTAGCCACGGCTGCAGGGCTGTGCTGGAGGGCCGTCGGAAGGTACTAGCCACTGCAACCATCAACACTCAATTAGCTGCGACATCTAAGACAACAATAAAATTCCCCGCTTACGAGTGGGACTGGCCTGTGAAAACAACTTCCATCGTGGGCTAACAGCCAATTCCCTATCTCGACTTGTTGCGAAGCCAATATGTGCATTCCGAAAAATTGTGGCCCCTTTTACTGATTTTTGGTTTGCATTCGCTGCTCACAAAAAAGTGCTTAGCAGTATTGGAGAACATGTTTGTTTTTTAGGTGTTCTTAGGAAAATCTGGGTAGAGCGAAGAGTTGGCATCGCTAAGAGTTAGCGGTGTTGGCCGTCTTCTTCTTGTACACGAAGACAACAACGGCTGTAACGGTGGTCACATCAAGCGAACGAATGGGTGGCCCTTACTTTAGTAGTTATATGTACTGATTCGGTAACGACCGTATGATTCAGCTATATTATATGCATCTAATTCAGAATATCGCGATTTATGGCTAATGTGGCTACCAATTTCTAAGTGCAGGCGAGGCCCAACTAATTAGTGAAGCCCAAAAACAGCTGAAGGAAAGGGCTTGGTAATTACGACAAGATTACACATCTGAAGATACGTTTGCATCCCAAGCTGCCAATAATTAGTTATTAATGACGCCGTGACGCCGTGTGCTTCCCAGGCGGTGATTCACTGGAAGCGAGGTAAATATTAAATGTGTCAACGGCAACACAAAACGTAATGTTTTTGGCGGGTGCATGGAGTTCTGCAATTGACAAAAGAGAAGCGAAAATGTCAATGGTATCGGCGAGAGTGCAGCGCCTGTAAAACAGTATACTGTTGGCAAAGCCTTGCATACAAATGGACTAGTTTGGAGTAACCTTGGAGCGAAGCATATGGTATGTTGTTTACACATGCAGATGCACCCACACACACACAAGATAACGCAAAACAATATTTTTGTACGCATGTATTAGGGGTGCGAGTATTTTTGTCGCACTTGCGTTCGTGTGTGCGCGTGTGGGGCGTGTGCCGCGTGTGTGTTGTGTGCGTGTGGGTGTCTGCGTGAAAGAGGGACTTATATTTACATTGCTCACCTTAAAATGTGGTGCGTATTATAAGCTATAACATCAACGTATTTCAGGGCGAACTTTGCCGAAGCACATGGCTAACCACGAACAAGATTTCTAACTGCATTAAGAATTTCGAGGCTGCTTTCGAATGTTGGTTAGAGTTGACAGATAAAAAGTGGCGCAAGTGAGCTTACAATTACGGAATCACAGGAACCTTCGGGCGTGTCATAAGATTCTATTGTAATTCCAACTGAAGCAAATTCACACTTTTTCATTGTTTGGTGTTCACGACAGGCAACCCTCCTCATAGAGTGCCTCATCGGTGTTCACCCAAGTCAGGAGAGTAGATGCCTGGTGTGAGCAATGAAACAGGCGCATAACGAAAGTAAAATAACATTAATGAAATTACAAGAAGGCGTACACAGGAATGAAGATCGAACAATAGCGGAGATGCAAAGAGATGCAAATATTTTATACTAATAGCGTACCAGTCACAGGGATAGTTGCAGCTGAGAGCCCCAGTGAAGCGATGGCAGCGAAGCGTCGCACGGGTGCTTGTGTGGAGCTGCCTCGACTTCATCCAGTCTATTAAGCTTGATACAGATCAACAAAGTAAGAAACTAAAACCACATTCGGCTGGGCAAAATCTTGTCGTGGCTTAGTTTTACCGAGCGAAGGATTGACGAGGGCCGACTTACTCTGTTGGCGAGGGTCGTGGAGCCGCGCATAGGAGCAATCAAGACAAACCTGCAAGAAAAAGCGTCACACGAAACGCCATTCTAAATCGGCAGCAAGGATGCAGATAGCAGTACAGCACTTTGAATAGATTTTTCTATAAATAAAGCCGCGCAAACGCACCCAAGTAGGAGGGAACGTGGCATGATGACTCCAAAATTAAATTGAGCAAGTAATCCCAAAATGTTTACTATTCACCTCAATGTCCCTTTGAGGAGGGCGCTTCAACTTTGTATGCAAAGAAAAGTTCCAGTTTGCAGTATACAGGGGAGAGTTAGTGTCAGCCGTGCCATAACGTTGCGCACTTCCAAGAAAATTTACAGGGTTACATAAAACCACACTCAGGTCCAACTTAAGTAGTAAAATTATGGTTCGAGAGTTTATGTAATTTTGTTGCTCGTATATTAATAAGCCCTCGAGTCTTTGCGCATGGTGAAAGCAATTACTTAACGTATACAGAGCTACAGTAAAAAGCCTCAAGGTATTTGAACCGTCCGCATTTTTATTAATAATAAAGAGCTGCACACGGTGTTAAAACACCCATTTTTCAAGGTGTCGTCATCTTCCACAAGCGGTGAGTACGCCTGGGGAGCAAGTTAAACCCATAAAACCTAATAAGCAGGGATAGAGACGGTCTGAGGCTAATATCCAGAACCCCACAAATTACAGCCACAAAAACGTGCCGAGGTGAAAGAGAAAGGCAAGAGGCAGATGTGTTAAACCTGGTCCCCCTTTCGCCTGCAGCTACGAACTACAAAAAATACTGAGGAAATGGGCTACGTAATGTGCCTATAAACCGTTGAGAAAGTAGGGCCTCAAATTACCCCCTCCATTTCACGCGTTTGGATTACAACACTTAGGAAAACAGGCTCTATGCGCTGTACTTATCTTGCGTAAGGGTAGTGAAGGGGTCCATATTTGTTGCCCTTATTCATTATGAATGTTTCATTTTCCGGCTTTACGCCCCTTTGCTGTGGTCGCGCCAAATAATGCACAATGAGGAATGTAGATCTGCTCTATTCGATAAAATTTCGGACGTTTTTCGCCAGTTTTTTACTTACTGCTTATTGACGTTCGTCTTTGGGGGCCTTGGACTGACAAGATTAACAGAACTCCGGCTCCGAGTGAATTTCTTAATAAAGTGTTGGATTTATATAAAAAAGAAATTAACTTCAGAAATACATAGATCACGTGCTGGCATCGGGGACCGCAGAATATTATCTTGTCCCTTTGTCTCAACCACATCTTCCGAGTCAGCTCCCGCAGAAGTCGAAGTCTTTGAAGACGTTTGTATTATTCAGCATAACAACTTCCGGCCGCAATATCAGGCTCCGTCGAAAAGCCATATGTAGATTTAAAACATGGCCGCCATCCTGCCCTGAAAATGTGGATGTCAAGCAAAGCCTTTGTAAACCAGTACACTTGCTGATCTAAGAGGGTATGAAATGTTCCTCGTCGTGTTGGTGGGCTTGGCACTTGCGCTACGTTTCTCTGGCGACAGAGCCTGACGCATGTACTTGTCCTCGAATGACGTAAATCCGCCCTTTTAGCGTGCAGCTCAAACCTAGTTTTTAGCATTAACACGTAGACGCCAATGTCCACAGGCACCTTTTCCGCTAACGTGCGGTTATGATGCTTGTTTTGTGGTTTTTTAGGGAATGCTGAAATATACGTGGTATGCCTTACTGCAATTAAAGATTGAGCTGGACTTTTCTGCCTCGGTCCTGCCTAGTCTGAGGCATGCGCTCCACGTCTTCGACGAGCACTACCGGATCATGTGTGGGTTTTTGCATATGACACTAACTTCTCTGTCTCACTAGAAGCTAGCAGCAACACCGTTAAAGTATTATGCCCTTTCTGTACAGTTTCTGCGACGCTGCATCCTAGGTATCTTTAGAAATTGACGCACCGTGTTTTGAATTTCTGTTACAACTGTTGACCAGTAACTTTTCTATAGCTTCCAAACTAGAGGCTTATAGTTGGCAAACGTGCGATGTTATTCAATGTCTCCTACCCACAATACAGCAAGCAGGATTTAAAAATTCAGAATAAATAATATGGCCAAACTAATAAACGTTAGAAGGTGTTATTTTCCGCAAATACACAAATAAGCAGTGATACTCAAAACCGTGCGCCAGGCAATGCGATTTTTACGTTCAATTTTTAAATTTAGTCACGTTTATTTAAAATGTAATGATAAAATAATTGCCAACAAGAAAACAACCGTTGTGTTCCCGAAATCACGGCGTTCCTGAGCCCGTTTTTTTCTACAAAACGACAGAGTCTTAGCGCAGCGAAGGAATTTTCCGCAGTTTGTGGAGACAGGCCAAAATCGATTTGGCTATTTAAATGTTACTCGTTTGAGCATGCACATGCATTGGTCGTTGCCGAGCTGCCCGCATGCGTGGGTGGAACCGATATCCGCGAGCGTCCGCGAATGGAATTTTTGGCCAGTCAGCCGTGTCGAGCAATTTCGCCCGATTGCTAACGACACTATTCGGTCAGAAAACCTCGGAATTTGGCGCCTGTTTAGAACGTCTAAAACATTGATTTTTTACGCCGAAGGAGAATACGGTAGCTAGAGGAACAGAGAGGCCGTAAAAAGACAGAAAAAGAAATAATAAAGATTAAAAGAATTTCTTTGGTCGGCAAGAGTGCGTTTGGTAAGACCTCGCAAGGCTGCATTCTGCTTTAGGTGGAAAATGGTGAACAAATAGTATGCCAATGGAAAAAGGAAGACGTGCAGCTCATTCCGTTGTTTCATGAGGCTGGTGCACACTCTTAACCATACAATCCCAAACTTCCCCACTTTGCAGATTTGTTGCTAAGCTGCTCTTCCCCAAAACATCAGCAAGGCTGCCGCATCCAAATGTACTCGTTTTGATCTTCTAAGAACATTACACGGTTTTCTGAAAGATAAGAAGTTTTTGACGGCGAAGCACACTGTGACGGCCCATGAAGAATTGACTCCAAAGCCAGAAATATCGGTTGGCTTTTTCTGCATTTGTTTTACAGCCACAAAAACAAAATTTCGGAGTGCAGGCCGAAGAAGGTGGTCGCGGCTAGGTTGTCAAAGCTCGACTTCTTTTACAAGTACTGGCTTATGGTAAATATTTCCCAGATGTTTTTGCAGCCTGAAATGTTATCCCGAACAACGTACAGCGCTCGCGTCATGATCGTAAAAATGTTATTTGCAAATATACCACAAGAAAAGTAAAACAAAATGCCCTACCATTGCATAGTGGTCACAGTGGCCAATTGTGAAAATTTTTCCGTGCCACTACATTCTCTTCGCTCTTGTTTTTGTCCTTTTAGTGCAAAGTACTTCGACCAATTTCTTTTCTTCTCTCCTCAATTGACGCTCATGTGACAAGCCGCATGCACTATTCTACAACTTTTTCATTTCCAGTTTGTACTTTTGTGAATATGTGTGGAACGCTCATATCAGGATACGAAAGGTCCTGAATCCTGTCATTTTCTAAATGCGGACGTGCCACGAAAAATGAAGCACCAATGACGACAGCAACTTTTTCTACCTCTGGCAGCGCGAGGGTTGTACATTGGATGCTCTGAGGGGAAGCGATTGTGTAGACCCTACCTAAAATTGCATCTAATCCCAAATGCTTTTTTTTTTAATTTATTTACTCTTCACAGCGTCGGCCATTCTCTCGGCGGGACAAAAACGACAGGTTACCGCAAAATGCGATAAATGATAAATTTGGGTCAAAAATCTGTGTCAAGTGGTTTGCATGAGGGGTAGGGTAAGAAGCCATGCACTAGAAGCACATCCTGCTTAGCAGCACACGCAAGGTATTGCACTAAGTACTTCAAATCTCCCAAGCGTGTTAGACTTCTCGAAAGATAGGTACTCTGTTCAATGTCCAAATCAGCGGAGAAAAAAGTATTGACCACGCATTGACCGCGCAAGTATTGACCTAATATTTTTTTTACTATATGCAATGTCTTGTATGCCTCGCTATGAATCGCCTGGGCCCTAGTCAAGTTGTTAATACAACTTCTAGCCCAGTAATCCATGCGTACTCATCTAGATCCCTTTTGATGAATAAACTGAACTGAACTGAACTGATTTCCGGCTTCCTTTAGCGGTGGCTCTTACCACACCGGGACTGAGAGAGAACACCCGCACTGCTTATGCCGTAATAATTCATAAAGTTCCACCATATCGCCGCTAGCTGATTGGCAGTGAGAACCGATTAGCTTGCAGTATACTTTGCCAATTTGGTGCATTGTGGATAAGGTAACTACAGTGTTGTCTTAGAGTGTAGATGCGTTGTTTAACCTGATTTATACTTAACTGTACAAAGTTTGTTTTTCCACCTGGTATTTTTCCCCGTTTTATGGATGTGCATTAGTACCTACCACTGTGCCGAGTATACAGTGCTTAGGTATATAAACAAATATTTAATATTTTATTTGGGTGCATGTATATCTAGGTGTGTGTATCTACTTTCTGATTATATATGTATATCCGAGTGTACACATGATTGCTTATGTGCGTTTTATTTGTATTCAGATGCATACACGTATACATTATTCTGTTTTGTATGCTCTTTTTATTCAATTTTTGTAAAAGCTCAACCATTTGTACTATTTTTCTGCTGTTCTTTTTGCTGTCAAAAAACGGGAAGAAACTCTGTCAAGTTTCTTCTTAGCAGTTTTTGTTTCTGCCCTTATTATTTCACCTTTGTACCAGATTGAAATGCTGAATAAATGAATTTTGAACTTTGAAATTACACGCATTGTTCTCTGCCGTCTTTTATAGGTTGGGGGTCAACAGGCCGTGCAACCTCTAAATAGCAAGGTTATTTTACAATTGCACGTTTTTTATCTTGGTAAGTGAGTGGTCAACCAGTAAAACAACTAACCAGAACAGGTAATACAAGCTTGGGCGGAGAACCCGTCTTCTGATCGGCCTTACTCATCTATCTACCTTTTCGGAATTATTTTACACGAACGAGATGTACCAGCAGCTGACAAAAACGGCAAGCTCGCAGAAGGACTTTCCCGTAATGACCCTAGGCCACAAACGACGTGGTCAATTTGGATCTTACGGCGGTGAATCCAGATTTTTGTGTACATTCCAATGGCTCCCTTCCGACCCTTAGAAAGCGACAAGGCGAAGACTGCGAAGAGGCACGGAAACTCTGTTGAAGACGTTTTTTCTCCCCTTAGCAGGGATTTTCACGTGAAATGAATAAGCCGATTCTTATTCTTCATGCCCTTTCTCCGTATTCGGCGAAAGATACATTTCGTTCTCGCTGGCCACCCATGTACTTCTGTAGCGTGTACCAAGACTCCAAACGTGCCACAAGCCTCCGACAGGAGAGGCCGCCGTTTAGCTTGCCGCTCACGCCCATGTGCCGCCGCTTTCGGCAAAGTTTGCATTTGTCTTTCTCGACTCGCACTATCAGACACTGAAGTGCGTGTCACTCAGAAAGGCAGTCGGGCCATGAGTTGATCAGAGCCACACTCAGTGAGGTCCCCACCAGCAAGTGAGCCTGAACTGTTGTTCCCGAAATACTGCTTCTGCAGGGAACATCAGCGCTTTCCGTATTCTCTTCACCACTACGTACTCAAATCGATGTTATTAAGTGGAACGCTGGCCAAAGAGCCGCCGTCCAAGAACGCGTCAAAAAATATCAATAACTGCAACGCGATCCGTGGAACGTGTCTCACAAAAATTGGCCGCGTATCTGCTCCTTTCGTTGCAAATGTCGTCAAACGACGATAGTCTTTTTATACATTTGCCAAGAAAATGCCCCCGTTTGCTTTCCCGCTCCCCTCTCATGCTGTTCCCGTACCGTCGCGCTATTCCCAAGGTAGACACACTAAAGGTTTGCGCAAGGCGATTTGAATTTACCTCGTTCCACTGCTACAGGCCGGTTCCTAGATGCCAGCGGTGCAGTACGGCGGTGACGCCCGCGAATGGAGAAGGCCGACTACAAGGTTTATAGAACCGCGTGGCCGTGCTCCACGTGCGTTCCAAGCTGAACGTGAAACCTAGCTAGTAGAACCTTTCGTTGCTGTTGCCGCGTGATTTTCATATGCGGCCAGTCGGCGGCGGTTTTCTGCAGTAGATGAAGAATATCATTTGCCATTGAAAACCAGCATCCGCGAATTTTTTAATAAAAGAACGAGTAAATATCCCTTGTGTACTAATTTCCTGTCTTATATTTGCGTAATGTCTTGTACTTGTTGAACAAAGTTGACAAGTATGACATATAAACCGAGCTTAGACGTTTACATTTGGCTGTGAGTATAAAAGACTATTGCGCAATATCAAGTTTACTTTGGCCGGGTGGCTGAATCGAGTCACAGCAGTCAGACAGACAGACAGACAGAAGACAGACCAAAATTTATGGGTTTAGGTAGCCCAAGAAAGACTATCGCCTTAAAAAAAACACTAGTAAAAGAGCGCGCACGGGCACGTGAAGAGCATAACAGTGCGGCTCAATCCTGAATCTCTCACCTAGCGCCGCAGCAATCAGCAGCGAGCCAATGCGCTCGGTGCGCCGCACAACGTCGGACAGAGTTCAGTCAGTGGCAGTAGTCGGCGTTGAATTCTCTCCCATCATAGCAGCACACACAAGCAATACAGAGAACGCAGTGCACCTCAGAACGGAATACATTATGCATTTCTTTATATCAATCGATTGTATTGTGTTTTATTCCGAACACCCAACGCTCCAGTGTACATCCACTATAACGGGGAAGGCGGTTTGCCAAACTGTTTTTTACATAATTTACTACCTTCATTTTGAACTGTTTTTCTATTCTTTGCTGCATCAATTCATGTGCAGTTTCTAGCTCAAGTGAAACTACAGTTTTTTCCTCAAAACAAGGAACACAGATAGAAACTTGACATTAATGTTGTGCGTAAATGAAAAAAGGTTGGCCAATATACTTGCTGCAAGTTTTTACAGAATTTACAGCAAGATGTTAACAATGCAGGCAAGCATTATGTATGTTTTAACCTAATTTAATAACCCCAACGCCCTCAATATGCCGTACAATCGCCTTCACGACATCAATAACCTCATTCTACTTGACGAAAACACTACTTGATAGCAATATTTCAGCTTCAAGTTAAAACCGGTTATGCATCATAGGTAGATAGGGCTCCTTATATGTATTATACTCTCCGACCCACAAATAGCGCTCTCCAAACTGAGGTATTTTTCAGGGACACAAGCTGCAGTTTCATAGCCCCAAGTTCCATTGCCAAAGCCTGAAGGATTCATTAACTTATAGCTTTCGCATGCTAGAAATCAAGTATAAGAAGCAGAATTGGTGTCATGTCCAATACTATGCTGTGCGTGTTGAGCATTTCAAGCTATCTGAATAAAAACATTCAATCGAGCCTTGTCTGGACAGCGTTAAAATGTTTTTTTTTTTTTTACTGCGACATAACTACAACTTATTGCAAACTGTGTGCCCGTAATTTTCCTAAGCAGGCAATTAGATTTACCCCCAACGTCAATAACAAGCCCCTAAAGTATCGTGCCTCCACGAATAAATGCAAAATTTTCATCTGCATAAGTGACGGATGTTGGTAACAGGTTTAGGCGCACAGTTTGAGAGTGTGGTTCGTCACAGTTGTACTGCTTCAATCAGATAGGGTGTTAATACGTGTGTTGTTACTTAAGGTGCAGTTTCCATGAGACAGGACTACGTTTAGAAGGCAATGCCTGTCTTGATTACGTTGTCCTAATTTCGGCGGCTATTCTAGTTCATATTGTGGCGGTGATGATCACGCGACTTAGGGTTGATCAAAAGCTTTCTTTACCGGTCTGGCTTGGGTTTACAGCAGAGAGTGGAATACGAGTCTCCAGTCTGCCCGATAAGAGCTTCGTTATCGTCTTGGTCGCTACGGGATGCTGGCGGGAAAGATTTGCCTATCAAGTTGCGCATTCCATTTACCGTGCAACAGCAATGCTGAAGTAAGCCTGTCGTAAAACAACGTGTCTCACCACACAGAAGTTTTAAATGCTTCTGTAGGGAAGGCAAGGCTGGTGAAACGAATTGTTATTGTATTCCTAAATGCCTATCAGGAGCATGCCATACACTATCAACGCATCAAGTGTAATTTTGGCTAATGTAAATCACAGGTATCTAAAGCCATCAAGCCAAACTGAAAAAGAGGTTCTAACTTTGCTAAGAGGTGCTAACGATTTGCTAAACAACTTCGCTGTTAAAACACCGTTCTTCAACTTCTTGCCGATTCAAGAAATCTTGTTTTTAAAAATAATCCGCAGTATATACGCCACGCCTTGTATTAGAGGTGTTGTTTTGTAAAACCTGTTATTCCGCAATTAAACAAAAGCGATGGAGTGTGCAGGATGTACGATGAACTGAAATATTTTTCATTAAAAAAGAGAGAGTGTGCTCAGATCATCATGACATTCTTAAGACAAGCCGCTGGTCTCCCGAAACGCTGCATTGCGTAAGCGTCACGCCATGTGTAGCACTGCATAGCTGGATTTGCCTCCATTCCAACCTCCTATGGTCGGGAAGAAAGTTGTGCTCTAGGTAAGTAGCAACTTCCTTCTAAAAAAACCTAAACGCCCTTCGAGGCTCTGTTTCAACACATTACGATACGTTTTAGCGGACTCTAAATGACAAGTGCGCATTGGGCTTAGAAGGATTTTTATATAACCGTCAAGGTGGAAGCCCCGATATACGCATAGGACTACTTCGCTCTTCGTAGTTGCAAAATGGCCGCGCGGACTTGTTGTTTAGGCTTCGGCAATGACCCTGCCGCTCCAACATCCTCAACTCGTAGTTTTTTGATGCGTAGAACTCCGCAATCTGCATGATCCAACTCGCTCGTATTACCGTAACAAATGCACGCATCATTTGCCGCCGTGCTCATTCCGGCGAGTTAGCTAACACGAAGCAGTTTGCTATAGACGCGGAATTTGTGGTTTGGGAGGGAAATCCAATCACAGCGTGCGTCTGCTCGGAAACGAGTTTGCCCACACTCTTCGTTGAGCAAATCGGCACCAGGCGCGGACTCCAAGGACACTCACACTATCGAGAGGCCACAAACTGCCGTGTGGAGCCCGAAGTGAGACCTCCGAACTGTGCGGCAGCTTTCTTTGCTTAGACTGCGATGGTTGTTTTTAGCTAACTACAATTGAAATAAACCTGAGGGTAAAACTGGGATAAGATCGAGAACTCGGCCACATAACGTTCCCTAGAGCTCAGACTTGCAAACCCATGGAGAATGTTAGGCGTATTGTGGAAGTAACAAATCGAAACTGAAAAGAAAGAATGGGAGTAGCAGAATGCTCTGATGGTGATTTACTGAGCAGAGAAACAAGAGGAAAGACGAACAGAGGTACGATAAGTTTGACGAAGAGCTTCTTGGAAAAATTTATCAGGCAGTTTAACCATTAGTATGAGAAAGGCAATGCCAAGGACTTCAACAAGGAGTTGAAGGAGCAAATGGAAGGAAATAGAAGAACCCAGTGAGTGGGGATAATTTAATGTCAGGGTGAATGTTAGTGTACCTAATGTGAGTGTACATAGTAAAAAAATGGTCACTTGTAAGGTAGCAGTATGCGTGCTTCCCCACGTTTTGTGGAAACGACCTTACTTATACTGGGTTTCTAAAAATGTCGCAGTAGATGCGTGGAGAATAAATTTCGTTTGGTTGTGACTGATTTGTTACATAAACATCCACGTGTAAGGAACTTTTGGCTGTTTGGGAGGTCAACCTGAGTATCCTGCATTCTGTATTATCTCAGCTTCCTTAAAAACTACTTCAACCAATCGCAAGAAACAGCCCCGAGAGCTGTGCCTCCAGGATATAAAACTCGCTGATAGAGGAAAAAGTGTAATGATTTTTTAGGACACCTGCGGGATGGTTATATTACTGCGTCATTTGTTCCTGACGCAAAAAAAAACGTCGTTGTGATTGAAATCAACAAAGTGATTTGCTCGAAGCCAGGTCGTTACCTTATACACGCATTCGTTCGTAATGGAGAAAGAAATTGCAATTTGATACGTTATATTTTTTTTCTTTGGTTGCTTTTCGACGCGTCATTTTGGGTCTCTATCCAGAGCCCTAACGTACGAGCGAGTACTGTGAGTTTAGGTGAGTTTGGTAAAAGATTTACAACCCAAAAGTTTGATATTATGGATGAGGTAGCCAAGATTAAAGGAAAAACATTTCGACGGTAGGCCCCTATTTCTTATTCCGAATAAAAAAGATTAGTTGTAAATCAAGCCGCGGGTAAGACGTTTTTCCATTTCTGTTGAACAGCACGAGTCACGTCTTTTAAGGAAGGTAACTATAGTTAGGGGGCAATGGATAGTGAACGTAGGTGTCCAAATACGTCGGCCGCTAACTTCGATGCTTTTTTAGCTATCGTCTTGAAGTTTTTAGAATATGTATACCAGATGTCTACCAACCATCTGGAAAATTTTATTTGAAAAAGATGTGATGATTTCGAAAAAAAATTACGAGTTTTTTAGATTTTTGGGGGGCTTAAGGAACATTTACAAAATGTTTTTAGAGCCACAGACCTGAAACATTCTTATTCTGTGGTACATGCCTCTGGCTTTATTCTTAACAAAAATTATAATGGTGGCCATAACCACTATATTTTAAAATATATATACAAAGCAGAAACAAGTTTTATTGATTTTTGAGAGAAAAAATTGTGAATAAAAAAGGAACTTTTGGTGAAAACGTGTTTTATTCTGATTCAGGGTGTGTATTCAGCATTGATAAACAACTCATACAACAATTGTTTTGGAAACTCAAATAGGTGAAGAGACAATGTTCCTTTTCTCAGCGAAAATGTTGTTCTGAAAAATTGCACTTAAAATTTTTCGTTTCATTTGTTTATATTTTCGCTTATTGCGCGGATTGTCAGAAAAGCTAGGCAATGCTACGAGATCAGTGGACGACATGCTTAAAAGATCGCTCTTATACGTCGAAAAGGAAGCCAATTACATGCGCCCAAACAGAATAAGAGGAGACCGACCTAGCGTAAACAAACGTTTCGCAATGCCTGTGCAATGCTATTTCAACTAACGGAGTGCCATTGGGGCTCACTGTGAACTAAAGGAAAATTCAACTAACTAGGAGCTATATTTGTAAGTAATAAAAAAATAAACGTTATCACACGTGTTTGAAGGAAAAAAAAAACAGTGTAAATACCACTGTGCATCACACGAAACTTCCAGTGACTAGGCGGTGGCACTTGGGGCGCATTTTGCACCATTTTTAATGAGTTCTGGTGCGCATCTGAGGACGCCACTTCGTGGAGGCGTTGTTGAGCAATGTTATAATAATTTGGGACCATAATAAAAAAATTCAAATTTCCTTCGGTTTTGCTACATCCCCACTTAAATTTGGCAACAAAGGTCTGTTTGTATTTAGGCTGTAATCTCAAAGTAGAAGGGAAAATTCAGTAATGACTTACTTCGCAGCTCTTCCGAAAAAGGCAGAAATTAGGGTAAGCACTTGTATTTCCTAATGAACGATAAATATATTCAATTTGGATGTCTAGGGACAGATGAAGGCATTGTAGATTGCTTCAAAGAAACTAAAAGTTCATCTTTGCTTCAATCGTTTACCAAGAATATTCGTGACATATTTTACAGACGCCTATTGAAGGAGCGGTGAACATTTTTACATGTTATGACGTCTACAGCTGGCAATACCTATGATAAGCAGAAAAAAATATGATCAGGTGTAGGCAAGGATTATATTCTAGGACTAGTTTCGTTGATTCTGTGCGTGATTCCTGTAAAAAAAACATCCCGGCTTAATACCTACAATGTGAAACAATGAAACTTATCCTCGTTGTTTTTCTGGCGAGGTCCAATGTACCGTAACTCAAGAAACGCATATATGATACAAAGGTGCTACCTAACCCATGAACTCTTCAGGATAAATTAGTTAGGCACAATCTACGAAGTTTACACTTATTGCAACACCGTACACCCGTGAAATAAAGATGCAAATAAGGGAGTTGCCACAAGCAGGAAGCAAAAGTAGTAGTTTGTATCAAAGTGTCAGAAACAACTATTCAGTACACGCCGCCATGTAACGAATTTCTCAAACTCCGGAGTGATTGAAATCAACTTCGTTGCTTGCTACATACGGAATCACCAGTTTTTTGGACTGATGGTTTGCTGATATTTTTTTTATTCATTATGGCGTTTAAGGCTCCGAAGCTTGACCCGTGCTGATACGCGCAGTAGTGAAGGGATCTGGATTATTTTGACCACCTGGGCATCTTCAAAGTGCGCAGAAATCTCAACTCAAGGGCACTTCCGGCTTTCGCCTCATTCCTAAAAGCAGCCACCGCTGCCAGAATAGAACCTGCGCCATTCGGCTAAGCAGCACGACGCCTTTTTCGCCACTGAGCAACCGTGGCATGTTATACTTTGATATAATAGTCAGTATTGAAACATTTGTATGAGGTATAAGTAATAAAAAAACTTGCATGAGACTACACTTTACGTACGATATTTCACTTTTAGTTCAGTGCGACTACCGCCGGGTTCGCACTGAACTAAAGTGCCACCGCGGAGTAGAGGACGTCGTTGTAATATTCCTGCTTCGCTCATAAATTGTCCTTAAAAATCAGGCGTTTTCTTCGGTATAGAAGCCACGAAATGTATCCTACAAAAACCATGCTGGTAGGGCTCCCACAGGAGCTCCTGTAGTGTCCTTTGTTCAACAATTTTGTCTGTTTTTGACGATTGGGTTTAAAAAGCAATTTTTGGTTCTCTTATACAACTGACGCGTCGCAGCTGGTCACCATTACCTAGGCCTAGCACGTAAACAGTTTGCAGAGTTTTCCCGAAGTTGGGAGCACGTGGTGTCTTCTTCCATCGGATCACTTTCCACCAGTACATACAGATTTATGCTGTCATCTCTAGAACACATTACTGGTCTAAAAACCTCAGTGAGCATTCGCACCTCCGGAAAAAAGGGTTTATATAAATGCTGTGACCCTTGTCATGAACGAGGAACAAATTAAGCTTTGAAAAATGTCACTTACAGACATAGCAATTAAAGAGGGACCAAAGAAAAGGGTAGATTTGAGGACATAAAGCGAATATGATGGTGAAAAGATTTGCTGTAGCGGTAATTCTACCTTAGTTTAACGTCCATAATTTGTAAATAAGAAAGAGAAGTTTTAAAATATTAGTTTTAGGCTTTCGAGCACAAGGAAAAAGCCAATTGTTTGTAGTTTAATACAGGCAGCCACCCAATCAGCTGTAAATGTCTAAGTATGCCTTCTATTGCTGTACACAGAAGGTTTATAATGTTCTGATTTCCTCAGTACACTAACTATCTCTATCAACGTTCGGATAAGGCCGTAGAAAATAAACCCGCAATTAAACCGGCCGCTAAACCCAACTATAATATCTACGAGAGCTCATAGAAAACCCGTGACACTAAAAATCGCTTATTGCAGACACGGAAGAAAGGCATGAAAGATTCATGTTAAACCCATCAATTTGGTTGGGTGATTTGAATACTGGACATAACAAAATGTAGTAAACAATGCTCGCGCCACAGCTCATGTAACTGATGCCGTCCCTTTCAAATATCGCTTCATCTAAAACTGTGAAGGCGCCTATTTCAAAGTTCAGATAGAAACATTTCTGAGAGAGAGAGAGAGAGAAACTTTATTGCGTGTCCGGCAGAGTGAATTAGGCCGTGGGGGTCGGCCCCGATCCCGGGCGGGTCAAGCCCGTAATGGCTTCCGCCACCGCAGGTCCTTCCCGCTGTCGGGTCAGGGCTTCCTCCACCTGCCGGACGGCCTGGAGTTGTGTGTTGTAGTCTGAGGAGGTGATGGCTTCACGCACTTTTGGTGGCAATTCTTGTGCTTCAGAGTGTGTTTGTAGGTGAGTGCAATCGTTGAGGATGTGCGCTGTCGTAGCGGGGGCAGTCTTGCAGATGATGCAACGGTCGGTGTTGTATAGCGTTGGGCAGATGTATCTGGCGAGCACGGGTGTCAGGATCGAGTCCGTCTGTAGCTGGCGGCATAGCACGCCTTCGCGGCGCGTTAGTTGCGGGTGTGGGGCAGGGAGTCGCTGCCTGTTGTGGCGGTACCATCTCAGGATGTCTCCGTACGTCTCCAGTGGTGCTGGTTCGCTCTCTTCGGCTCGCAGTTGGCTGTTCCGATTGCGGTCCGAGTGTTGGCTGGTGTGCGTCGCGCGGTAAGTAAGTCCTCGCGCTGCGCGGTCAGCCTCCTCGTTCCGGTTACGGATCCGCCCCTCCGGGTCGAGCGGTCCCACGTGTGCAGGATACCAACTGATAAAGATCGGGTGCTGGCGGGTTTGGCCCGTCCTGTGGAGGAAGCGGGCCGTACTGGTGCTTGTTGTGTTGTTCGCAAAGCGGAGGATCGCTGTTCTTGAGTCGCTGAGTATCGTTCTACATCGAGGGTCGGTCGCGGCGAGGGCGATCGCGAGCTCTTCTGCGTGATGCGAGTCCGTGGCCTTGAAGCTGCCGGCCGTGCGGATTGTTCCATCGGATGCTGCGATTGCGACTGCCGTGTAGTAGTTGGGCCGGGCGCGGTCTTCCGCCGCGTCGACGTAGTATGCGGTGTTATCCGCGGCGTACGTGGAGGCTAGCGATCGGGCTCTAGCCAGCCGGCGTTCTGGATGGTGTTCCGGGTTCGTATTCTTGGGAAGTGGGCGGACTCGGAGGAGTCTGAGCATGGGTTCGGATAGGGTGGTCGTGCCCTCGGCGGGCTGGTTGCGGGGCCTGATATTCACTTGTTGCAGGATGTGTCGTCCAGAGCGCGTGGTCGACAGCCGGGCTATCTGGGACGTGTTTTGGGCTTCTGCTATTTCTGCCAGAGTGTTGTGGACGCCGAGGTCGAGGAGCCGGTCTGTGCGTGAGTGCTGGTAGAGGCCGATCGCTGTTCGGTAGGCTTTGCGTATTGCCGCGTCAATTTTCTCACGCTCGGCCTTGCTCCAGTTGTGGTACGGGGCTATGTAGGCGACGTGGCTGATAGCGAAAGACTGCAGGAGTCTCAGTACATGTGCTTCTTTCATGCCGGCGTGTCTCGATGAGACCCGGCGGATCAGCTGCGTGGCCGCGGTGATCTTGGTGAGGAGCTTGTTGACTGTGAATCCGTTGCGTCGGTGCGCTTCATTTTGCATTCCGAGGACGCGGATTTTGGGGACTTGGGGTATGCTTCCGCCGTCGCGTGTATGTAGTGCTATGTTGGCTGCGGCGTTGCCATCTTTCCGGTTTGGTCCTGGTGGTAGGATAAGCAGCTCAGACTTCGCAGGAGAGCACTTGAGTCCTGTGCCCTCGAGGCTGAACTCGACCGCCTCTATTGCTTGCTGAAGTGCATTTTCGGTCTGACCGTCGCTGCCGCCTCTTGTCCAAATGGTGATGTCATCGGCATGTATGGTGTGCCGGATGTCGGGAACAGTTTGCAGGGCCGTGGCTACCCGTATCATGACCAAGTTGAACAAGAGCGGGGAGATGACCGAGCCTTGGGGAGTGCCTTCAGAGCCGAGGGTCTTGGGGCGAGCTCGATGTCGCCGGCGTGGATGGTAACGGTGCGTTCTGTTAGGAAGTCCTTGATGTAGGCGAATGCTCGCGTTCCCATGTGGAGTGCCGATACTTGCTCTAGGATGGCCTTGTGGTGTATCTTGTCGAATGCGCTTTGGAGATCCAGGCCCCTCACAGCGCAGGTGTCCCGGCACCCCGGCGGGCGATCCAAAATGTGTCGCTTCAGGAGGAGCATGGCGTCTTGTGTACTCAGCTTTTCCCGGAATCCGATCATGGTGTGGGGGTAGAGCTCGTTGTCCTCGAGGTGTCTCTTCTATCGGTTCATCAGCACGTGCTCGAGTACTTTGCCGACGCATGACGTGAGCGAGATGGGTCGGAGGTTGTCGGTGTGTGGGGGCTTGCCGGGCTTGGGTATTTGTTTGTACACTAACATATTCATTTTTCAGCTTGAGAGCAGTTTAGCGTCGTTACGAATTCCAGCCTTGTTTCGCGTTAACTTATTTTGCTACATTGTATTCCCATGTGTTCCTGCGCTTTCGTTACTTCGTGTTCTGGCGCGAATTGCTTCGGCGCGTTTTTTTTAAGGCTGAACAATGTTTTGCATCTCTGCATTCGCTTTCGTTTTCTCGTCTTTTGGTGTGAAATACTTCAACAAATAGAGTTGACACGCACCTAAGCTTACCCAGAATTCGAGTTCTGCGGGGTTCGGCTGCACTTCTCCTACACGTGATGTCACGATCACTTGCCACGCTACCCACGTTGGTCTATTCTTTTCTCCGCGTAAAACGCGCGTAGGTAACTCCGCAGTTCACGCACTGTGTTGCTGCTGTGGAGCCCGTTTGAAATTTAATACGAACGCAAGACTCTCGGTATTTATTTTTTACACCAGCCGCACTTTCTGTACTGGACAACAAAATCAACCGTTTCTCGCATAAAGGAGCCTTAAAGAGTTTGAAGACTGGTAGTTACTATGGGAGTTCAGGGGCGGTTGTCTGACAACGAGGACAATCGTTTTCTGTAGAATGATTAGGAAGAGCGAAGGTTAAAGCTAGGGTCATCCTGGTTTTATTACTACAGAGAAAAACAATTGAAAAGTTGTTTGGGATGGAAGAGTTTGCAAACAGGGTGATTTTAAAATATTTTTTACTATTACAGGAAATTGTTCAGAAAGCAAACGCCAAATGGATAGCATTTTTCGATAGTTTTTTTGTGAACGCTGCGGAGCTTCTATAGTAGCCGTAAGCAAGTCGTTGCTGCATTAAAAACACGGTTGGGGCTAACAGGGATCATGATAAGAACTCACTCAGCTTTAACTCTTTTATTGCGGTTTCACTTCGAAGCAGTTTTGTTTTCATTTATATATTACACGCTCGTTGCCTTTCACAGCTTTTCTTCGATCTTTCCTTCAATTTATCTCGCAACCGTTTTTTCGTAGAAAAGTTCCACCAGTCGATCTTATTTCTCGTCCTTAACAAGCAGCGTGTTTGAGGAGAAATATATTCAAGGCAATTGTAGAAATGGCGTTCACTTAACGGCGCACGCGTGCGGGAGCTAAGCATTTTCGATGAGGCCGGCAGTTTCATTACAGGTTACGGGTACCGTATTATTTAAACTACACCGGCTCGCAAGTGGCATTATGCATGCATGCAGAATATTCGGGTATATAAATCTTGGCTCCTCAACTGCAAGGCACCAATAAATTATACTAAACTCGGGGAAATAGTAGGAGATAAAAGAAAACCACTCTGAAGGAATACATTAAGGTTGCATTCAATGCAATTTCGCATCGATCCAAACTTCTCGCAGCGGTGGCGACAAATCAGGTGAAAAAATGCCGGCTAAGAATAAGGTCACTTTTGAGGGCGCTTGAAGATTTCAGTTTTCATTCACGCCGGCCCCCCAAAAAATCTTCGCCACCGCAGAAGTTCCTTGAAAAGATGATTGTGGGGTTTAACGCACCGACGGAACGCAGGCGATGAGGCGCGCAGCAGTGGTAGGGCTACGCATTAAGTTTGACCACCCGGGTATCTTTAACGTGCACCAAAATCTCGTACACACGGGCTTGCTTGCTTTTCGCCTCCATCAGAAAAAAGGCCGCCGCGGCGGGGAATTGAACCCGCGACCTCAGTTCTCAGCAGCGCAACGCCTTAGCTACTGAGCTACCGCGGCGGTTCCTTGAAAAGGATGAGTTCATGCAGTAGTCTGAGGTGAAGCAGCTCTCCTGTTACATTGATTGAATCAGGTACGGCAAACACAGAGTCTAAGACTCTATTGAAATGAGTATATTTTGGACGAAGCCCTTTAGGCTGTCGGACTGTCTACGTCTCATGTTGTCGTCTCATGTCGTCGTAGTATCATGTAGTCAAGGCAATAAAACACCGTGACAGTGTGTCTCAACGCTTCACGCTAAAACATTTCATTTCGGCGGGCAAAACGCACCCTAAGAGAACAAACCGGGACACTCGTTTCCAACAGGCTCACGCTAGAACGCTTCGTTCTTCAAAGACACGAGACTTGCAGGAAGCTGTATACCTCCACACTTCAATGCCTATCACCTTCGTGGGAACTGACGCCAAGGCCCCAAGATTACACCTATACACTGCATGCTTCGCCTTTCTCTAGGTTTCAAGTTAGGGGATTTGGCCCGGGGTATTGTCATGGTTATTTACTGAACGCGATACCGTCTGGAAAATAATGAACTCTAGGATAGGCCTCCAAAACGAACAAATGCAAACCTTTTTTCGAAGGTAATAGTTGACAACAACATATGAGAATATTTTAATTGCAGTAAAGGCGGTGCAACATTCTCTGGCAGCAAAACGTGTTCAGAAGAAGAAAACTTTGGTTTTTGTATTGGTGCCTGGGTGCAGGCACGAGCAACCAAAGGAAGCTATGATTTGTAATAACATCATCCTTTGAACGAACAAAAAATTCTTCGTGCACGTAGTTCTGCTTGACAGGTTTCGATGTGGAAGCAGAGCTTTCGCTGGCGTTGTACGCCACCTGCTTTTGAGGGGACTTGGATACCTGCGTGGTCGACCGCGCTTACCCAAAGCGAAGCTTGGGGGTCGTATTCCAGACGTCAAATAAGTATTAATTGATAAGTTATTTAACAAAAATTGTTGGGTAGTGTAAAGAATTGTGTTTTAATTTGGTGCCCATGGGTATAATCTTTATCTTGGCATCCACCAGGTCGCCTGTGGCGGCCACCGAAGCAGCTGCGCTATCCTTGCCGTGGGACATGCTCGGGTCGGCGTCTCAATCTCGCTTTGGGTAAAGTGACAGGTGGTGTTTGACGGAGCTGATGAGTATAGAGTGCTCATTCTGGATAAAGTATATGATAATATCTTCTCCTGCCCTCCGTTGCACTCGCCAAACTTGTGAAGTTAGTCCAGCCTTCTTATTTCGAACAACGTGAAAATGGTCTTGTAGTGTAAAGGGCTACCTTCGCTGATGCTATGAGGGTACCCGATTGCGCACACTTTAGTAGGACTTGTTCTAATTGGCAAGGCGTGTGTGTGGTTTGCGGCTACCTTCAGTGTTACGTTTTGGGTCGTTGAGTAGAATAATTTTTGGTGGAGTCAGATTTCTGCTGGGTGGATGCAGTTGCAGAGCGACTGCATGGCGGATTTGTGGGGTGGTCGGTTGTGAATTAATCGTCCATCCTGAGGCACGGCGTGAGTCGCCCCGGACGCTCCGGTGAGCGCCAGGCTGTCTCTGAGCGTTCTCTGGTAAGCTATGAGATTTGAGTCGTGCTCCTGTGATGTCACTGGACACGCGCTAGTTTTTTTCTCTTCTCGGCACCTTTTGTTGGGTAGGTGCGTTGTGCGCATGTAAAAGAATATAACAGTCATCGGGTGCCCACAATGCTTATTTTTTCTACCATGGAGTACAAAGGGCTTTCGTCTAAGTTAACATTCTCGTTCGTTTCTTGCAACTTCCTCGGACATAAATATCCAAGCTACCGTACGCGATAACCACGGTTTACGGGAACATTCTTTACATGCCATGGCTGGCCGAGATACAAAACGGATAGAGAAAAAGGTAACGAATTATCTAGCTGGCAAAACTTCTTAAAATGCGCGTGCGAACAACCGTTGTTAACTACCGCCAGCTCGCGCTAATTTTTTTTCTGATACGGCTTGTCTTCATATACCTCGTATGCAACTAAGTCTTGGTTTTCGGTTGTTTTCTTTAGGGCATTATTCCATTTTGTTACGGCACTCTTCCATTTCTTTAGCAGTCTGCGGTCGTGTCGGCAAAAAGTGATCGCCATGGATGTGCGACCCGAGGGGTTACGAAGAGCGGGATATAGGCAAAGAAGGGGCAAACAGGAAGGCCATTGATGCAGGCAAATGAGGGACTGCTTAGTACCGCCCTACTTAACAATTTTTAGTGCAAAGAAAGATTCTTTGTGTCCCACTAATCCTTCGCGACGTGCTTTTCGAAGAACTTTGCTTCACTGCTCTTAGCTTCTCTTTGCTCGATAATTTCCCTAAATATAATACTATTTTAGGTATTCCTCTCGACATTTGAAGTCGATCGCTTGAATCAAGCAAGCGCTTTGGCGATATTGTAGGTGTGATTACAAAATACTATGCAAGTGTGAACACGCTTCCTGCGTCGAGAGATAGGCCCTTTTTATTTTCACACAATTCTGTATTCAACTTAGCTCTCCATATGGTTTTGAAATATTGCTTGTGGAAAGTTGTTGAAACAATAAAAGGATATTCAAAAGTTCAGCCCCTACGTTGGATCTGGACAACGTCGTCATGCCTAAAAAGAATAGTAGTAACAAGTTTGTTTGGAAGAGCAGATTTTTTTTGTGCCAGTGCGAACATTGTTCGTTCCACACTGCCACGATTCTCCGTACGTGAACCCTGTCTCTTCCTCACTTCAATCCCGATATCAAGCTTTTAGCCCATACGAATAAAAAGAAAAGACTGTAGGCAGACATAAAGAAAAGGAAGGAGAACTGTAGCTATGCTCAATGAAAAACCACATTTTCTTTAAAAATATGGTTCTATGCCATTAGGCACTAATATTAATATCTACGTACAAATTATTCTCCAAAGGCTCCCTATAAGGCGTATCCATGGATAAAACATACAAAAAATACCATGTTCTCCGTCTCCGGCCAGAACCCCATCGCGAGGTCTAAGTCTGCGCAAGTTGCGTAATGCAAATGCGAGCATTAAGGAGATTCCCTGACTATGTTTAAGTTAGGAAATGGAAAGAAAGTGTAAGCGTGTCAGCATCTTTCTACGAGAATAGAAGTCCACAACGTGGATTTTGCAAGTTTATACTCCAACAAATCTAGCTGTCTCAACGAGATACTTCTAAGCTTATTCTGAGGATGTCAGAATGCGTGAGCATCATTTGCGAGGAATTATGAAAGCATATCTGTTGGTGCGTATGAAGAAGGCTTGAAATAAGGGTTTGTGAACCGGCCATGAGCCTCTCACTGTTTCTGTAAAAATTTCTAGTTGTCAATTGGCCATGAGGTTCTTAGAGTGCGTCTTATCGCCTATGGCCAACGACTTTATTGGGTACCAGGGAGTTCGCATACGTGTGATTAGGTTGACCTAGCGGCAAATTATTCTCATTTGGTATCTGGTTGTCCATCGGTCGTGAGGTTCTGACGGTACGCGGCATCGCTATTGCCCAATCCCCATGATTTGGTACGTGTAAATTACATACAAATGCAATGACCTCGAAATCAAGTGGAAATGGTTGAATCACGTGTGTACTCCGACGGCAGCTGTGACCATCACAGGCTAATCCCCCTGAGCTGTATGGGAACATGGGAGCAGCGGCAGTTAAGGCGTAGCAGAAAAAAAGTGGAAGATAGAGATATCGCTAGGCTATTTACAAGAGAGACGCCAGACATTCAAGCCCGAGACACGAAAAATCCGGGCCATCTCCTTAGCGTGAAAGCAGCGGAGGGGTGAAGCACGCCGTTTATAAGTGTATTTTTGGCGCCTTGGCGTTTTCGCAAACATAGATGAAACGTTGTGGGGGTAGAGGTATACAGCTTTGCTGGAAAAGTCTCCCGTCTTTATACACGAAGCCCTCTCGCGCGCGGCTTTAACGAACGTCCCAGTGTTTTCTAGTACGCGTTTCGAAACGCTCCAGCGCAAGGCGTAAACGAGGGTCCCGGTGTTTTTAGTACGTGTTACGTTATAGCGTGAGGCGAAAATAAGTTTGCCCGTGTTTTGGTATCCTGACTGCATGAAAGGACGATTACGACGACTACGACGACGACAGGAGCTGCTAACAGCCCCAGGCTCTAAGGGTCTTCGCCCCAAAAAGTGGTGTGTGAACCACCACCGGTGTGTTCGCCCTTACTGTGACTCTGGCGTTGTGGAGGCCCATTTGCAGCAACGTTTTAATGGTTGACCCAGCTGTGAACGTTCTACTGTTGCTTTCATCGTAACTGCCCAATCTACATGAGTAGTATTATTAGCAGCTGTTTAAGCTTGAGAAGACCTTCTTGCTGGGCTAGTTGGTGAAGAGATGCCATGATTTGAAGCGCAACAAAAACACACGGACGAAGAACAGAGTAAAGGAGACAGGCGCCTGTCTCGTCTACTCTGTTCTTCGTCCGTGTGTTTTTGTTGCGCTTCAAATCATCGCATGTTTAAGCTTGAGCTTGCTCCGTTGGAGTTCGCAAAACAACACAAAACACTTCCCTGCGCGACGTGCCCAGGAAGTTTTTCGTGTATTTGCTTTAGAAAAAAATACCGAGCGACGCGAGCGTACGCGATGTGATGAGCTTTTGCCTACGTCGTCGTCGTCTCGGCGTAGGTACGCGAACCTCGCCGATTACTACAGGGCTCCCTCCAAGTAGAGCCGGGGCCGTTGTGTTCCCCACGTCACTTTTTGGGTTGTTTGAGCTCGGGAATTCCGCTGCGGGGTCGTTAACACGGGACAGCCCTTGGTGGATCGGAGGGAGGGGACGTAAGCGCTTGACTAGGTCGGCGGCGACGACGTCTCGGCGGCTGTTAAGTTGAAGGGTGACAGTCTTAGAGTTTCGGTTGACGCTCGCCGTGCGCGGAACGTGCCCAGACTTCCTCTTTCTGCTCCCTTTCTCCTGGGATCCTCTGTCAGTGTAGGGAGACACTAGGTCGATCCCCAGGTCTGTTCCTTTTCCAGCTTGCACCACTAGTGCAAGCTGCGAATTTGTTTTGTTAGGTTATTATAGTCAATTGATATTTGATGGTTGTTTTGGGAAACATGCAACCAATGAAGATTTTGCACTTGTTCCGGGAAAGCAAAAAAGGAACCAGTGCTTTTCTCGCAAAGTGATGTGTGACTGATGCTTACGAATTGAACGAAGCCCCTGTTTTAGCGAGATGCCGCTGTAATTACAGGAAGGAGGTGTGAATATTTGACAACGCAAGCGGGAAAACCCTACGCTCCACATATCAGCCTAACTGTTAGCCATTAGCCATTTTTTTGTTATTTCGATGTACGACGGCCAAGCGGAGTCACAAGGATCAAATTCTTCCCGCCTTTTCCTCGCCCAGTGAGTGCCAATGGCTTGCTTGCATTCCTCCGTCAATTTACAAGATTCTCACTAATTTCTTGTAGTTGAAAACATTCAGCGTTAGCTAAAACGCTCTGACGTCACTATGGGCGCAGATGTTTACATACAGGTGACATATTTTGAAGACACTTCCGAAAACGTTGCACTTGTCTTCAATATTTACTCTTCTGGCAGCTGTGTGGACATTACCAAGACGGCCCACACTGTACACATACTTTGATGTGCCCATGATCATATCATAAACGCGTTTGGTGAGGACCCAGGAATGCCCCATTTTTAGTCAGCATCTGACAATAAAGTTCACCTCACCTGGCCCCATGTTGGATGTGGATGGCTTTTAAAACGGCATCAGCGAACAGCACAAGCTAGGTTTGTACTTCGTTTGAAGAAATATTTCACCCAAACTGCTTATGAAGTCGCAAGTTTTAACCTTAAAACGCTAAAATATTTATCTTCGTGATACTTTCGTGACTCATAGTTCCTACCAAATAACTGAATGAATCAATTACGACTAAACAAGGAACAAAATAAAAGCATGAAATTGTCGCGATCGCAATTTGTTTTAAAATGAAGAACAACCAGGCAAGCACGCCACGCTGTCTACGCTGAACTAGTCTTGAGCTACGGCGTGTTAGATGTTTTACTACTAACGCCTGCGGGTATGTGCTCCCTACGGGTATTACGAGAACCAGAAGCCGTACCGTTAGATGAAGTCATTGCTCTAAGACGACGTCGTTTTAATACCATCAAACTATTTTCCGGTGTTCAGTGCTTTTGTATCCCCAGTAACATTTTGTTCAATATAGTAGAGCCGAAAAACAAAAAATATTGCGTTTCCATTAAATTTTTTTGCAGCACGTCATTTCGACCAAATGCTTGAGGACAATAGAATACAATTGAAAAGCCCGGCGACAACTCTTTTTTTATGTTGCGATGATTGAAATGCAACATATAGAAACATGTCCCCAATGCGAATCAAAAATCATGCCCAGAAACATTGCGCATAAACTCGCACATAGAAAAAATAGGGGTAGGCAATCTTTAAGCTACATTTGCATACCAGTAGGCATGCACCACCTGAAAACCAACTTTACAACCTCAGCATCAAATGAAGATTTTGAGGTTTCATGAAAGACCTCTTTTCCCTATCTAGTCTAAACTAGGGCTTCAATGTTCCCAAACGTAAAGAGAAAAGTCAAAAAATAAAGAATGACAATGGCCTGAGGGAAGGCATGAAGTTTAAAAGTTAGCCATTACATCGGCGTTATTATGTATTATATTATTGTCATTATTTATTTAAAAAGCAACATAAAAATAAAAACTTTGAAGGGTCGCTGCTCTCTGTTCACGTTACTTGTATTACATATTTTTATTCTTAGCCCCAGAAAGCCCAAACCTAATTTGAGGTAAACAAAAATTCCAGAAATGTGTGCACCTTCCAGAAATTTCCAGAAATGTGTGCAACTAATCTGCCGAAAACAAAAATGAAATGTCAAACAAGTCAATATTTATTAAAGCTATCACATATGATACAGTGGGATCTTCTACTACCTCCTATCCATCTGCAGTCATTTGGCCCGTGCTATTCGAAGAAGCAGCTGCATTGCTTGTCGAAGCAAAGACTTACGTTGCATTCGGCGCACACAGCTGTAGTAAGCGTGTTAGTGTTTAATACACAGATCCTGCATCGAAGTGGAAGATGCCAAACCCCATCTCTTCGAGCGTCGTCCTGGGGCTGACTCGGCGTGACCTGGTCTTGTTCACAGAATGCGAAGGGAGACAGGTCGGGTGTACTCTTGGCGATTTTCTTGCTTAAAAAAGGGAAAACAGCGCAAACTCAGACAAGACACAGGAAGAAGGAGGTGACAAACACGAGCGCTGACTTAAAACTGGGTTATTCCTTGGCTTTTCACATATATATCAATAGTAAAAACACAAGAAAACCGAAAATTTCACGATAAAAGGGAGATACAAAAGCCGCTCGTCACGCTTCACGTCGCCATGTGCCACAAACACTTGCTGTACTATTGAGGGACAGATAATTAATCTCTTTCTGCGAGAGGACAAGGAAGGAACGCTAACACATTTATCTTTTCTGCGCAATATTTCTGCGGCTTCAATTATTTCTCTTTTTTGTTTTATCTTTGTGTCGTAGATGACCTGCGTTTTTGAAATATTGGGGCGCAGTCGCAATCCCGACAGTGGACACCTAAGTGGCCACTAATCCTTGTACGTTATAGTTTGGTTCCCTTAACCTTTCATTTAGCATCGTCCAGTTGGCCTACGTACGTTTTCCACAAGACAGCGGAACGGAATAGACGACGCCTTGACACATTCAACAAACCGGTTGTCGTGCTTTACGGAGCAAGACTGCAAATGTTCTTTTGGTTTGTTTACTCTGAACACATGGAAGAAAGCTTGTTGGGAGCGGAAAAAACAACATTTTCGCTAGCTCTTTTTCCTATCTTTTCAATTGTGCGCTATCCGGTGCATTTAAGGAATAACAGTAAGTTTGTCACGTTTGTTAGTTTCTACATCTGCTTCAAATGTCTGTCCCTCTATTTTTAACCTCTGCATCATTGTTTCCTATCGAGGCCAATAGCTGCTGTGGGTACCTCGCTGTCAGAAGCCGATCAACCTGCTTGCTAAACTTCTTGTATCGAGTGAAACAGGACTTGTTAAGGGCATTTTTAAAACACATTGTTACGATACCTTTCACGATTTTAGAATGGGATGATTCGAAAGGTAGAAGTGGTTTGCTGGCTCGTGGTTCTACCTTTCGACTCATCCCATTCTAAACTCGTAAAAAGGTCTATCGTAACAATGTGTTTTAAAATGCCCTTAACAGTCCTTTTTTCCACTCGATACAAGATAGCTTTAGCAAGCAGGTTGATCGGCTTCTGACAGCGAGGTACCCAAGCAGCTTTTGGCCTCGATAGCTGAAACAATGATGCAGAGGTTAAAAATAGAGGGACGGACAGTGAAGCAGATGTAGAAACTAACAAACGTGACAAACTTACTGTTATTCCTTACATGCAGGGATAGCGCAAAATTTTGAAAAAGATAGGAAAAAAGCTAGCGTAAATTTGTGTTTTCCGCTCCCAACAAGCTTTCCTCCATGTGTTCTAGAGTAAACAAACCAAAAGAACAGTGCAGTCTTGCTCCGTAAAGCACGAACAACCGGTTTGTTGAATGTGTTAAAGGCGTCTCTATTCCGTTCCGCTGTCTTGTGGGGAAAAAGTACGTAGGCCAAACTGGACGATGCCTAAAAGAAAAGGGTTTAAGGGGAAAACAACTATAACGTACATCGGCGATTAGTGGCCACTTAGGTGTCCACTGTCGGGATTGCTACGACTGCGCCCCAATATTTCAAAAAACGCAGGTCATCTCACGACACAAATAAAAAACAAAAGAAATAATTGAAGCCGCAGAAAATATTGCGCAGAAAAGATAAATGTGTCAGCGTTCCTTCCCTTTTCCCTTCGCAGAAAGAGATTAATTATCTGTCCCTCATAGTACAGCAAGTGTTTGTGGCACATGGCGACGTGAAAGGGACGAGCTTTTTGTATCTCCCTTTTATCGTGAAATTTCGGTTTTTCTTGTGCTTTGACTATTAGCATATATATGTGAAAAGCCTAGGAATAAACCTCAGTTGTAAGTCAGCGCTCGTGTTTGTCACCTCCTTCTTCTTGTGTCTTGTCTGAGTTTGCGCTGTTTTCCCTTTTAAATCAGAACCCAAATCGCCAAGCCAAACCCCTTGCGATTTTCTTGCGGCGATCAGGCTTTATAATAGGCGGGCAATGAAGGTCCTCAGCTTTAGTGGTCGCTGCGTCAGCTAATGGCTGTGGCGACTATGGACATTCCACGCGTATCTGAAGCAGATGAACATAGCAGAAAGTTCTAAAAAACAATTTCAAACAGCAAACATGTTCACTGCTGATTGCTGTATTGAAACCGGTACCAAGAGCCATTGTACCATATATGAAGGTTCACTGTATCAAAAATAATACAAGAACATTTGCAGCAATACTAACCAATGGGTGGTCCTGAGACACGACCACAAAGATATTATGTTGTTCCCGAATCATTTTCTGAATAAGAAAAAATGGCCAAGTGAATGACTGAAGAGGGAAATAATCACTGTTTCTCAGGTAAAACGGTGCCGGTGGGTTGGTACTGTGTGAGTTCCCGGGTGCTGCTATTTTTCTCGATCTACCAGCAAAAGCCTTGTGGCGCCTTTCCTAACTACTCATATAGAGGAAAGTCCGTCAGGGTATCAAAAAGGACACTCTGGGTTTGGCTTTAGTTTAATTGCGATTTCTCATTACTTCTGCCTTCTGTTCGCTATCTGCTAGTAGTACTGTGCCAACTGCATATATCAGTCCCGGGATATGTTATTCCACTTCCTGTCCTTTGCGGCTATATCATAGATTGAAACCTATTTTACTGCCTTCAAGCTTTCTTTCTTGTCTAGCCATGTACAGCATGAACAGCAATGGCGACAGAGGACAACCCTGCTTTAAACCCTGTATTTGTGACTACCGGTTTCCGTGCACTTTGGTCCTCCCAGGTAATTTGCACCTCGCTCTCATTGTAAATTCCCTGCAACAACTGTATAAAGTCCTGGCCTAATCCCTCCCGCTCAAGTATGCTCCATAGAAGTTCTCTATCTACGTTGTCGTAACCTGCCTTTAAACCGAGAAATGCCACCCATAGTGGTCGCTTCTGATACCTTTATGCATTGGGTTAGGACAAATAAATTGCCCTCTAAGCACCTGTCTCGTCTGAATCTATTTTGTAGTTCTCCCATATGCGGTCCCCTCTATCCACGCCTGTAGTACCCGCTTTATGCTTGCATTGCCGCCTGTATGCCACTGAAGTGACTGTAAAAGGCCTATGTGAACTGGCATCAGCGCTGTCTCCTTTACCTTTATATATAATCTTCATCCTGGTCTTACGCCAATTGTCCTGTACTTGCTTAGTTTTATCACATTTTCGATTGCTCGAATCATTTGTGCCTTCCTTTTTGGCCCAGTAGGTTGACCAGCCGGATAGGAATTTCTTTCGACCCTGTTGCCGTCTTACCTGGAACATTTTCTTCAGCTTTTTTCAGTTTAGATTCTCCAACTTTAGCTATCTGTACGCACCTAAGTTGCCGCACTATCTAAATGCTGTAGTCCTCGCTCCGTTCTTGTGAACTTCTCGTGTACTTATGAGCGTATGTGAAATACCGCCTCTTCCTCTTTTAGTACCTGGCCGTTTATGACATGACGTTGTATTTCTTCGGTCTTTTTCCTTAGTTCCTTTACATTGTTCCGAAACTTTCTCGGCACGCCTTCATCCTTTGCCCGCATATTCGAGACCCATCGCTGACTTTCTCGTTTAAGTTTTTGCTGCACAAGTTTTTGTACTTCCAGCTTTTTTAAGCGGTACCAATCCACTTCAAAGTGATTTCGTCCGCTTGCATTCCCACTCGCTTGGCCTCCTTGGGCTCTCTCGATGCTTGCTGTCTTTGTGTTATAGCTTCTTTGATCTCCTTGTTCCACCAGCTTGTAAGCTTTCTTTTTTCTTTGCAGTAGTTGCGTTCTTTCGCGTTTATCTTTCATTGAAAGAAACCAATCAGTTCACTGTATTCTCAATCTTTCTTATGTTCTCTCTCGATTTCCGTCTCCAGGCTATTATTGGCAATATTAGTCATTCGCTAATCGTTTAATTTAAAGTCGTGAACCACCGTTTTTGGGTTTTGACCTCCCATTTTTCCAAAAGTCAAAGTTATTCGTTTATGGTCGCTTCCTAAGCAGTCGGCTCTTATTTCATCTATTTCTATTAGAGTCAACCTTTCATACACTCCTTCTGAAAGGAGGCTGTAGTCCATACTGGACTGTTTTTCCCCTCATTGCCAAGTAATTTGTCCCTCACATTTATTCTCTCTGTTTACTACAATGAGATTTAGTTCTTCACACATATCTAGTAGAAAGTTGACATTGTGGTCTGTGTATCCGTCCAGGTCCTCAATGTGGGCATTTATGTCTCCCACTAGAATCACTTCTTCCGATTTTCTTAACTGATCGAGGTTCCGCTTAATGCAGCGTACGAGCTTTTCATTCTTTTCTCTAACCTCACTATCAACCCCTGACCACAGATAGGCGACTCCCAGCAGCGTTTCTCTTCCCGCTATCGTGCCGTTAACCCACATATGTTCTTTGCAGTTTTCTTTTACTCTGTGCCAATTGGCTCCCTGTTGAATAAGCATGCCGAACCCTCCCTCTTTCCTGGTACCTTCGGTTCTGCTACAGCCTTGCCATATATATTCATGCATTACTGGGGGATCTTCTAAATCTCCAAGAAAAGTTTCTGTAAAGGCATATGCTTCAGTTTTTTTTTCTTTTTCTAGTTGACGGCGAACCTCTAACCAGTTTCCCCGTGATCTGCCCCCGTGCATGTTTATGTAGTTAATCTTAGTTACTCGTCGCTTTTTCTTTCGGTTAATTCTTTTCCAATGTTTGGGATAAACGCCGGTCAGCGGGGGAAGGGGAGGGGGGGGAGGGGCGAGCGCCGTCTAGTGGTTGGCATTCGACACCGCCGCAATCGTCTTGATCGACTGCTGAAACGCGCTGTGTTTTTTGTCCTTCGTGGCTTAGCCGGTAGAGTTTCGGTTTCCAACTGTGACATACTAGGATAGAGACCCAGCTATCCTTCTTTTCTTAGTTATTGCATTTGAGAAATTCTCCCTTGGTTGTGCTCTAGGCATTTTTTAATAGATTAGCACCTTTTGGGTCTGTTCATGTGCGTAGAGGAGGCTATCACAGCGTTTAATTGCAGTTCTTTATGGCTCCTGAAGTGCCAGGCCTGCAGCGATTTGCAAACACATATCGTCCTATACGTAATGGGATATTTGTGTTTCTATGTGAACTATTGGAATATCAGCGGCCGTCTGAATACAAGTTAATGTTAACCGGCCACCATGTATATACGCTGCTTTTTGCCCCTTTTTAGTTACTTTAACCAATGCAGTTAAGCAATTGCAGTTGAGCCATCCTAATTTTTTCGATGCGCAGCATTTAGGAGACAATCAGCTTTTATAGTAGTGGATATGTTCTCGGTGAGTAAGTCGAATGAATTGCTTCTGATTGAGTACCAACATAAAGCAGCTATGGATAAGAGCCTTAACAATTTTAAGCAAGAGCTGCCTTGAGAGTTAGATGAACTGGGGAAGCGCTGTAGTGGTATCGAATCAATTTTTTGTTTACAGGGCTTCCAGTCTCAGTGATCATGGCCAAATCCTCAGCCGAAATTTTTCAATTTCGGGTCCCGCGCTTGATAAGTCTGTGGAGGAAGGTGACGTGGGACAACAGAAAGTCTGTTTGAGGTAGAAGGCTGTTGACATTTTGAAGGTATTGGCTTTCGGAGCGCGCAAACACAACCATTTCCAGTATAAAAATAGTTTTTTCTGTTTTTTTATTTATTTCACAAGAGTGAGCTAAAGTTCTGTAGAGTGACGGCGAAGATTGAGAAACGACCGAAACTCTCAAGGCTTGAGCGAAACGAGTGGCACGGTGACTGAGGAGAATGAAAGCCGTCGTTTTAGTTCTAATCTTTGCCGGCACAGAGAAGACACGTGAGCTTCCGCGCTTCTCGCGTTAATCAATTATTTTAAGTTTTCTTATCTGTGCCCTCCCCGTAAATGTTGCAATGGCTAGAGTTCTTGTTTGGTATGAAGCATAAAGGAAGCTTGAAAAAATATTCTCTTAAACTTGATTGATTGTAGGGTTTAACGCGCCGACGCAACGCAGGCGATGAGGCGCCCCGTAGTGGATGCCTCCGAATTAAATTTGGCCACTTGGGGATCATTAACGTGAGCCAAAATCTCGTACACACGGGCGTTTTTGCTTTCCGCCTAAATCAGAAAAGCTACCGCCGTGGCCGGGAATCGAACCCGCGATCTCGTGCTCAGCAGCGCAACGTCTTGCCACTAGGCCACCGTGCCGGGTGGTCGCCTAAACTACTTGTACTCAAATGTTTGTGTTTGCAGAGTGTGACGTGAAGAGCAGTGTTTCTGAAGCAATGGTAATGCTCGCGTAAGTTAAGGGAAGTTGAAGCACATTTTTTGAAAAGCCGTGGGGAACAGGGCTGGGATGGTGCGATTTTTGTAGTTCCAAGCATTTACACCATTCTGGCCATCTAGTGAGACAAACCTAGAAACGGTGGAAAATTAGGATAACAGAGTGGATACAAAGAGGTGGGTCTATAAGAAGGGAAGGGCCAGTAATCCGATGGAGAGATGAAAATAGAGAATTCGGGGGTAAAACGTGGATTCGCGCAGCGCACGACAGGAGCAGTTGGAGGTCAATGGGAGAGGCCTTCGTCCTGCAGTAAACCTGAGAAGGATGATGATCATGATGACAAAGCATTCTACGCCTGATCTCGCTTTTCTTCCGCCAGCGTCAATGACTTACCACGGTGTGTCAGGCGCAGTCAATGGGCGGACTATTCGAGAGCATTATATAATGAACAGTGCTGCAGCCAGCTTGTGAGGTGATCGATATTGTGAAAGAGCAAACACTTGGTGATGGAGGCGGGAGAATGTTGCAATATCAAGTTTTCATAAAATATGACAATTGGAATTTCCTTTATTTAAAATAGGCAGCCATTGTCACACGCACTTGGTCTAGGGTTTTACATATGTCTTTTTGTTAGCTTGAATCCAAGACCACAAGTGCTTACACATTAGAATTTTTCGAAGAGCAGTTGCAACTGATAGACCACCCTGGAATTTTATTGCGCGGTTGCAGCAACGACACTGTGTCCCGAGTTGCTATGTATTTAAAAATTACAAATAAATTCGTCTGCCTATAGGCAAATTAAACATGATAATAAACAATACAATGAAATAAAATAAAAGGAGTGGACAAGGTCTATAAAACTCGCAATTTATAAAACGTTTTCTAGAAACAAATGTTTGCATCGTATAGCTTCGTACTGCCGCCCAACGTATAGAGCATTTCGTATGGACCACGACCATGAACTACCTCAAACCCACACTCTTCGAAGATATTTTGATACACGCAGGGAAAACAAAGTGGTCCGCATGTCAGCAAACAGTTATGTTTTCAGGAAAATACTACGGAAAATGAAAGTGGTGGTTGCATGTAGCAGAAATAGTCTTTTGAATTACCCGAATGAGATAGAGCACCCACAATGTTGCGTTTATGTCAGAATGCCACCTTATTTTTAGTAGCAGCCTAAATACAAAAATAACTACCAACAGACTACACATTGGGCATTTTTTTGCATGAATACAAGCGCCAATAGATAGTACAGAGGCACAAAGGGAAAAGACAAACTAACTTTCAGAATTTTGTGAAGTATGGCTTGCGACGCTGCAAGCATTCCATGGCGCATTCGTCATAAGGAGAAAAGAGGCCTGATTTATTACTCGCTACCACAGCAGCAGAGTGTGGAAGGACAACTTGATTATGCGACGCTCCATGCGCAGACACGCAAACGCAATAACTCATACCTCGCCACAAATGGAAAACCTGTTGTATAAGACATTCAGAGCGCAACCACATATGCGCTCCGTGAGGAGGGTGCGCATCGCTATAGTTGCAGGGAGTCTCGTTGGCCCCTGAACAACACACCATCGATTTCTACAGGGTATTCCGGATTTTAGTGGTTTGTGTTCTTCAGGCCCACAAAACGTTGTGTTGAAACACTTGTTTGCGTGTCGGAGAAGCATTAGCTCGCGCGTTTCGAAAGTGGGGGGCTTATTAGTGATAGGTGTTGTAAGACAAGTGCTAATAAGGCAAATTTATTTATGGGCGCACAAGCGCTCTCTAAATTGCAAAAGGCTCTCGTTACATCTATTTCTTCGCATTTAAGTGAGATACAATATCGACCGAAGTGGGGTCGATATTGCTCGACGAATATGGAATACGCCAAAAAAGGATACTTGTATCACTGTCGAAAATGTTTTTTTTTCTTATTCTGTTCTTACATTCAAACAAAATCAAGCTCACCGGACATCAACTGCCAGTACATTAACTCGGGCTCTGGCAGGCGTAGGCCATGTAATGGGTGATTATCTAAATAGTGGCTGCCAACTAGTTAACATATAAATTGTAGCACACACGTGGAAAGAAATATCTACGCGGGCGATTAGTTCGGGGCTCAGCGAACCTGACGTTGGAGATGTTTAGACAATTAAAGTTCTGGAAACATTGTGCCTGATCCCAAGTTGAGTACACTGATCTAAAAAAGACACCAGAAGAAACAGCCTATGGTGTAGCCTAAATTAATTGAAATGGTTAGCACCGTCACGATGTCGAGCTACAATGTTGAAAATTCTTATCGATATTACATCAAGTATAGCCGCTCTTGGTCTTGCCCTCATCGAGGAGATGTCGGAGTAATTGCCATGTGCGGCTTTTGTGCATCTGGCCATCGGCCTCTTGGCAAATGGCGTGCCAATGTTGGCGGCAAGAGGGTTGCACTGTGAGCCTCTATCTCGCGGTTGAGCTGCGCCAGGCGTTTGCGGAGGCTTCGGTTGTATCTTTGGCGTTTCCAGCGGGCTCGTATAGATGCTCTGGCTTCTGTGAGATGAGCGAGGCGGCTGTCGGCGAGGGGGGGCGACTGCGTCGATGGGGATCAGGGCAGTGGCCTCGTGGGTGGCAGAATGCAGAGCGCGTGTCCAGTCGTCAATGTCCTCTATGGTAGGCGGAAGGGCTGGCATCGAGGTGGCGGCGATATTGCTGCCAGTCCGTGAATTGTTGCGCTCTCGGAGTTGGTAGGCTATCCTTCAGCGGGACAAGGACTTCGAGGATGCAGTGATCACTGCCGAGCGTTTCCCCAGTGTTCCGCCATGTGGCTCTCGTGCGGTCCTTGGGGGCTTTGTAGAACGTAAGGTCGGAGTTAGTGTCGCGTTGGACGGACGTCCCATGCCGGGTGTGGATGGCCGGGTCGTTGAGGAGTTGCTATCCCGCCTCCGTCATTTCGTCAAAGAGGCTGTGACCCTTTGCTATGGTCTTGGGATAGCCCCACGCCATGTGTGGGGCGTTGAAGTCGCCGCACAGCAGGATTGCTTCCTCTTGAGCCAGACGGTCGGTCCGGTGTAGCAGAGTGCGTAATCACTGTTGATATTGCTTCGGGGTGCTATAGATGTTGATTATGTAGAGACTGGCCTTAGCTTTCTTGCGACCGGTTACGATTTCTGCGGCCGTATGTTCTATAGCACTGTTCAGGGCTGAGTTCATGCTCGATGTAAGTCAGGCTTTGCGCACTAAGGTACACACGCCTTGGGCAGCACCCTTGCCGGCGGCTCGGGCGCTGGGCGAGCTGGTATGTGTGTGGTAGCCGGGGAGTGTGAAGGGTGTTTCCCCTGTGTGTTTCTTGGATGAGAATGATGTCTGGGCTTCTTTGGGGGTCTTGGTTTAAGTACTGCTGTAGTGTAGCTCTCTTGCTATGGACTCCGTTGGCGTTCCACTGCCACACCGTGAGATGGCGCGGTGGACCACGGTCGCCGGGCGCTGTTAGACGTGGGCGTGATGAGCTGGGGCTGCGGGCCATGATTGGGCAGGGGCGGGTGCGTATGGTGGCTGTTGGTCCGGTTGTATCATGGGCGGTGGCGGAAGTGGCGGTGCATTTTCGGGTTGCAGTTGGGCGCGAATTTGAAGCACCATTGATAGGATGTTAGGATGTTCTGCATGTTGTGCATCATTTGTTAACACGTGTTCTCCAACGCCGTGAGGCGGTCGGCATGTGACTTTACGGCATCTTCGAGTCTGTCGTGTCGATCTTGTTGGTGGTCGAGACGCACGAGAAGTCTTCTTTTTTTGGTGTTCTCTAGCGCGCGGCGCTTGGGTTGTGGTTCTGTGGCCTTGTTCGCGGTGTTGTTGCGGTCGGACTGGGGCCTGTCGGTTTCGCTGTCCTCGTGGATGGGTTCAGGGGTGTCTTCGGGTTCGGGCGGTGAGGTGGTGGCGTGGGCGTCCGCGAATCTGTCATAGTAACCACGTGGCGGGTTGCGCTGCAGCTCCAAGAGCTGAGCGAGCTTGGCATTGATGGCTTCGATCGTTGCAGCCTGTGCTGCGAGCTTGGCGTCTTGCTCTTCGACGCGACGCTTGAGGTGTGCGTTCTCTGTTCGTAGTTGTAGCATCTCTGGGTTAGCTCTGGTAGCTCTCTTCTGCTGCTGGGTGGCCGTGATTTGCGGGCGAGCGGCGTCTGCCCAGCTGATGGTGTTGCCTTGGCCGATGCGTTGTCCCGTTCGCGACGCGGAGCGGCGCGCGCTGCGTCCCCGACTGGCCGAGCGCTCTCGTCCTTGCTCCGTGCCTCTCGTCCTTTGCTGCGTTAGCGAGAGCGGCTCTGGCGACCGCCAGTGATCGCTGCTGCTGCTGTGCGTGCGATTGGTGCACCGGCGGCTGCTGCAGCTGGGGAAAATCCCCGCGGTCAGGCAGCTGCTGGCGCTGCGCCTCCGCTCATCGCTCCCAGCGACGAGCGGAGCGACGACTATGGGAACCTTGTATTTGTTTGTGCAGCCGGCTTCTCCGGTCGGGTGCGGGCCGTTGCAGAGCTTGCAGCGAGGCTTGCAGGCGTTCGCGTGATCTTGGGTGGGGTTGGGCGTGCCACAGGCAAAACATAAACTCGGGCGTTGGGGTTCGGACACACGTCGGCTTCGGTGTCCTATCTGGCCACAGTGGCGGCAAACGTCGTAGTGCTGTCTGTATAGTCCACACCGCAGTAGCATTGAACCATACTTGACGTAATTGGGCACCTTAGGACCGGCGAAAAGCACAACCACTGTGGTGGTGTTGCCAATTCTGTGGGCCTCGAGGGCCAGGGGGTTGGCGGGGTTGACCACATTTTCTTGAATGTCGGAATCTGTGTCTTCTACGGCGATGCCACGTATTACACCTTTTACTGTGCCGTGTGGAGCCGATCGGTAGGCATGCGTCTCGTAATGGGTGGCTCCAATATAAAGATGACGGATTTGGGTGTACTTCACGGCACGTGCTTCGTTGGGGGTACTGACCACGATAATATTCTGTGCAATGTTCGTACAGATGGTATCTTCTCGCGCACATTCTTTGGGCGTGCCTGCCGCTGTGAGTACCGCGGACATGACTATATTAGCTTCGAGTCGGCCGAGGTTCAGGCCGCCACGTGGTCGCATAGCAATTTGAGTATCCTCCTTCGGCAAAATCCTTGGCATGCGAGCAGCGCGAGTAAAGCGTGCTGATATGCGGTGGGCAACGGCAGCATCTTTGGTGGGAGACTTCACGGGCGGGGCGGTAGAATTCTCGGGTAAAGTTGGGGCCGAAAGGCGTTGGCTTACTTGTTTGCCGGTGGTTTTCCATCCCTCGGTATCGTTTGGTAAAAGGTCGACGCCGTCCACAGCGACGGCAGTCCGGCCGAGATGGCTGGCGATGCCCGGGGCCGGCAGTGGCATGGCTGCGTGCGACGTGGCGGTGGGATCGGCGATCGTGGGCACAGAAAAATCCATGGCTTCAGGCGTAATATCCATTTTGGCGGTGGTATTCTCCGGGCGGTGAGGTCCCGATGAGTCGGCGAGCACATTTTCAGCCATCTCGAGCGATGCGGGCGTGGCGTGGCCGTGCACTTGATCTGCGGTGTCGAGCGGCCCAGCAGCTGCGCCCGGCAGCGCATGGCGCGTGGCCCGGCAGCGCGTGGCGCGTGGTCCGCCGGCTTGCCTGGTGTGTCGAACTCCTGACGAGGCTTAGTGGCGGAAGGTCAGTGCGTCCAGGACAATAGCTCGCTGGTGGCGTTTGGAGAGGCACAAGGACATAAAATTGGTATCCCGTGAAAGCGGAAAACTTCACGGATCCGATGCTGGGGCGATTTACCTCGGTGAAGCCGCTAATTGAACCAGGATGGTCGATTAATTGCGGAGCCGACGTGGAGTGACCCTGCATCGCTCGGCCCCCTAGCGGCCGGTCGAGGAATCACGAAAGTGTCTGAGTTCCTCCTCTACCACCCCTCCCGGGTGATGTGCATCGCCGTCTTGGAAGGCGTTTGTGCCTCTAAATACAGCCACTTTCGAAACACCGCTGAGGGACGCGATGCTCTGCGAAGTGCGAACGTGGATTGCTTGACGGTCTGTTTCAACAATGCTCCCGGAAAGAGCAAGAACACGCTCTGGAGGCTCCGCCGCGTGCTCGAATGATAAGTTCCATATGGTAGTGGGCCCTATAACTTTTGCCATTACATCTGAAGTAGTAAAGTGAGGAGCGCTACTTTTTTTTCTCTATTTTCGATTCGGTCTCAACATTGTGATTAGGTGTCGCTTCAACAAATCGAGAGGCCAATCCACCAAATTCCACTGGTGTAGCCGACAAAAAAGACGCAAGAGACGAGGAAGAAGAGGAAAGGAATATCAAGGAACAACAACAACAACAACAGCTGTTCGTTTGCGGATGCAGCAAGAGGGCGACCCTCGTGGCGCAGGCCCGAGGACCGTCGCCGGCTAGCCCATCCGAGATGCCGCCCGGGCTGTGAACGAGACGATGGCCGAAGAGACAACAAGAAGTTGTTGGACCAGTCGGAATGATCGGGGTTCCGATGGCGTGGAGCGCGGACAGCGACGCCTTGCCGTGGCGCAGACCTAACCCCTTCCGTCCTGCCGGTAGCCATCCGCCACCGTCACGTGGTTGTCCAGCGAGACACCTCCACAACGACTCCAGTAACCTTCCCTGTGGCCAGCCAGAGAAGTGCGTCTCCGAGTCGTCAGATCCAGACCGTCTCGTTCCTGCCCTCGCTGTCTTTGATCGTATGACTCCCTTCATGACTTGTGTGTTTCCGCGTCTACTCCGTGCGTGTGATTAAGTGTCCATGCCGCTGTGTGCGTACCTAAAGTTAATATATTCGGTGTGTGTGCGTGTTTTGCGAGAACGTAGTCGGGGTCCGTGGCACTCTGCGCGGTCCGGCCCAACATCCATTACAAACTCGTGAAAACGGTCTATAGAGCATAACTATTTACTTTTCAAACAATGAAAAACAATGTAAAACACTGGGTATACTTTGCCTCCTCCCTTCTGCCTGTTTTCCTTTTATTTATTTGTGTGATTTTGTGGTGTTCCCGGAGCATAATAGACTCAGAAATCTCTAGCACTAGTGGGCACGCAGCTAGCATCTGCTACGAGCTAAAGCTTCGCCGACAGAGTATTTCAGAAGAATCTTTTTACTTTTCCTACAGTTCCTCCTAAGGTTTTCTCCACTGTCGGTAACCTCGACTCAGCTTTGGATGTTGCTCCCCGATCTCCATTTTCATACTGAACCGTACGATTTATAGAAAATAGCAATTTTTGCAGAATCGCGAGCAACAATTTCGAGAGAAAGAGCATTCCCACATGCGAAGCCGGGACTAACTATACTGTACTTCCTGCCAATTTCTCTCTCGATGCCAACCTTTGGTCAGTGGAGCAAAATAGATCCTTCGAGTGGGCATTAAGGGCTTCTTACGTGGGAACATCTCTGGTGTTACACGCGTTTCTTTGGAGTACAGGAGCTGCTTTGAAAAATGATCACTAGCACTTTTTGTCTGTGTCGTTCCCTTATTCGTTTTTTTTGTGTTGTTTTCTGACAATGACAAACACCCATCGTTATCAAAACCTTCTTGTGTAGTTGCCTTGTGACACATGCTAGAAACACACACTGCAGCGACCCATTGATTCCTGCATCATTCATCACGCCTGCATTGGTCCCCCAGGGGGCACCGGAACATCAATAGCACTTTTTATCGCTTTTCCGATATATTGATCACACAACGCCCTGGTTCTGTTGCTCCCGCCGGTGACGCATTGCGTTGTGTTGAAGCCCTACAGCTCAAGAGGGTAAGTTGTAAAGGGAGTCCATTCAACGTTCCGCGTTCTTCCATGCGTGTGTTTCTCGCTGATACGCGTTTTTGAAAGCAGCATAATACGAGCTAGTGACGATGGCAAAACAAAATAAGGTATATTAAAAACCACTGCAAACCTTTAATTTTGCATATACACATTGATGCAGCCAACAGAGGGTAGTTTAAAAAAATAAGCAACTTTTTATAAAGAAGACTAATACTGTTGTAATGTCTGCTACAAACTTCTGATGTCTTTTTGTCGCAGATAAATATAGAAAATTCTAAATCCGTCTTCGTAGAATATTCTATATGGGGAGGAAAGCAAAGATGATGAACATACAGAAGAGAAGAAGCAAACGAAGATGATGAAGTACGTGGAGAAGAAGAAAAAGAGTAATATAAAGGAACAGGAGAAGACGACTACATGGAAAGAGAAGAACGGAACAGGGTGCAGAAGACACCTTTCAGGAATTTTAATCATCTTAAAATCTTGTACGAATCTGAATAGGGCCCTTCGCGAAAGTTAGAGAATATTATTAACAGCATTCGTTTGTCGGGTACCCCAGTGAAATAAGTACTTACACAGGTCTCGTCCGGCGCCACAGCTATGTGCACCTATTGTTAAGATGATGAATCTGTCGACCACTACCTTTTGGCATGGCGACGTTTTTCACGTCTCAGACATGAGTTCCTTGATATGGTGCTGCGTACTCTGGGGATAGCCCTACTAGTGCCGGCTCTACAACCATTCCGGGCTTCCGAAACGGTATATTGCCACCGAAGGCTTGCTCTGCCGTCCTGGGCTTCGTGAAAAATTCAGATTCCCTTTACTATCGAGTTTGGTTACTGATGATAATGATGGATACTTTTTAATGGCGCAAGGCCAGCAAAAAGAAAGAGCGCCAACAACAGGTGGTTAGCTACCACAGATTAAAAGTGAATACTAAAATTGAATAGCAACAAAGGTAAAAACAAATAAAGACAATCAGAGATGGCTGATGTAGAGGGCCATGCGGTGATTATGCATAATACGATATGAGATTCAGAAATTTAACTCCTGATGGATACTTCAAAAAATGTTTGACAGAAAACATTGCTTCATCGCCTAAGAAGTGCGAAGGGTGGAGTGGGATTTGTCGTCTGTAGATTTCTGGAAAATGTTAGCGTCGTGAGGTGTGGACGTGCCTTGCAGCTGATTAGTAAGTGAACTAACGGGATATAGCCTCTCCACACCTGCCGCAAAGGGGTCTCCAAAGACACAGTGAGAAAGTGTGAATGTGTTACATAAGTGTGGCCATCGGTAGCCTGGCTAAGGCTACTTCCGTGTGTCTGTCTTGTTTGTCTGTTATGTAGTCTACCTAAGGTGTGGCTTTATAAGTGCTGGAGTTTTGATCTTTGGTTGTGTTTCCCATGTTTCCTAGCCAAGATTTGCGCGAAGTTTTCCATACCAGTGGCTTCAGGCCGAGGTAGGGAACACACGGTACATCTATGCTACCTCAGAGAGCAGCCACAGCGGCACTCTGATCAGCAATTTAGTTCCCCAGAATGCCACTAGTGACCCGGAACCCAGAAAACAATTATTTTTATTTGTGAGTGATATGCAGAGGTTAGAGCGTTGATTAGATGCTTTAGGAGAGTGGTTTTGTAGATCTGAAGCAATGTAAGGCTGTTACCACACTTAGCGATTCCGTAGAGATAATGGAGTGTTCTGTTCTGGTTTGTGTAGTGTGTTGTACTGCTAATAAGATACTATGTGCTTCTAGCGTAAAAATACTGCTATTTCTGTGTAATGTCTTCGTACTGGAAAAGTTGGGGCCATGTGCAGCACATGCGACGGCTGAAGAAGACTTCGAAGCATCGGTGTAGAAGGCGGTGTGCGGGCTATTTGTGTTGTAACTGAAGAAAGTGCTGTAGTATAAGTACTCTGGGCGCAGTTCGTTTGTCGATCCTTTTAAAAGAAATATCAGACGAGATTGCTGACCTCCCAAGGCGAAATGCAGGTCAGCAGTAGAAAACTGAATGCTCTCCTCAAAAGGAAATCCCTAGTTCATCAGTGAGGGCTCTCACTCGGGTAGGAAAAAGGAGCGAGTATCGATGGCCGTGCTGCAAACAACGGACCGGATGAGATGTTGTTTATGATCAAACTACATAGGTGATTTTTATAGAAGTCGCCTTAATAGCATACAGCAATGAATTGTAAGAACGCTGGTGTTCAAGGCTCCACCTATCACACTCTGCATATAGGCTTTCAATGGGACTCGACCGTAACGGTCCAGATGCAAGACGGAAGCCCCAAGTGCCGCACTAGGTCCGACATTTTCAGAGCGGTTTTACAGGCGGACCCAAAAACGACACATCCGGCATTCCAACTGTGAGCCAATAAGGCTGGTAAAAACGATGAGGAGTATTTGTTTTTGCGCTCCGTAGGAGCAATGTGAGATGACCCTAAAGATATTCATGGTTTCAAGCATTTTTGTTTGAGGTGTTTTATATGGGTAATGAATGTCATTTTTCATCTAGTACCACCCCGAAAAATTCTGTTCCTTTTGGGAGGGATTGAGACACCTTAAGCTTAATATCAGGATCAGCATGGATGTCGCGTATCCTTGCAAAGTAAGACCACTAGGTACCGTCGTATGGATAAGTTTAAATACATTCCTGTCTGCCCAGTCAGCGAGTTTGTTGACCCCAAGCTGGACTTGCCTCTCGCACACGGACAGATTGCATGGATTTGAAGGAGACTTCATCGTCGGCTACATATAGAGAGTAAGAAAATAGTTGGTGGCAATCTTTTCCCAAGAGAGTTCATTTTTATACTAAACAGGCGTGCAGCTCAAGTACACCCCCTGAGGCACACCGCTTTCCTGGACGTGAAACTCGGGAATGTGCATTGCCCACTCTCACACGACACGTCTTGCTGACATGTAGCTTGCAAGCGCATTTAGCATGTTGGCCGGGCACAACCAAGGACTTCAGGTCTCTAAGAATTCTACAGCGCCATGCAGTAGTCATACGATTTTCAATGTCGAAAAATACTGCTATAAAATACTGCTTATGAATAAATGCATCTTTGATGTAGCATTCTAAGGCAAAGAGTTGATCATTTGTAGATCGCCCCACCCTGAAGCCTGCCTGGCAGCTCTCGAGAAGTGCCTTGTACTCCAGGAAAGTACACGACGCTCCTGTTGATCTTCTCGAGAAGCTTGCACTGGCAGCTTGTGAGGGCGATGGTTCGATAACTCGCAGGAGAGAAGGGTCCTTCCCCTCTTTCAGGAACGCCACTACAATAGCCGGCCTCCAAGATTTTGGAATGTGCCCCAAAAGCAACATGTTGTATTGGTGTTGGTGTGTTTCAAGAGTATCTGGGTGTAGGGGTTCTATCATGGTGTATGTAATCTTATCAGCACCTGGAGCTGAAGGTATACATTTGCTCAGGGCAGCCCTCAACTTATAGGTTGTATATTCATACTTATAACCACATTTTGACCTGTTATTTTCATGCATGGACTTCTTTTCACAAGAATTTTTTGTTTCAGGAAAGTGTTTTGTAGTGTGCAGAGCTGGAAACGTATTGGAAGTGTTGTGCAAGGGCCTTAGCCTGGTCTTCGAGTGTGTCCCCTGTTATACTTACCAGGGGCAGGCTATGTGTATCTTGTCCTTTACGTATTCGTGCACATACGTAAGTTTACATATTCGTACACATACATTGTGCGTTCCCGTGTATTAGTTATTGCATGTAAGGAAAGCGCGCCAATTCCCGTTTCGCCTCATGACGCACACGCTTCCCAAGTGGTTTTCCCGTTTAAAGGAAATTAGGTTGTGTGACGTGGGGCACCGACGGAGGACAGCCCACGCCTTATTCTGGGCCTCCCGTGCTCGCCTACAGTCCTCATTTCACCACGGCCTCCTCTGGTGGTGCGGGGCACCGGAGGCATGGGAAATAGACTTTTCGGCGGCATCGAGGATGTGCGCCGTGATGAGTTGGGCTACTTCCTCCAATGTGTAGATGTTTTATGGATGTGTGGTGTAGTTTAGACGTTTCTGTGAATGTACTCCAGTTTGCTTTTGACTCATTACACCTGTTATGGGAAGATGGACTGCTTGGGCCTTTACCTATATATGTTAGTGAAGTGGGAAGTGGCAAAATACGGTAATGGTCCACGCCCCACTCAAGACAAGGAAAGAGAACTGCGGAACCAATACCCAAGTCAAGATGTATGTATTGTGTCCTACGTTATGGTATGTAGGCTGTTTTTTGTTGAAAAGGCACGATCGAGAGGGATGTAAAAAAACTTCTCTATCAGGCCGACCTCGGGCATTCGATCTGGAGGAGCCCCAAAAAGAGTTGTGCGCATTAAGGTCGCCTGTGAGGATGTATTTTTTGGGTAGCTGCTCAACCAGTGCCTCTAAGTCAGAGCTCAGGAAGTGCAAAATTCGGAGAGATATAAATGGCGCATAACGTTATCAACCTGTTAAATATTATCGTACGGATTGCTACAGCCTCAAGGACAGTGTTTAAAGAGAAAGGGTGGCATGCTAAGGATTTCTGGGCGACAATGGCCACACCAACCGGAGTGTGCGCAGCCAACCTTGTCCTTTCTGAATACCATGGACTTATTCAAGAAATTTGTTTGGAATTGAGGTATGTTTTTGGAGACACATGACACTTGGCTGATTGGCATGCAGCATCTCATACACATCATCAAGACTTTTAGGGAGGCCTTGGCATTTCATTGGATGATGTTTTCTGTTCTCATTATTTACATTAAGGATGACTGGAGTGTGTGTGTGTGTGTTCATGTGTTGTCTTTCGGGGCTGTTACTGTGGGGTTGGGCTTCTTGGGCCTTTCTGTAGGCTTGGAAGTCGGAGGCCGCGCCCTGCGCTGCGTTGCAGGCAAAAACGGCTCGACGTACCATTTAGTCGTTAGATGTCCTGGGATGCCCTACGAACCGGATCCCCTAGACTTGGCCACCCTTCTGGGGGCCCTTCGGTTTGAGCTGCCGCCGCCGCCGTCCTCGGGGGTGCCAGAAGTGGCACGGTAGGTGAACGGTGGGGGTGTGCGGCGATCCGGGGCCCCCGGTGTCCATCCCCTCGGCACCCTCCAACACACTGGAGGACGCGGTGGCAGTGGCGGGAGCGGCATCGGTCCGGCCACGGATGGTTGACACCTTGACGCCACCACCGCTGCTGCCTCAGCAAGCGGCGTGGTGACGGGTTGGGCTGCCTGAAACAACCCAGCGGGGGGCGTTGGAGGGACCAGGTCAGAGCTCGCTGAACTGGGTCCCTGTGGAAACAAGACGCCGCTCCGCCCCCTGGCGAGCTGCGTCGGCGTACCTCGCCAGGAGGAAAGAGGCGAACCTATTTCTCGTCTGTGGGAAGGTGATGTTCTCAGTGACCTTGATATTTATGACCTTTTTTTTTGAAGTTTAATTTTTTCACATTTACGGGAGTACGCTGCCTGTGGCCCCCCGCAGTTCACACATGTGGGGGTGTAGATGTACAATTGTCGCTCGGAGTGATATTGCGCCGCTCATTTTGCACAAGTTGTTCGGCCATGGCAAGACTTTGTACCGTGCCCGAACAGCTGGCACTTAAAACAGCGCCGTGGGTTCGGGATGTAGGGACGGATGGGGCACAGGATAAAGCCTGCATTTATATGTTGTGGGAGTGCTGAACTGTCAAAAGTCAAGATGATGTGCTTGGTGGGAATCTCATTGTGTCTGCGGATGGTGATGCGTCTCACGGCAGTGACTCTGTGATCCTGCAAGCCCGCACGGAGATCCGCATCTGTTTCGTTCAGAAGATCTGGCTCGGATATCACACTCTGCGAGCTGTTGAGGATCCGATTGGGTGTGACCCTGATTTCTACATCAGCCAGTCTAGTCTGAGCTTGTAGCTTTGTGGACTGCTGCTTGTCCTTTACCTCGATGAGAAGTTCACGAGACCTTTGTTTTTTGGCCTTATACGATTTTCCTATTATGGCTTCGAGATATTTTGCGATCACGAAGTCTGACTGCGGTGCAAGAGGGTGGGCTGGACGGGGGGATCCCCATGAAAAGATTTCGAAGGGAATGATCCGGCTCAGGAAAGGTTACCGATTGCAATGGCGGAAAAGATACTTCGGTGCGGCCCCTTTTCAGGGACCGATCACGCTTGGGGGGGGGGGGGGGGGTGGGGGGGTGGGGGCAGGGGGGTTTGAAAATACCATATAGCATAGTATAAAAGCAGGGGACGGGGTTACTTTTTTCTCAAACCATACCCTGATAGCTTGAGAGGTCCCGCAGCTCCCTGCCTGGTAAACAGACAGGGAGACCATCCACGGGAGCTTGAACTGGGCTCCGACGGCCACCGTTTGAGGTTTCTACCCTTCACCTTAAAAAACACATCACCGCGGTAGGTTACAGCTTATGTTGGGGGCTCGGGGTCCACGGTGTCGCCAATACCTTCAGTTAGATTACCCAATGTTCCCCGGGCGGGGTTGAGTTTGGTTACTCTCGCCTCAAATTTTTTGGTTTTCTTTCTGTTGCTAATTGATCCAAAATGCTTTCCAACGTGCTAAAATTATATTTTCCAAGCGCCTCCTAATTAAATAATTTTTTTTATTTTCGCTGTATTCTGTTGAGTGGCCGATCTCCTGATTGCGCATGTGCCATACCTCAAAGAACAAGAACAACCGAAGACTTGTAAATAGCGTCGGGTAATAAGCTCGTTTTTGATGAATTCTAGATACCCTGATTGGGTATGTGCTGCTCACTATAGAAAATTATCACCATCAGAAGAAGCAGACATTTTATTTCGCTCACTAAGGAAAATTATGACCACCAGAAGAAGCAGGCATTTCATTTTTTTTTGTGGCTCCTCCCTAAAGTTTGCAATATGGTCTTGTGGTGGATAGGCCTAAACTTGTTCACATGCAAGAATGGCTTTGCCCAACTGCCTGTGCGTCACAAACTGATACTTTTGGTAAAACGCAACTGCACACTAAGAAAATCTGAGGCGGATGATGTACGCTTCGTTAGATAGCATAGAAAAGTATCCATGCATAAGTAAGTGCTCAGTTCCACCGCTTATGGGAACACATTCTGGCATTCAATGTTTACTTAAAGACTTTTGGTATACTTCAGCGCGCTTTTTTAGCACGTGACGTGATGTCGAGTCATCCATGTCTCCTCTAACGTGCAAACAGCTAGAAGAATCATAGGTGTAAACGCGCTGATTGTGGCGGATACGGGTGGATCAATAGACTGCAAAGTACTGTGGCTACGAAGTTACTTTGTCAACGCCCGCTGGACAATATTTCGAGGAACGGTAAAGATACCAGGTGCTAATAGCCCATAGCTCATAGCCCATGTGCAGCATCGAAGCGTTAAACAACGCAATCAATCACTCAAAGTAGAGTGGTTGAAATGCACCCCTGTATAGAAATTGGATACCATTACTTGATAGGGCAATGACGTGGGTCCCAGACGAATTCGGAGTCATATCCTGGTTCCTTAGTTTAATACGGGCGTTATTTGAGGTGTGCGACACTGGTGGCTGGGTAGCAGAACGATTTTAATTAAATGGTGTAATCGATTGTTACTTATTCCACTTGCATTCACCTTTTTGTGCTACCCATTATTCCTGCAATAATCAACCCTGGATGTTCGTGTCATTCCCTTGTCCTTCAATCCCGCATCACAAGGCCAGATTGTTACTAGCGTCTTATCTATGACAATATAATCAGAGGTGGATGTGATGTTGCAAGACAAATATTGATAACTATACATGCGCTGAATTCACCGTTAAAGTTGTGGCATGGAATGAACGTGGCACGATGTATTTCTAACACAAACGAACGGTGATATTTTGGCTTGCTTCATAACTTTGGAACGATGAAGAAGATGGAAGCAACCTTTAGCATTTGCAGTCCATGTTCTCTTTCACTATGTGCTAAATCACTGGACAGGCTGATCACACCACTTTTGAAACTACCCAGCACTGAGCTGAAGTGTAAAACTGGGTCGACGAATTTGGAGGCCTGCGGCGTTCTTCAGCGTCGCTATAAAGCAAAACCCACATAATCAATTTTCGCACTCGTCTTTGCAAATTCAATGGTATCAGTGCAAAAAGAAGTTAATTTCAGTGGTGAGAACGAAAGTCACATTCACAGTTTTCAAACAAACTTAAGACGCCAAAACGCCAACAAGGTCAATTTATGCTCCTAACACTGCGGGTTGCATTATATACTTTTTCGGATGCAGGTATACTGGTGTCCAGTGTTTCTGTCAAATTAAAAACCACACTGGCCGTTTTTAATGCCAAAGTGCGACTTTAGTGTGTTTTAAACGTTGATCATAATTTATAAATATGAATTTTCAGCATACCTTTACCTGTAGGCGTTGCCTACGGGTCTTCTCTAGAAGAATTCTGCAATCAAGCAAAACCTTCCCGTATTTTTGAAGGTACCTCCATTTCCCCTTTTCCTTCAATTTTCATAATACCATAAATAAGTTCAAATTTATGTCATCCCTCTGGTAATTGGTGATGATCAGGCCCAGAAAACTCCAAGGTGCTTCAATAATAAAAAAATGAATGCTTGAATTGTCCCCTTATTCCCCAGGAAAGCTCCAATATTAAAAAAAAAACTACAAATGCTGAGGTCAAGTTTCGTTCAATCGAAAGATTCACCCGTGGGCATAATACTAACACCACATGTAACGCAAGATTCATTAAATAGGACGAAAGATTCACCCGTTGGCAAAATACTAACCCCACATTTAACGCAAGATTCATTAAAAACGATTATATTACAAAATAATTAGCAGTTGCTTAGCGCAGTTATACCAGCATATGCGTAGAGTGAGCTAAGGTTCAGCTAATTATTCTTAGCTTTCCTGGTTGCGTAGGATTAGCTTGACTATCACGCTTTCTGCTACCTTCAATGACACACACATGGTATGCCCATTATGTCACACATGTATATTCATTGAGCGATTCCGGCGCAGCGCCACCAATCGGCCCAGAGCTAAGCTGGTCCCACTGGTTCACGCCGGTGTTGCTGCGACGCACGAGCCATCAGCAGTGATGCCAATTTAGCGGATTTTCCGCTAAATCTGGCGGATTTCATTTGTTCTGACGGGGAAAAAATTAGTCTAGCGGCTAGTGGATTTTTTGCGGGACCATTTTCATACATAGCGGATTTCTGGCGGATACTCACGCAGTGCACCGATTCAAAATCGCCTGCAAGAAAGACCTTATGACTTTGCTTTCAAGCTTGGTTAAAAAAGTCGTAATTCGACAGACAGAGCAGATGACGTTCTGACGTGCAGACTGAGGACCACTTGAACCCCAAGCATATCTGGGCTACGTGTTTGAGACGTACGTTAACAACGTGAAAGCTCAGAAGGACCGACGGGTTCTCTCTCGCAGATGAAGCTGTGAGCCAGAAAGCTGCATAAGTTTATTACAACGCTAGTGGATCAAATCAGACAGCGACTTCCCTACAAGATCACAGTTCTCCAGGAAACATCACTCTTATCGATCGAAAACGCTTGTGCGTCGTGAAGGAGCATTCATTCCTCTGCTGGAAGCAATGGCAGTGCCCCCTGAGACAATAGAAAAATTTAAAACCAGTGGAGCCAAAATCACCCTCCTGAATGGAGGCAAATATCATCCACGCAGTCGTTCTGGTTGTGAAGTTCACTCCTGTAAGGACGCTGCGGCTGAAAACCTGTTCGCCGGAAGCTGGCCAGATTGCCATGTCGATGCTCGTGCTGCCGTATCAAATGCCGAAGTAGAGAGGACGTTTAGTCAGCTTAAAATACTAAAATCCAAGCTGCGGAACAAGATGAAGCCTGAAACTAGAAACGCCATCTGAAGCGGGCTGAATCGACACCAGAAACGTTGTTTTGATTACGAACTTCCCTCGGCAGTTATTAGTGCCATCGGGACATCTGCAAACGTATGTGCAACCAAGTCTCCTTTCTGGTCCCTGAACAAGTACCTGAACAAGTTCCTGTAGAGATGATATCAGACGACGACACGCGGCGACGAAGACCTCGGTGTGTTTTTTGTTGACCTGTGAGTTTTGTATTCCATCAGTGTGAACATTTATAACTTTTAGCCTCATCTGTGATGAGGTTGACAAATGACGACAACCGCCGCCCTGAAGCTTCAAGTGTTCTAGTTAGACTCATTGGAAGACTCTTTATATGTTATTTCAGCTCTCGCAGTTTTGGGGAGATTCTAAGAATGATAAAGGTATTTATCATACGAAATTGACTGTTTTTTAATAAAATAGGCCCTAGCGGAAAATTTAGCGGATATGTTTTAGAATCTAGCGGAATCTGGCGGATTTCTTATGGCTTTTTAGTGGATATCTGACGCCCAGCGGTGGCAACACTGGCCATCAGTTCGTGCTTGTTTGCTATCGCGGTCGTTAGCGCGTTCCCACCATGAGCATTTACCAACAAGCCCAGCTTGCAGTTCTTCTAGGTGGGATCCTGCATGACAACAATAATAATTTGGAGCTAAGGGATATTTGTTAGGTATACAACCTCAAGGCCTGTGGTTTCAAACGCTCATCTCTGGTAGCTTTAGTGGCACGTACACCGGTGATTTTTTGCTGTGTCCTTCGTGGGGTGGCAAGGCGATTAATAATTTTGTCAGTGTCTTATGTTCGCTCCAATTCAGCTGCGAGTGGAGGGCACACGTGGCATCGCGAATTTTAATGGAATAAATTAAAGTGCAACTAAGTGTGCACTTCACATCTGAAAGCAGTGCCTTCATTACGCAATGCATAAGAAGCAACATCTATGAGGGAAAACGCAAGCCAATTAGGAAGTGCCGGTAATCCTTTCTTTGTGCTCAACAATGTTCCAATAATTTTTCTGCAGGGCTTACAATGATAAAGCGAGGGTACAGAAATGCTAAAGGCGTGTTACGCAACGCAAAATAGGATTGGGGACGCAAATGTATGCAAGAATACAAGGAGCTAACTGAACCCGCAGATAACGAGGACTCGGAAGTATGTTCACGCATTTTTGTGCATAGCGAGAGCCGCTGGTAAGTCATTTTTTTTATTTCTTTCTAAGAGGTTTATTTACATCAATGATATTGCCCCGCCGAGTTTCTATTGTGCTTATTTGGAAGTGCGTCTTACTGCAAAAATAAATTTTTTCTCTGGCGGGACCAGGACATCATGCATGCACTCAAATTAGGGTAGCCACTTCGACAGTCAATAATTACCAAGATTAGCGGGCACACCGTTATCCTTTTTTGTCTTTTGTGTTAGGGGCAATTTCCTGGTGTACCACACTGTCGCTTAACCGGGTAGGAACGCACCCTGAGAGGTGTTTGAGACTTATGTTGGTTACTTTGTTGTCTGCATCTACAAACACTGCTGGTACTTATTCATATGAACTGCCTTCTGATGTCACAGGATGGGCTATCCTGCTATAAAAAGCATACACCGAGTAGCCAGCTCAAAAGTATTGCAAAAATACCAGCCGTGCTAAAATTGTTCATGCATTTCGGCCTCATTGAGGAATTAGTGCCAAACTAGAGCAGAATTAGGCCTATCCAGTGAAGACGAAGTACCCGCAATGCCGTGTTCATCTTCACCAAAGTAGTAGAATTTCAAATCAAACTTTGCGGCTCCAGTAGAGCTGACGGCAAGGGCCGAGCCCTTCGGAGGGCTCCTCTCGCAGTTTATCGTCATCGGCACAACCTTATTGACTAGTAGTCAGTGCAAGCCCTCACAAGCTCTAACACGGCACAGTAATATCAGGCCTCCTGATGAGCAACAGGAAGGCAGTTTATCCGCTTTGTTACCCTTTGTCGTGATGCCCAATCCTATGCTCCAAAGCACAAGCCCATCTTAATTGTGCGGCATAATCCACCTCCAGCTAATCGTGAAAGTGTCGGCAGCAAAAGTTCTTAGATGTTCCGTCGACTCCTGGCGCTGGGCAATAAATTACGCGATACGGGCCGGGCCTTAGAAAACAGTACCTGGGCAATTATTAGAACGTGAAGAACCGCGCTCATGGGATGCTTTTCTTGTTTTCTTTGTTTAGCGCTAGACGAAATTCTAATTAAATCAAAGCCGTATAGCGTAAAGCAGTGAGCCAAATTTTACGTTGGGCTTTTACCCCACCGCACGGTTTCTGATGGTGCCAAAAAGAGTTTATAAGCAAATCTAAGCTTTACTTTACCCCAGCACAGGGTTTCTGATGGAGCCAGAAAATGTTTATATCCAAGTTTTATTTTTACAACAAGGCACAATTCCAAGGCAGACAATCTATTTGGCGCTAGGTGAGAGCATATATTTTGGCTGGTTTGTGTGGGACTCAATGCAGACGCCCTGCCAACGGGAGAGAATTATTAAAAAAGAAGCATATACAGGGGCGACCGTTATCCGTGTGTGTCTGTGTAAACGGGTTTTGACGTAGCCATATTTTGTGATCATAAATGTTTAATACCTGCAACGGCAATAATAATACTTATCTTCGCTTTTATATGTTAAAATTGCCCCCGCATTTCAAGAATGACTTGATAAACAAAACAATACTATTATTTTCTGAAAAAAGCGACCGACGTATGTTGTGCAGCATTTCAAGTCGAAAAGTGTATTTGGGTGCTCGCGGTGTAGCGGGGGCCAAAACTTCGAAATTCAAGGGGAGAATCTGCAAACCCATTTGGTCGATCCATTTTACGATTTGCCTGGTTTGTAGCATCACTCATAAAAAAAGAAGCTGTCTTATGTTTACAATTCTTTTTTTCTGTTTAGGCGCCTTAACCCAAGACGCGCATAGGAGCAATGGTGTCTGCGCTTTATAACGTTTGCGGTCGGAGGGTCTGACATTTACTGCCATGTGGGACCCCATTGAGAAAAGAAAGCTTTCGTCTAAATTGCTGACGTCTTCGAAAAACGGGTAGAACTATAAAATCCAAAATAGTAGAGCCTTGCTGCATTCCCCCTTTTCTTCCCTACTGTGTTGGAGGCAAACTTTTATACATTCGCGCTGTACATTTTAAATCAAGGGCTGCGTATATCCGCTGGGTTTATATAAGCACAATTCGTGGTTACTGAGGGAACTAATGCAGCAAGGCCACATGCGTTCTGAGTCAAGATAGCGCACGCGGCCCACCTGTACTTCAGCCAGCAAAAAAAAGAGTCTGCAAAAGAAATAGAGGAACACCAAAAAAGCCACCCAACTATTTGTGTTGAAGACGTACACTAGGAAATATTATTTTAAGAAGCATTTAACATAAAAGGTACTGAATTCCAACAATATTTTAGCACTCGTGCCTAGGCATGCCTGTTTTATTCAGTGCCTTTTATGCATGTTTCGATGCGGTGGTTTTACTTGCTTAGGCTTGTACCCTCCACATCATAGTAACCCAATCTTTGGACAACTGTAGATTCTACGCATTACGTTATGGGGATTTGCATACAGGGGATTTTTTTGTAGGGGGGGAAGGACAGACGTAATGCGGTAGTCAGCTTGGGAACACTGTATGTTATTTGGCAGAATGCGTGTGAGGTTTGAGTAACTACGCCATGATCTCCCACGGTAACCGTGAATTGAATTTTGAACGGAAAATGCAGTAGAGCCCCTGGAAATTTCTTTCTGGACCTCTCTCACATGCACACAGAATAGAAACTATCGAAGGCTAAACTGATGTTTTGATTACTTTAACCCAACCTTCTCTGACTTCCCTCTTCCTGCCGTTCTGTTGGGGCTCGAATACCTTCGTTAATATTAAAAGGCGTTATTACAATGTTAACCAACATGCAGCGCCGCCACACGGCACCGATACTTTGTTTTTGTACAGGCCTGGCGGAGCCACAGGTGGCCACGGCGAGGAAAAATAAAAATAAAAGTTTAGTCATTCCGGGAAAAGCGGACAGGCTCGGGCAATCAGCTTTAGATCCTTACTTCTTCTTAGGCCTACTGGCTTTCTCGTAGGCCTAATGGTCTTCGGACCGAGAGAGAGAGGAGAGCAAGGACTTTATTGAGGTACCGGCAGTCGGGGACGGATCAGGCCACGCAGGGCTTCACTGTCCCGTAGTCTTCACCGCTCACCGCGGCGTCTGGGCCGACCCCGAGGTCTGCGTCTGGTCGGCGCGGACTACTTGGAGTGCCGCCGCTGTCGCCCTAGCCCTCGCTTTCCGCAGGATGAGGCCGAGGGGAGTGCGGGTTCCCCTTTCGCCTTTGCCTGTCCAGTGAAGCCTCGAGCCGCTGGATGGCCCTTAGCTGATCTTCTCGCCCCGAAGAGCGCACTGAGTCCGCAATGTCCGGTGGGAGGATCGGCCTCCCCGCACTTGAGTCGTGGTCCGCACATCCCCACATCAAGTGGGCCAAGTCTGCGTTCACACGCGCACACACACTGCACACCTCGTCCTCGTACATGTCCGGGCACACGTGGCGCGCGAGCACCGGCGTAAGCACCGTCCCGGTTTGCAGTTGTCGTAGAAGCACGGCCTCTCTCCTCGCGAGCCCCGGGTGGGGCGGAGGATAGGCCTGCCTCTCTGTCCTATACCAACACAGCGTAGCACCGTATGTGGTCAGGGGCTCTGCGCCGTTGTCGTCCTCGTCGTTGCTTGGCTCCTCGTCGACGTCGGCGTCCGTCGCTGGCGCGGCCCGGCACGCGGCGAGATCACGGGCCGCAGCGTCGGCTGCCTCGTTGACGTTCCTGTAGCCGCCTCGCAGCTCCCGACCCATGTGGGCCGGAAACCAGCGCACGGTCGTCGTTGTGTTCTTGCGCGCGCCTTCCCCGATGCCGGAGAGGACTCGCATCGTTGTCTTGCAGACCATACCCCTGGCGAGATTGGCGATGGCCGACTTCGAGTCGCTGAACACCGTTCGCGTGTCGGGGTGAAGCAGGGCCAGCGCTATGGCCGCCTCCTCCGCCTGTCTGGCGGTCTTGGCTCGCACGCTGCCCGCACTCAGTACTTCTCCCGTGGCGGCTCGTATCGCCACCACGGCGTAGGTGTCTTCCCTGTCGCGGCGTTTGGAAGCGTCCACGTACACCGCGTCGCTCCTCCCATTGTACCCCTTGGCGAGCGCGCACGCCCGCGCCATCCTCCGCTCCGAGTTTCGCCCCGGCGCCACGTTCTTGGGTAGCGGTGGGATCACCAGGCTGCTTGCGATGTCGTACGACGTACCATATCTTCGCGCGTATAACTCGCCCCTGCATAAAATGCGCACTCCCACTTTCAGTCCGCCAAGAAAAAAATCTTCGCGTATTGCCCGCAGATTTGATACAGGAAAATATGCACTAAAGCTACTGCTCAAGCAACACATCACATACTATGCCAACAGAAAAAGCGTATATTTAGCAATATTAATACACTGACTGCAAGGCGAAAATCCCAAATCACTTAGTGTCACTGCGGTCGCTAGTGGTATCATTTAAGCCGCAGTCCTCAGTGTTGTACACAAGGTCATCTTCACGGCACAACGCGCAGCGCAACCTCACGGTCAACGTGAATTGCCATGAACCCACACTAACGAAAAAACTCCGCGTATAAGGCAGAACCCTAATTTGCCACTGATATTTTCGCATTTTTGGTGCCGATACACGCGCTCAAAAACGGTAATTACAGCAATGTCGGGCTTTTTTCTGACTTGGTCCAGTTGCAGCAATGAAGGCAATCGATAACCAATCCAAAAAAAATACAACCACCTGATTACTTCTCATTACCGAAATGTATTTGCAATCTCGTCCCGCAGAATTTTGTTAAAGCGATGAGTATTAGTGAGAAATCGTAAATCAAATGGGGTTCGGTCGGCACCAGAATCCCGGGACGCTCGCCGCCGAGTCTGTACACAAAGCAGCCGCGTCGGCGGATTGCCTCGAAAGCGCGTCATCCCTATTTCATATTTGCCGCGCTTTCGAGGCGCTTTTTCAAAGAAAGTGCTACGAGTTGTGCCGCGCCTCCGCCTGATGGCACCACGGGTCCCGCGACCGAGAGAAGACGCAGTGTACATCCCCCAGATTGATTGATTGTAGAGTTTTAACGCGCCGACGCAACGCAGGAAATGAGGCGCGCCGTAGAGGAGGGCTCCGGATTAATTTGACCACCTGGGGATCTTTAACGTGCGCCGAAATCTCGTACACACGGGCGTTTTTGCTTTTCGCCTCCATCAGAAAAGCGGCCGCCGCGGCCGGGAATCGAACCCGGGACCTCGCGCTCAGCAGCGCAACGCCTTAGCCATGAGCCACCGCGGTGGGTGTAACATCCCCTTCGCGAGGGGCACGATCAAATGCACAGCATTTCCGGGGGCGCACGACGTTAAGTAGTTTGCGTTACGTTAATGTTGTTGCACTTGTGGCAACTGCTGACGAGAGAGCGCTCGTCAGCAGTAATTTGAATGAGTCAACGATATAAGGCGCGTTCGTAGCGTCCCATTCTGTGTCGGCTTTGTGGCGCAGTGGGTAGAGCACCATGTACATTGCGTTCCGCCCGCAGGGTCGAGGGATCGAAACCGGGCGCCGGATAGTATTTTTTTAATGCAGAGCATTTCAGTAACTCACGATGTCACCCGCGTTGACGTCCGTAGTCCGCACCGTACCCCTCCCTACTATATAAAAAAAACGCAATGTACATGGTGCTCTACCCACTGCGCCACAAAGCCGACACAGAATGGGGCGCTACGAACGCGCCTTATATCGTTGACTCATTCAAATTACTGCTGACGAGCGCTCTCTCGTCAGCAGTTGCCACAAGTGCAACAACATTCAACGTAAGCAAACTACTTAACGTCGTGCGCCCCAGGAAATGCTCTGCATTGATCGTGCCCCTCGCGAGGGGATGTTTCACTGCGTCTTCTCTCGGTCGCGAGACCCGTGGCGCCATCTGGCGGAGGCACGGCACAACTCGTAGCACTTCTTTTGAAAAAGCGCCTCGAAAGCGCGGCAAATATGAAATAGGGATGACGCGCTTTCGAGGCCATTCCGCTGACGCGGCTGCTTTGTGTACAGACTCGGCGGCGAGCGTCCCGGGATTCTGGTTGCCGACCGAACCCCATTTGATTTACGATTTCTCAGCTAATACTCATCGCTTTAACAAAATTCTTGCGGGAGGAGATTGCAAAATATATTTCGTTAATGAGAAGAAATCAGGTGTTGTAATTATTTTTTTATATGTAGGGAGGGGTTGCGGTGCGGACTACGGACGTCAACGCGGGGTGACATCGTGATTTACTGAAATGCTCTGCATTTTAAAAATCTCTTCAGAAGCGAAGCTGAAACTACAACTCGTATCTTTGCTGCGACGCAAAAATCATGCACTGCCGCTCTCAGCTGACAGCAGGCACATCTTTTTGCGATGCTTCCAGGCACGATGGAAATAGTGAAAGCCTTTAAACGCAGTGTTACAGGCCCCGGTAGTTCAGGAGTCGGGGGGCAGTGGTTGGTCGTTTTGACCCGTCCAGAATAAAACTTATTCCTTGGAGTCAATGAATATTGTTTCATGGTGCGTTCTATAAATATTCTTATTTCTTGCGGATATGGTAGATTTTCTTCGGTCGTTTTTGCCCTTAGCTTCTCGTTGTGTTGTTTAGCTCCTAACACTTATTGTGTTTACTTTTCGTTTTAGTTGTTTCTGTTTGTGCTGTTTTTTTTTTTTTTTACTGGGAAGCAGTATATGTCAACCCCGCAGTTTATATGCTGCTGAAGTTTATTTACTCGACGCCGCTGCAGCGCTCCTCCTCGCCCCCACGCCGAGACCATTTTCACAGCTGTTATTACCTAGCCACCATCGATGCCTCATTCGGAAGCTCCACAATCGGCTCATAACTGCGGTAACCTCCTTATCTGGCGTTATCAGAGCACTTGCCGCTTGTAACGCCGACTTGAGCCCTTCATTCTTTTTGAGCATGTATAGGCCTTGCGCGCGACATTTCCGGCCGTTGTTATTTCCCGCCTAAGCACCACCCATAACCGTTTGCCGGCTTATTCGTGCACAGTTTGGGGGTAGGAAGCAGGGGGACGTGCATGCACAGCTAGTCTTCATGCCTGCTGCTGACTGATGACCTTGCGTTGTGATGGGGGAAATATAAACGTGGAACTCTCGTATCTCAATTTGACGTGTCAGCTTTCCTCACTGGTCGAGCGGTTTTGGGATTGGGTTTGTGTGCTATACAGACAATCAGGTGCCATGACGCGGGATTGCAAAAGGACAGCCACATGTTGTCACTAGAATAATGCTGAGTACTTGAATTTCTCATATCATTTCCCACAAACAATTTTATGGCCAGGACAATAATGAAAAGGTGGCGATCATGCAAATCGTCGCGCCCTACAAATCTATTACTCTTGGAGACAGTAGCGTACAGGCATAAACAAAACAAACAAAAGAAAAGGAAAATAAAAATGAGAGTATACACTTCTATAAAAAACGGAGGCACATAAATAAATTAAAAAAAGAAAAGAAAATAACAAGTGTGTTACAGAGAAAATATAGGGGTGCAGAACAAGAAACAATGCACTACCCACTCTTATGTACGCATTAAAGAAGCAATCCCGACAAAGTATATACCGGCATTCAGTGCAATCTTCGGGCTTCATATGCATGGCATTCAATGTAAGCAACAATAGCTCTAAATTTAAAAAAAGTCAGTTTACACATGAGGAGGCGTTACATGCAAAAAAGGCTGGTTAGTTGCGTAACGCAAGGTGGATAATTACGCTAGCATCTGAACACAATGTTACAGCAATTCTATTGAGTGAAATACTCTTCAGTAATTTGAAGGTTGTCAAGGAAGCATTCGCACGGATAATTTGAGAGGGGGGCGGCGTTACAGTACCAATATTAGGTATTTTCGTGGTGCCGCTAGGATCACTTATTTTAACTCCTAGAGATAGACGTACGTCGTTCGCTCGGTGGAAGAGCAGCGGGAATCGTAAAGAGCGTCTGCCGGAAACAGAATGGTGAATGGGTGCGGAAACAACAGAAAGTTGCTGCCGCCGCAGTTTCCAACGCAATTTTCAGCTCGCGAGAAGCCGGGAATCTTTCCCGGATGACAGCAACATCGACGTGAGCCAGTATTTCTTGTTAAGCTTGAAGGACTCTCAGCGACATTTTGGGGGTGCCTTTCGCTTTTAAAGGCACGCGCTCACAACCTGGCGAGGTTTTATCAAGCACCAGTTGCGAGACAAGGGGGGAGGGCGTGAAACGCTCTATATAGGTTTCATGCGCACACGGATTACATGTCCGTTGTGCTGGCGGGAGGTCTAAACAGGTATTGTCCGGATCAATATGAACGTGATCGCGGAATAATCGATTAGCGGACCTTTCCACCTACACAGTGGCCGTTTTCAGAATTTTGGAGATAAAGGTAGCAGTGCCATTTCCCCCTCGTTGTCTCGTGCGTGATACAACCCGTAAAGACGTAGCTCTTTTTATACTGTGGCACCCGCCGTATCACCTTCAAATTGATTCCGACTGTACGTCTGTCGCCCCATGCGAACTTTCCAATGTTCTTAGCGGTCGCGCGGATTTGCTTTTTTGCGTTACGTAGACTCTATGATGCATACGACTTGGGGGTGGGGGCAGCTCCATGTTTTTCCACTAGAAGAAATATCGAAACCTGGGAAAATTTCAGTGGGTAATCATAACTGCTTGATCGCAAATTACAAACAAACGTGTTTTGAGTTGTGCATGTTGTGTACTGCGTCCAGCTTCGCTGTTCATCCCTCTTCAGAAACTGGAAGGGCGCTAATTTTTTGAAATTGTTATTGTTGATTATGATGGTTTGTATTGAGTTTTAGCTTTTGTTCTGTCAGGTGGCTCCGCCCTTCCGATTCATTATGGTATTTTTTTCGGATCAAGGGGCACCAGTGTGCTGAAGAACGTTCCTACCTGACCACATTCCCGCTCTAAGAAGAATGGCAATAAGGTAGGCGCGACCTTTCTGTCCGCAGTAACCTGTTGCGCTGCGGACAGACGATGTGTGTCAGCGAAACGTGTAAAGCTGCTTAACCGAGCGAACAGTAAAGCTACACTCTGCTCTGAAATAGTTCGTATGGGTGTTAGGTGACGCGTTCGTTGTGACGACCACGGTGACGCAAGCGCGAGGACATGACCGTGAAGGGATTGCCCTCATCCTGCTGTGTCGAAGAAAAAGAAGCGGCAAGTCACACGACCGGAGTACGTGGACCAGTGAGAGGCGGCAACAAGGAAAGAGCTGGGAAGGCCAGGGGAGAACAGGAGAGAACGCCGGGAGGAGTGGACGGAGCAGGTTCCAGGAGCGCGACGTTCCAGGTTGAAGACTGGAAGCTCATCGGATTTTCGGGACCGAGCTCGAGATGGGTTCTACCTGCAGCTTGGCATCCTGAAGCCTATGCGTGACTCCTGACCTCGTGGAGGTGCGCAACGCTGGAGTGCTCCCGCCCTTGGACGACCCGCCGTCTGCTGCCCGTCGGGGACCGGCAGTGCACGGTTGCATCCTGGCCGCGGCTAGAGGTCGCCGCAACGTGAACGGCTGCAAGCACACCGTTGTATACGAGGACAACGATGCGTCTTACTCGTCGACCGCTCCGGCGTGTGCGACGCCGTCTCCATAGCCCCACAACGCCACACCCAGCTTCGTCACCAAAACCCACGACTCCCTGCGGACAAAGCCTCATCGCCCCGGACCGTTCTGTTGAGACTTTTCTTTGTATTCTTTTAGAACTCGTGGTTTTTCAGAGTTGTGCAGATTTGGCAGACCTTTAAATTGTAATTGGCTTCCGGTTGTAATGGTATGTATTTTGACGTGTGCCCGTGTTTTCTTAAGAATACATCTTGTTCCGTTGTCAAGCGCCCTCGTCTAATGATTGGCGCTGTGTCAGGGGCCCAGTCGCCCCCGGAATAACTAAAAGAACATTAGAAGAAATTTCGCCTCATTACGGGATTTAAAAAAAGAGAGATTCGCTTTTTAATCCTGTTTGTGGCAGCACGTTAGGGCTAGAAATGTCCCATCACTCGGAACCAGAATTGAAATGTGTGCTTGAAGATGACGATGTTTCTTGCGGGCAACATCCGGCATTTGCGAGATTACCAGCGGTTCGCGTGTAAAGTCTTCATCATCATTGCAATGGGAGCCACCACTGAAAGGAAATTCTCGCTAATCGGACGGGGGAAACCATCCCCGCCAAGTCGTCATACAGCACACGTAATCAGCCCTTACTGATCCATACAACCCGAAGACGTTTTGCTCTTTAAACAGCAGCATAATTTCCAGGCTGCTACCCAGCATTGAAGGGCGTGCGAGGTGCAAGTTTCCGTGAGCCCATTTAAACTAAAGAGGTGTAGGTGCTGTTTTTATGGCGCGTTGATTTCAGGAATCGCAATATATCGGCCGCGTATTTGGATTTGAAGGCTTTTGATATGGCTGAAAAAGGTATGTTAACGTTATCTTATCTGACCTTACGTGCAAACACGCACCAGTACCTGTCAATTTACAATTCCACCCAAATTTATCAATCAGAATGTTTTTTAGAATATTACCTCTCTATGCCGTGCCACATTATTTTTCAGGCTGTCGTAGATATCTCTCAGTTTTGAGTGTGTTGGTATTTACCCTGTCATACACACGAGCCGCAGGTCGTCTGTCTCTGAACTATGAAAACAAGTTTCGTCGTACAAATTTTCCTCCTAATGCAGCAGGAAACCGAAGATATCACCAAATATTTAAATTGACTTTTCAAACTCACAGGGACCATGAGCGTTCCTATATAACCACTCTTCTATGCGCCTAACAATATTGAGAAATAAAGAAAGACCATCAATTTTAACTGAATTCCTTCATGAGGCCGCACCGAACGAGAATCAAGGTGCCCGTACTCAGTATAACATTGCTTGCGTTTCCGTAATTATTACAATCCGAACTTGATTGGAAGCAGTACGCGCCACATTAGGCCGCAATGTGCGCGCCTTTACCCTAAAAAGTAGCTTCTTGTAGTCCTTGTGGTAATGACGACGGCATCTTCAATGCCATTGAAGCACATGGCACGCGGGAACAATTTCCAATAATTTCCAAGTTCAGGTTCCAGATATTTAAATAGAAACCTTGAGTTCGTCCGAATTTGTAACTGCGAACTTGCGGAATATCAAAAAAAAAAGATTAGAAAAAAAGTCATGCGCTTTAATTAGGCTACACGTGAATTTATTTTTATTGTCATTATTTTATTTGCTGGCAAACGTCATCAGCCTTCGGGATGCAAAGTGAAATACTCTCCGGCGCCCCGGTCTTTAACTCAGCTCCGGCCATGAACGGCCTCTCTCGCATGAAAGGATCTCCTATGAAAGCTCGCACCATGTCACGTGTTACAGACCATGCGGACGGACGGACTGAATTCAGATGGAAGTAGCCCAATATGCTTGCGCGTTAAAACAAATAGTTTGGAAGAGTCCTTCTGTTTCTATGAACTGCTGGAAGGTTGATTGGTTATGAGGTTTAAACGCGCCGACTCTAAAAAGACGATTAGGTGCGCCGTTGTTGGCGGCTCCGGATTATTCTTGACCATGCGGATCTTTAACGTGCGCCAGAATCTCGAATACACGGGATTTTTTGGTTTTCACCTCAATCAGAAAAACTTCCGCTGCAGCGGGAATCAAACCCACGTCCTTGGGCTTAGTAGCATAACGCCTTAATCACTGAGCCACCGTGGCGGAGTCGCAGTGTGGAAGACACTGGTTACGGTACCGAATTTTTCGGTAAGAAGGCTTTCGCTCCATTATCCAGAAGAACAACGCGAATGGGAACATGGTCAAACCAAAAATAAGCGCAGAGGCCTCAACGCGTGTGAGCTTCTTCCCGTTTTGTTGTCATTGTTCACTCTCACATTCGTGGAACTCCAAACTTCGTCGCCTGCACTCTGACATGTGGCACGTGTAGCTGCTCTTGTTGCTGAGTATTATTGATCAATGAGAACACGTGATTCAAACGTTGTTTCGTTTTTTTCGCTTCCTTGCCAGTTTCATGACACTACTGAAGCCTTTGCAACTGATTAAGTTCTTTTAGATAGCTCTTTTATACATTTACCTCACATGTGTGCGGGAAGCTAGAAAGCGAATTCCGCCTGTGGTGGTGGTGGTGGTGGTTGCGTGGAATCAGGCGGGGTTTGCATGGCTTGGTATGCCGGAAATTGCTCCGCCAAATCTGCTCGTAATTAGTCAATGCTAGGGTCCGTTCACCACGAGTTTGCCAGAAAGCTCACTAGAGATGCGACACGTCTCTCCGCAGCATCCAATGTACCCTTGTTAAGATGATGTGGCCCAGAGTGTTTGGGTCGGGCTGCCACCTTTCGAATTCCTGAAAGAATCGCAGTCTGTTCGACATCATTTTCTGAACAGCGCATTGCATAGGGGTGTTCATCTCCCTATCACTGCACAGGACGAACACAGAGGCGACCCCACGAGGCCCACTTTGAAAAGCCATGCTGTGGTTTTGCTGAGCCCGTTCGGACGCATTCAGCACAGCAATCATAAGTTGTGCTGTTACCACCTGTTCCCCTAAAGAATGAAAAAGGGAAGGGTTTTTTTCATTTGTGTACCACCATACCCTGTACTGTGTTTATACTGTTTCCGAAGCGTTTCTAATTTGACATAGTTTATTCACTGGGAATTCTTGTGGCCGCGCTTCTTTTCAAGACTGCAGGGGTGGGGGCGTTGTCGACTGTTCGAATGTAAGGCAACACACGTCAAGAAAGGTACAGCAAGAACTTCAAATCCAGTGAGTGTATTTGAACCCAGGGATATCAGCCATTTTTACAGCTTAAATTGCGTATAAATAGAGAAAGCCGAGGGTTAATTAGCGTAGTCATGGGAGGTTGTGGCCATTGCTACACCAAAGTGGCCAAACCTGCTCTGTGAGAGAGGGCGTTACCGGAATGTTTGCCGGGATCAGGCCACACCACAAGCCTATTTAATGTCACTACATCAACACGTTGATTATTTTTTACCCTATGGGAATTCCACGGCGCTGGGATTCGAAGCACAGTACTTCTGCACGTGGCGCGGATGCTGTAAGTCTATGACCGCGAGTGCACCACAATCTTCGAAGAACACGATCATCCTAATACATAAGAAAGGTGACACGAAGGACGTAAAAAAATACATGTCGTGCAGCTTACTGTCGGTCGTCTACAAACTGCTTACCGAGGCAATCACAAACAGAATTTCTGCCACCTTAGATTTCTGTCAACCTAATGCACAAGCAGGGTTTCGTAAAGGCTATTCAACAATAGACTATATTCACATGATAAGTCAGGTGATAACAAAAATGTGCGGAGTATACTGAACCCGTATATATAGCCTTCGTAGATTAAGAGAAAGCATTTGACTCGATCGAGACCTCAGCAGCCATGCAGGCAATGCGGAATCAGGGGGTTGACGAGCATTACGTAAGCATACTAGGGGATGTCTACATTTGTTCCACAGCTACCATAGTTCTCTATAATTAGAGCAGTAAAACATATATAAGGAAGGGGGTCCGACAAGGAGACACAATCTTTCCAGTGTTATTCACAGCATGTTTACCAGAGGTATGCATGTTTACAAGAGCAAAGAACAGCTGTTTGAGATAGGTGGTGATGAAGGGGAAGGGGTAAGAAAAATGTATGTAGTTAGGCCAAGTGGTGACCCCGGGATCCCAGCTATGATGCAGAGATAATTCGGAGAAGAATAGTGTGGGGTGCATTCGGCAGGCATTCACAGATAATGAATGTCACACCATTGTCCCTGAAGACGGAACTGTATAACAGCTGCATCTTACCGGTAATCACCTACGGGACCTCAGCTACGGGTACCCACCTCGGACGCTTACTAAAAAGGTTCAACTTAAACTGAGGACCCCTCAGCGAGCAATGTAAGGGCAGATGATGCGTGCAACTTTAAAGGAGCCAATAAGACAAAACACGACTTTGGTTCATTCGAAAGATTGCCTCGATAGAATCATTCTGACACCACTTTTAACGTAAACTTCGCTCAAATTAGGAAAGAAGGGAATGGCCATGCGACTCACTAGCTCCTTTCCCGCAACAGAACATATGATGTCATACCAGACAGCTCTGGTATTGGCGGAGGCTGGAAAAAGCAAATGCAAGCTGTGGAAGGCTTTTAATCTTCCTTCACGAGATATTTTCGCTTAAATGTAATGCATATATTCCTTTTATAGAAGTAAGAATAGTGGAGTAAGCATGGAAGCTACGAACGTATACGTAAACATTGAAGTACGAGAGCGTGCTGTTGTGAGTACTGCGCACACTTGGCTTGCCATAGCTGCACAGCTGTATGGCGCTTCGGGCTGTATGACACGACACAGGCGGGTTGGCGCAAGCTAAATTGTTTTGCGGAACCCTGTTTGTCGAGTATACCTCATGTTTCCCAAGACGGGTACTTTCTACCGCAACAAAAACAAGCAAGCGCGTAAACAAAGCCAAAAACGAAGCAAAGGCGGCAAACGTCAGCCATGGTATGGTAGCGCCATCTGGGAGGACTGACGGTAAACAAGGCTCCGTAGTTAGCTGGATGCCTAGTTCCGCGTTCGCGTTCACTTGAAGGCCTGCTTTTCTGGCCTGATCGCGGACGACCTCATGAAACAGAAAATTTGGCGGGAGAATCAAAATTTTAACATAAATTACTTAATTTTTAGTGAATAAAATATCGTTTGCTGCCGTATTAGCGGTGGGGGCAATATAAAACAACAAATATTTCGAATAAAAAACTTGTACTTTGTCTTCATGGCTCCTTTAGGGCAAGAAAAGAGCGGTGTGGGTCAGCGAACAAATGCGTTTTAAAGACGTGCGTTAAGAAACTAAGAAGAAGAAATGGGTGCGGGCAGGACATGTAAAGGAAGCGCGTGAGGGGGCGGCAGAAATGTAAATTTGGGCAAATGAAATCAATGAAAAGGTGGGCAAATGATGATCAAAAGTTTGCGGCGGTAAATTGGTCGCAGTTATCAGTGGACCCGCCTAATTGTAGATCTATGGGAGAGGTATTTACACTGTAGTGGGCATGGACAGACTGATAATAACGATGATGGAATGAAAAAAATCAAAACCGAGAAAAAATCAATTGGCTCGATATATGCACTAATTTGGCTAATTTTCTCCGCCCCGCAAACTACCGTGCGTTTCAACGTGTGAGTGCGGTGTCGGTTAGGTGCTATGCGTTTCTGTCCGTGGGTAATCACGTATCTCTACTGCTATCTCTGGTGTCGATTCGTCGGTGATAATTTCTGCTACCACAAACGAAACGCTTTGTCTTTCCAAGGCAAGCTCGCAATTCTAAACTCCAATTCCGCCGGCGAGAAAGAACAACGTCGACACCCGCAACAGAATACCAGATAGCACCCTATCAGCAATTGTGATTGCGTAAAAGAACATCAAGTTGCCTTTAACGTATTCTTTCAGCAGATGTTTGGTCCTCTCAACGAGTAAAGGTACCTAAATGTATCAAATTGCAAATGTCATACTTCATTTGCGTTTGTGAATACGGGGTAAGTGACCTTGCTTCTTTTGATTGCCGTGTAGTGACTAAGCTGGTAGGAAAGCAGCAGGTCAAAATCCCACCGTTTTTAGCGTGAAATTATTTCTTGAAGGGCGAGTTAACCCCAGTGATGTCTAGCATTTTAGTTTCGTTTCTTTTTCATTCACGTGCGCCTTTAACTCAAAACCATAATTGTAAAGAAACCTGCATGTAACGAAAAATTGCAAGTTTTTGTCAACTTTGTTATATCTAGGTTCAATAGCGGAATAGAGATGAGAACCAGCCAAAGAGTTAAAAGTTCGGGCATGGCTCTTTAGGGTCCACATTATTCAGCGCAGAGGAAACTTCGCTTCTGTTTAAGGCAAAATTTTTGTAGACAATTAGTTGCCAGTGCTCCCTTCACTCTGGATACACGGTAGGTTGATTTATGCGAAAGCAAATACAAAACAATGCGTTTGAAAACTGTGCCAAGGTGTGATGTTATTTGTGGTCAGGGCTCGAGACTGGCGTCGCACAAACGAGACGGGCACTTGAGACGGAAGTGGTATACGAACACGAACATTTACTGAGACGGGACGAGCTAATCAGAATGGCGTGACAAGGGAACAAGAACGGGGTAACGAATTCTTCCTAAACCCGCAAAATTTTCTAGGGGGGAAAATCTACCACGTCCAAGTTCAGTTCCCATTAGAGACGTGTCGGCAACAGGTGAAACATCTCACATGGTGGCGTCGATCTTGAGGGGTTGGAAGCCAGTGGTTGTAGGCGCCCTCTTGTTAGTTGTCACGGGGTGCATCATGGTGCCCAGTCAGCGCCGGCGATTCAATGCACGGTTGTCGACGGTAGATGCTCCTGGTCCGGCAGGGAAATATGGTTTCCGTGCATCTTAAACGGCGTTCCCGGGAACGCATAGCTACCGCATTTTGCGGAGAGCCGTTCCGAGCCTTCCGCTGCTGAATTCATGCTCCTCCGTCCCAGCCACGATCTCATTTCTTATTTTGCCGTCACCTTTATGCTTCGGCTTTTTTGCCGGTTGCCTTGAGGCTACGCCTAGCGGGCATATACCCACAGAGGGCGATTGTCCACGGCCCGCCACCTGATCTTCTTAATCAACTTCCTCGTCGTCCACGCCTTGTCAGACGCACAAATCACCGGTGTTTTCTACATTACCACACAAAGAGATGAGAATTAAAACGAAACACTAAAACACAGGGCCTCCAGCTCCCACTTTTCCAAGCGCAACTGAAGCAGAATACCCCAAGGGATGGCGAGCAAGCAGCGCTAACGCAGGAAATGTAATCGAGCGAACATGTGTTGTATTCATCAGGTGACAAATGATGGGGAATAAAACCCAGGAGGAGCTGTTACGTCACAGGGCTGGCAGAGAGAGTTTCCTTGGCATTTGTAATGAAGTAAACACATTACGCTGCCAGTTAGTTGGGCAAAAGTCTATACTATTTAACTGCCATGAATGTTGCTTGATTCAAAATGCATACATTGATGGTCATTTCTTGCGTACCTAACATTTCGCATACCAACAATTATTGACACATTTTGCCAACAAAAACAGAATAAATGTTGCCAGAGCAACGCACTTGCACACCACATTTTACACGTTCTATTTAGAACTTTAAAACTGGTTCACAGAGATGGAGCAGTTGTTTCCAAGCATTATCACCCTTAACCTAACTGCAGATAGTAAACTTTAGAAAGGCCTGAGAATTTCTTATTATTCTCCCGCATTTACCCGTCCTTCGGCCAAGCCGTAAGAATATGGTTGAGAAGGCGCAAAAGCAAAAACACGGAAGACACCAAAAATACTCGTTTCTTCGGTATACAAAAACTTACTTTTTCAGACGGGTGTATTTGAGCATTTGTGTTTGATGTTTTGAATGATCAGACGAAGTACCTCAGTAGAACGTTGTATTTCCGTGGTACATTAGCGACACCTTCCCCTTTAACTATCCAAGGCACTGAATTCCTCCGACGCAGCTTCTTTGTTGAAAACATTATTAAAATTGATTGTTGAAATGATTTGCTGCCTTTTCTTTGTAATGTGGATGGTGATGAGGTCATTTGCCGCGTGAAGTTTTCCGAGTCCAGTGAGCTGTGCATTGGCTAATGACCAAACTTTCTAGATACTATCCGATACTGAACGACTGCCCCCTGTCGCAACCTTGGCTTGATGAACCTGTGTAGAGCGCTCAAGGTACTTCATGGTTTCATCTATATCCGATTTCATCCAAATGCTAACGACAAGCCCAATGAATGCATGGCGTCGCCTGCTAATTATAGAGGGATTACAACCCATAATGAGAGAGTTAAAAGGGAGCGCTTGTTAAAACAATGTATCACTTTATGCAGACACGTTGCATCCCAATGCTGGAAAGGGTGTTTTAAACCTGCGCAGGCTTAGGAAACGCGAACCTTTTAGCACACTGCTCTCGAATTTGCGCGCGAAATGAGAGAGCTATGTTACACGTGTTGACCTTTGTGTTAGAATGCTGACAGGGCAAATGAGAAGGAGCCCTATACAATGCAGAACCTTCTCTACATATTAAAAATTTGCTTTCATTATTAGATGCACCCGTTATACTTCCGCCCTCAGAGTGTGTCGACGGTATTTCCTTGTTATTTGCTTGCACAAGGCAGGCCGGAAAGACAGCACTATGCTTTATTTGCGGCAAACAGTTGAAGATATACCAGTGATGCTAATAACTGGGGAAAATCAAGTTAGGGCGTCTTTAAGGGATCCACAATTTCCACCTAATAAAGGGCTTAAGCCCATTATCAGAATTTGTTGCATTTTAGTTGTTCAGATGTGCACATCTGCATAGCTACCACAAACCAGAAAACACACTTAGGCTTAAAGGAGCCATGAAGAGAAAACAAAAGTTTGTTTTATTCGAAAGATTAGGTGTTTCATAGTACCCCAAGCGCTTTCCCGGAAGCAAATGATGCTTTATTCACTGATAATAAGGCAATTTAAGCCAAAATTTTAAATCTCCCGCTAAAATTGAACATTCCGTGACGTGTACAATGGCGTCATAGAGCCGGTCCATGAAACAGATACTTAGTATGTCTACTCCATATAGCACCCCACACGCGGGAGTCGATCGAGACGGCGGCCATTTTAAAAATACTAGTAAAACCTAGTTGCACCCGCAGCCCTAGTCATGGAATCGCCTGATCCGGAGAACAAAACTCTCGCCGAGGAGCTCGGGCTTGCATTTAACAACCTCACACCACAATAACGCTCAATGCTTCTAAGTGCACGAGCGGCAAGAGTTGTGGGATACGCGGTGGACGGGAAAGCGACCATTCCGCGATAGCCACAACAGACGAACGCCCAGCCGTCGGCACCGCTGCCTCGTCAGCCCCGTCGCGACGGACGAATATAGACTGGTACGTATGTGCCGTATTTTGATTACGGTTAATAATAGTTCAATTTCAGTAGCAGTATCACTTATGCCAGTTGGCCGGTGTCGTGTATGGAAAGCCGTTTCGCGCGAGCTCTCTGCTTCGACCAGAAAGATACGAGCGTCAATGCGCGGTGTTTACGGCATTTTTTTTTTCCAAGGTCAGAGCGATTTGACGAAGTCGGCAACGAGCGCCAGCATGTTCCAGGAGTGAGCTAACGTAAGCGTCCCTGCCGTAACTGAACAACTGAAGTTTTCAGTGGTTGTAAACTGGAAACGAGCTCGTAACGACAGCAGCAAACCAACACCATTCGAAACTTACGCGACGACTGGCACTATCTCGTCGCTTCTTGCTGTTCCTTACTCCCCTCGTTTCTATTTTTACCTTTGCTGGTTGGCGATATGACGGCCAACCTCCTGTGAAGGGATTACGATACGAAGGCAAGGTCGCGGCTGTGCGTGCTGGAACGGTTCGTTGGCCCCGAAGAGCCTCGAACCCGAAAATTCGTCTGCGCGACGGCGAGATGTCGAGCTCGGCCGGCGCGCTAGTTTCGTACGCATTGGCGCACACGCTTGCGAGTTCGTTCGGACCTTCAACCGTTTACTCCACCGTTCTTCGTCATAAAAAGAATGTGCAGTATGTTTCACGGGCATTTAGCTCGCTATGCAAGCTGTAAGCCCTGCCTAACATGCGTTTGCTTTTGCCGGCCTCCGCCAATCGCCGAGCTTAGCCCATGTGACGGCATAGGTTCTGTTGCGGGAAATGAGCTGGTGGGTCGCATGACCATTCCCGTTTTCCTAATTATGTAGCTTATTGAGCGAAGTTTGCGTTATAAGTGGTGTCGTTAGGGTTCTAACGAGGCAATCTTTCGAATGAACCAAACTTGTGTTTTCTCTTCATGGCTCCTTTAACGTTCAGTTAGTTGTTCAAGCAGTACAGCACAGTGCCTTGTGCTGCTTTCGATATATCTTATACAAGTGAAGAAAATCGAGCTGCTGTATAAAATATAAAATTTCTAGGAGCTTTGCAACACTATATGACATCATGAACAGTTGTGTTTGCCGGGTGACATTCACGCATGAGCTCACGCATGCGCTTTGCTGGCTTGCTATGTGGAAGGCTTGATGTGTGTAAAGCTGACTCGGTATGTTAAAATTCGTGATCTCATGCTTAGTTTTGGTGACCCGGCGAAAAAATGGCTTCATTTTCTGAAGCATATAGCTATTCGAAAAGTGGAAACTAACAGCGTCAGGCGGAAAATACTCTGCCAAAAAAATGTAACAGAAAAGCGTTTCTCACCAGTTTATCTGTCTTTCCCATCGTTCCATGAGTGAAAAATTTTCTACTGCTCCCCCTTTCTATTTTATCTTCTAACCATTTCGACATGTTTTGGCGCGCAAGCACATGTTATATTTCTAATAAACTAGTCGATAGTTGCACTCGCGCTGTCAACCTCAGTTTTTGTATTCTCTATATTTTCGTGCACCCTCGTAACATAAAGCGCACTCTAACAATACAGCAAAGGCAAAGAGCCTAGTTCCTTTCCTACCGAGCCTTACCTTTAATCCCTACTGCTCCTTCGTCCGCCGCCCATTATTTGTTATGCGAGTGAGTTCTGAGTACGAATACATACACAAGCGTTACAAATGAGGCATCAGGTTTAAGGCTTCAAAAAGAAGGCTAAGAACAGAGCTTTACTGCGCTGCGAGAACACAGTTTGTATAAATTGTGCTATTGAGTAGAATAATGGTGCTTTCTCATAAAACAGCTTTGCACGGTAATAGCCTCCACCACGTGGTGAACTATAAATTGGGTCTGCTTTCGCAAACAGCTAGTCACTTGTAGTTTTAATGTACATTTCTTGCGTAAACACATTTGCGCTACCTCTGTCAGTGTTACGAGAATTTTTGAGCAGCATGTTATACGAAGCCGGTGCCCCAAGCATGTTTCGTGAAGCAACTTTAACAAAGCCTGATTTGTAAGGCCTACCGTATTCTTCTGTTTAAAACTGAAAACTCACGTGCACTCAGGTTTAAGCGCAGCCAGGAGACGGAACAACGATGGCACAACTCGGCCCAATTGTTAGATATAACGCAACGTACTCAGGCGAAAGTCATCAAAAGATACGCGAAGCAAAGACATAATTTAACATAACGGCCCGCACATTACCGTTGCGATGCTTATCTTTAACTAACCGCAGTGATAGGCTCCTCTCCGCCACTAAACTGACCTAAGGATTCCAAACTACCCATTCTTGCGAAAGGCTGTGTGCGAGGACTATTCTGAGGAAGCCTTTTAACAAACATAACGGGTGTGAAAAAAAGCTTCAACGTACTGGGGAACGAACCCAGTGCTTTAGCGTTCGAAGCCGCGATGCTACCCCTTAGACCACAGCGGCCGAAGAGCAAGCTTTTTTTAGCGGCTGGTAACAAGATTGCACAGTTTAACAGCCAACCACAAGGTGGCGAAAAGTGCAACCATAGCTATGGGCATATGAAAAGACATCTTTGCATATCGATAAACGATATCATTAAAGGCATTGGAGCGAATCAAACAAAAAAAAAACGCCCGGATCATAACGCACAGAGCACTATGGCGATGTAACAGATATGAAATAGTGAGAAAACTCTGGATGGGTGTAATGGTACCGGCAATCACTTTCAAACGCGAGTAGTATGTATAAAAGCACATATTCAAGCAGGAGTAATACTGAAACAGAGGGTGATGGGTAGTTTGGGATTTGCAGCTCCCAGCAACAATAAATGAGGCAGTGCAAGGAGAAATGGGATGGGCCAGCTTTGGACTGAGAGAAGCCCACAGCAAGATGTGATTTGAAGAAGGACATAGAAATATTGATGAACATAGATGGAAGGCTAGGGTGTTACGATTACGTTACATAAAAAGCGCGGACACATAGTGGAGAAAAAGAACCAGAAGTTGTAAAACAATGTATATCAAACCTTGAAGTGCCGTGAAAACGACCAAGGCGAAAAAAATGTAGTGATAGAGTCGCAGACAACGAACTGAGAAAAAAATGATGGACATGAAGAAGTCGCTTAGATATCTGCAGAACCGGACGCGGGATATCACGCGGGAAACGTTTTTTGATAATACCAATAGGAGTGCTTTGTTCTCCGTAGTCCGGGCTGGTTTCTTGCAAACAAAACGCTTATCGGCGAGAAGGTACAGCAATACCTGTGCGGAGCTTGTGGCAGGGAGCCTCAAACTGTGCGACAAATCGTAATGGAGT